>JARQOD010000001.1:678871479-678972383 GCA_033576555.1 Oophaga sylvatica
TTGACGAAAGGGGGCTCCTGCGGTTATATTACTGTAGATATAGACTTTTGGGGCCCTCCTGCCCAGGTAATTTTAAATTTGAGAATAGACGAAAGGGGGGCCCCTGTCGGGTTTTAAATATTACTGTATAAAAAGACTGGGGGCTCCTGTCATTTAAAATTTTAACTGTAATATAGACGTAGGGGTTCCTGTCAGGTAAAAATTATTACTGTAGATTTAGACGTACGGGCTCCTGTCAGGTATATATTACTGTAGATATAGACTGTACGGGCTCCTGTCAGGTATATATTACTGTAGATATAGACTGTACGGGCTCCTGTCAGGTATATATTACTGTAGATACAGACTGTACGGGCTCCTGTCAGGTATATATTACTGTAGATATAGACTGTATGGGCTCCTGTCAGGTATATATTACTGTATATATAGACTGTACGGGCTCCTGTCAGGTATATATTACTGTAGATATAGACTGTACGGGCTCCTGTCAGGTATATATTACTGTAGATATAGACTGTACGGGCTCCTGTCAGGTATATATTACTGTAGATATAGACTGTATGGGCATCTGTCAGGTATATTTTACTGTAGATATAGACTGTACGGGCTCCTGTCAGGTATATATTACTGTAGATATAGACTGTACGGGCTCCTGTCAGGTATATATTACTGTAGATATAGACTGTATGGGCATCTGTCAGGTATATATTACTGTAGATATAGACTGTACGGGCTCCTGTCAGGTATATATTACTGTAGATATAGACTGTACGGGCTCCTGTCAGGTATATATTACTGTAGATATAGACTGTACGGGCTCCTGTCAGGTATATATTACTGTAGATATAGACTGTACGGGCTCCTGTCAGGTATATATTACTGTAGATATAGACTGTACAGGCTCCTGTCAGGTATATATTATAGTAGATCTAGACTGTATGGGCTCCTGTCAGGTGTATATTACTGTAGATATAGACTGTATGGGCTCCTGTCAGGTATATATTACTGTAGATATAGACTGTACAGGCTCCTGTCAGGTATATATTACTGTAGATATAGACTGTACGGGCTCCTGTCAGGTATATATTACTGTAGATATAGACTGTACGGGCTCCTGTCAGGTATATATTACTGTAGATATAGACTGTATGGGCATCTGTCAGGTATATATTACTGTAGATATAGACTGTACGGGCTCCTGTCAGGTATATATTACTGTAGATATAGACTGTACGGGCTCCTGTCAGGTATATATTACTGTAGATATAGACTGTACGGGCTCCTGTCAGGTATATATTACTGTAGATATAGACTGTATGGGCTCCTGTCAGGTATATATTATAGTAGATCTAGACTGTATGGGCTCCTGTCAGGTATATATTATTGTAGATATAGACTGTATGGGCTCCTGTCAGGTATATATTATTGTAGATATAGACTGTACGGGCTCCTGTCAGGTATATATTACTGTAGATATAGATTGTATGGGCTCCTGTCAGGTATATATTACTGTAGATATAGACTGTACGGGCTCCTGTCAGGTATATATTACTGTAGATATAGATTGTATGGGCTCCTGTCAGGTATATATTACTGTAGATATAGACTGTATGGGCTCCTGTCAGGTATATATTACTGTAGATATAGACTGTATGGGCTCCTGTCAGGTATATATTACTGTAGATATAGACTGTACGGGCTCCTGTCAGGTATATATTACTGTAGATATAGACTGTACGGGCTCCTGTCAGGTATATATTACTGTAGATATAGACTGTATGGGATCCTGTCAGGTATATATTACTGTAGATATAGACTGTACGGGCTCCTGTCAGGTATATATTACTGTAGATATAGACTGTATGGGATCCTGTCAGGTATATATTACTGTAGATATAGACTGTACGGGCTCCTGTCAGGTATATATTATTGTAGATATAGACTGTATGGGCTCCTGTCAGTTATATATTACTGTAGATATAGACTGTACAGGCTCCTGTCAGGTATATATTACTGTAGATATAGACTGTATGGGCTCCTGTCAGGTATATATTACTGTAGATATAGACTGTATGGGCTCCTGTCAGGTATATATTACTGTAGATATAGACTGTATGGGCTCCTGTCAGGTATATATTACTGTAGATATAGACTGTATGGGCTCCTGTCAGGTATATATTACTGTAGATATAGACTGTACGGGCTCCTGTCAGGTATATATTACTGTAGATATAGACTGTATGGGCTCCTGTCAGGTATATATTATTGTAGATATAGACTGTACGGGCTCCTGTCAGGTATATATTACTGTAGATATAGACTGTATGGGCTCCTGTCAGGTATATATTACTGTAGATATAGATTGTATGGGCTCCTGTCAGGTATATATTATTGTAGATATAGACTGTACGGGCTCCTGTCAGGTATATATTACTGTAGATATAGATTGTACGGGCTCCTGTCAGGTATATATTACTGTAGATATAGACTGTATGGGCTCCTGTCAGGTATATATTACTGTAGATATAGACTGTACGGGCTCCTGTCAGGTATATATTACTGTAGATATAGACTGTATGGGCTCCTGTCAGGTATATATTGCTGTAGATATAGACTGTACGGGCTCCTGTCAGGTATATATTACTGTAGATATAGACTGTACGGGCTCCTGTCAGGTATATATTACTGTAGATATAGACTGTATGGGCTCCTGTCAGGTATATATTACTGTAGATATAGACTGTATGGGCTCCTGTCAGGTATACATTACTGTAGATATAGACTGTACGGGCTCCTGTCAGGTATATATTACTGTAGATATAGACTGTACGGGCTCCTGTCAGGTATATATTGCTGTAGATATAGACTGTATGGGCTCCTGTCAGGTATATATTACTGTAGATATAGACTGTACAGGTTCCTGTCAGGTATATATTACTGTAGATATAGACTGTATGGGCTCCTGTCAGGTATATATTACTGTAGATATAGACTGTACAGGCTCCTGTCAGGTATATATTACTGTAGATATAGACTGTATGGGCTCCTGTCAGGTATATATTACTGTAGATATAGATTGTACGGGCTCCTGTCAGGTATATATTACTGTAGATATAGACTGTACGGGCTCCTGTCAGGTATATATTACTGTAGATATAGATTGTACGGGCTCCTGTCAGGTATATATTACTGTAGATATAGACTGTATGGGCTCCTGTCAGGTATATATTACTGTAGATATAGACTGTACGGGCTCCTGTCATATTACTGTAGATATTGACTGTACAGGCTCCAGTCAGGTTTATATTACAGTAGATATAGACTGTACAGGCTCCTGTCAGGTATATATTACATCTACAATAATATATACCTGACAGGAGCCCATACAGTCTATATCTACAGTAATATATACCTGACAGGAACCTGTACAGTCTATATCTACAGTAATATATACCTGACAGGAGCTCATACAGTCTATATCTACAGTAATATATACCTGACAGGAGCCCATACAGTCTATATCTACAGTAATATATACCTGACAGGAACCTGTACAGTCTATATCTACAGTAATATATACCTGACAGGAGCTCATACAGTCTATATCTACAATAATATATACCTGACAGGAGCCCGTACAGTCTATATCTACAGTAATATATACCTGACAGGAGCCCATACAGTCTATATCTACAATAATATATACCTGACAGGAGCCCATACAGTCTATATCTACAGTAATATGTACCTGACAGGAACCTGTACAGTCTATATCTACAGTAATATATACCTGACAGGAGCCTGTACAGTCTATATCTACAGTAATATATACCTGACAGGAGCCCATACAGTCTATATCTACAGTAATATATACCTGACAGGAGCCCGTACAGTCTATATCTACTGTAATATATACCTGACAGGAGCCCGTACAGTCTATATCTTCAGTAATATACTGTATATCTGACATACAGAGGCTGGGCTGGGGCTGATGTATATACAGGTGCTGGTCTGGGGCACATTATTAAAAGAAGGAGACAATGATGGGGCATATTGCTACAAGAAGGGGACAATG
Organism: Oophaga sylvatica; assembly: GCA_033576555.1. Lineage (NCBI taxonomy): Eukaryota > Metazoa > Chordata > Amphibia > Anura > Dendrobatidae > Oophaga > Oophaga sylvatica. The sequence continues at coordinate 678,875,555 of JARQOD010000001.1, forward strand.
ATGGGGCATATTTCAGGGTGGAATCTACTTGCATTCCATGCTTAAATCTATCTATCTATCTATCTATCTATCTATCTATCTATCTATCTATCTATCTATCTATCTATCTATCTATCTATCTATCTATCTATCTAAAAAGAAGAAAATTAGAGCAGCACAAAGAAAGAGTCCTGGTGCAGAGCCCCCCAGGCAAATACCAAACATCAGTTATAGAAATCCAGACAAATTGGAGGCAGCACACCGTTTGTAGTGAATAAAAAGCTGTTTAATAAGACCAAAAGGCGACGTTTTGGTCCAAACAACAGAACCTTTCTCAAGGCTTGAGAAAGGTTTGTGTTGTTTGGACCGAAATGTCGCCTTTTGACCTTATTAAATAGCTTTTTTTTTCACTACAAACTATGTGCTGCCTCCAATTTGTCTGGTTTTCTATCTATCTATCTATCTATCTATCTATCTATCTATCTATCTATCTATCTATCTATCTATCTATCTATCATTCATTTTTTTTTCCCCAAAGATCAATCCAATTGCTGTGTTTAGAAAGGGCAGTGTGAATGGCTCAGTGTCAGTGTGTGATAAACACGCATGAGCTTGAAGTCCCCCTGCTGAACAGAAGAGAAGACTGCAAAGGTAAGCCTAAAATCAATAAATTGTTTACATAATAGGATTGATCATGGTGGTATTTCTCCTTGTATGTGATATTATTGGTCTTGGTTTAAGGAATTATGTTGTGTATGGCGTTCATTTTCGTTTTATTCACATTTTTTGTTCTTATATTTTACAACCTGAACGACCATGGCTTGCCCCCCCTAGTTTTGATCCTGGGTACGCCCATGCCATGGCCTATGCTGCAATAGCATCTGCCATGGCTGGACACCGAGCCCTGACCCCCCCACACGGATTCACGGCGGCGATCGGCCGCCGCCACCGAAAGATGGCAGCGGTCGGTCACCGCCGTCACTAAAAGCTCCCCTCGTCCTGGCCTCCGCTGCCCCCACCTTCCGATCCCCCCCCCCCTCACTTCCGACCCCCATACTCACCTCTCCCGGTCCACCGATGTCCCTGGATCCTTCCCGGCGGCTGCCCGGGATTCTTCATGGGCGCCGCCATCTTGGAAAATGGCGGGCGCATACGCAGTGCGCCCGCCAGCCGGCGCATGCGCAGTGCGCCCTGCATAGTCAAAAAATTTATTTTGATCACTGTGATAAACTGTCACAGTGATCAAAATAAAAAAAAGTAAGTGAACCCCCCCCTGTCATAGGTAGGGAAAAATAATAAAGAATTTTTTTTTTTTCCTATTAGGCCCTGTGCACACGTTGCGGATTTTGCTGCGGATCCGCAGCTGATTTCTCTGCTGATCCGCAGCTGATTTCGCTGCTGATCCGCTGCTGATTTCGCTGCGGATCAGCAGCGAAATCAGCAGCGAAATCAGCTGCGGATCAGCAGCGAAATCAGCTGCGGATCAGCAGCGGATTTCGCTGCTGATCCGCAGCTGATTTCGCTGCTGATCCGCAGCTGATTTCGCTGCTGATCCGCAGCGGATTTCGCTGCTAATCCGCAGCTGATTTCGCTGCTGATCCGCAGCTGATTTCGCTGCGGATCAGCAGCGAAATCAGCAGCGAAATAAGCTGCGGATCAGCAGCGAAATCAGCTGCGGATCAGCAGCGGATTTCGCTGCTGATCCGCAGCTGATTTCGCTGCTGATCCGCAGCTGATTTCGCTGCTGATCCGCAGTGGATTTCGCTGCTAATCCGCAGCTGATTTCGCTGCTGATCCGCAGCTGATTTCGCTGCTGATCCGCAGCGGATTTCGCTGCTAATCCGCAGCGGATTTTGCTGCGGATCAGCAGCGGATTTTGCTGAGGATCCGCAGCGGATTTGGCGCTGCGGATCCACAGCAGATCCAGAAACCATGTACAGTACAATGCAAATAAATGGTAAAAAAAAACGCTGTGCACATGCTGCAGATTTTTCAGCGCGGATTTGCTGCGGTTTTAAATCCGCAGCATGTCAATTCTTTGTGCGGATTCCGCAGCGATTTTACACCTATTCCATTATAGGCGTAAAACCGCAGAGAAATACCGCAGCAAATCCGCGCTAAATACGCAGGTAAAAGGCAGGTCGTTTTACATGCGGATTTTAGAAAAATCCGCAAGTGAATCCGCAACGTGTGCACGGGGCCTTAGGGTCAGGCTGGGTTCATATTGCATTATGGCAGTCCGTTAGATGGACTGCGTTTCACCGCGGTATAACGCGGTGTAACGCAGTCCGTTAACGCTGCCATTCACCCCATTTGTGTGCGCATCGCAACGCATGCCATGAAGCGGCATGCGTTCGCGACGTGTCGTCATTCAGTGACGGAGCCTTGGACGCAGGCTGCAGCGTCTGGGCTCCATCACCGCTAGCACAGATGAATCATCGCTGATTCCTCTGCACTAGCGGGTATAGCATAACGCGATCGCGTTATGCTATACCGTTACCAGCCCGTCAACGCTACGTGTTGAACGGGCTGGTAAAACGCAATATGAACCCAGCCTTAGGGTTAGAACTAGGGTTAGGGTTAGAACTAGGGTAAGGGTTAGAACTAGGGTAAGGTTAGAACTAGGGTTAGGGTTGGAATTAGGGTTAGGGTTGGAATTAGGGTTAAGGTTGGGATTAGGGTTAGGGTTGGGATAAGCGTTAGGGTGTTTTGGGGTTAGGGTTGGGATTAGGGTTAGGCTTGTGGTTAGGTTTATGGTTACAGTTGGGATTAGGGTTAAGGGTGTGTTGGGGTTAGGGTTATGGTTAGGGTTTGTATTAGGGTTAGGGGTGTGTAGGGGTTAGGGTTGGGGTTAGGGGTGTGTTGGGGTTAGGGTTGGAGTTAGAATTGAGGGGTTTCCACTATTTAGGTACATCAGGGGATCTCCATACGCGACATGGCGCCACCATTGATTCCTGCAAATTTTGCGTTCAAAAAGTCAAACAGTGCTCCCTTTATTCCAAGCCCCGACGTGTGCACAAACAGTGGTTTACCCCCACATATGGGGTATCAGCGTACTCGGGAAAAATTGCACAACAACTTTGGGGTCTAATTTCTCCTGTTACTGTTGGGAAAAAAAATTGGGGACTAAAAAAGTTATTTTTGTGGAAAAAAAATGATTTTTTTATTTTCACGGCTCTGCGTTATAAACTTCTGTGAAGAACTTGGGGGTTCAAAGTGCTCACCACACATCTAGATAAGTTCCTTGCGGGGTCTAGTTTCCAAAATGGGGTCACTTGTGGGGAGTTTATACTGTTTAGGCACATCAGGGACTCTGCAAACGTAACATGACGCCCGCAGACCATTCCATCAAGTCGGCAATTCAAAACGTCACTACTTCCCTTCCGAGCCCCGAAGTGTGCTCATACAGTAGTTTTCTCCCACATATGGGATATCAGCGTACTCAGGACAAATTGGACAACAACTTTTGAGGTCTAATTTCTCCTGTTACCCTTGGGAAAATAAAAAAATTGTGGACTAAAAGATCATGTTTGTGGAAAAAATATGATTTTTTTATTTTCATGGCCCGGCGTTATAAACTTCTGTGTAGCCCTTGGGGGTTCAAAGTGCTCACTACACATCTAGATAAGCTCCTTGGGGGTCTAGTTTCCAAAATGGGGTCACTTGTGGGGGTTTCTACTGTTTAGGCACATCAGGGGCTCTGCAAAGGCAACATGACGCCCACAGAACATTCCATCAAGTCTACATTCCAAAATGGCGCTCCTTCCCTTCTGTGCTCTCCCATGCGCCAAAACAGTGGTTCCCCCCCACATATGGGGTACCAGTGTACTCAGGACAAACTGTACAACAACTTATGTGGTCCAATTTCTCCTGTTACCTTTGTGAAAATAAAAAATTGCGGGTTAAAAAAAATCAGTTTTTGAGGAAAAAAATGATTTTTTATTTTCACGGCTCTGCATTACAAACTTCTGTGAAGCACGTGGGGGTTCAAGGTGCTCACCACACATCTAGTTAAGTTCCTTGAGGGGTCTAGTTTACAAAATGTGGTCACTTGTGGGGGGTTTCTACTGTTTAGGCACATCAGGGGCTCTGCCCGCCCGCAGACCATTCCATCAAGTCGGCATTTCAAAGCGTCACTACATCCCTTCCAAGCCCTGACGTGTGCCCAAACAGTGGTTCTCCCCCACATGTGAGGTACTAGCGTACTTAGGACAAATTAGACAACAACTTTTGGGGTCCAATTTCTCCTGTAACCATTGTGAAAATAAAAAATATGGGGCTAAATAATAATTTTTTGAGAAAAAAAAATGATTTTTTATTTTCACGGCTCTGCGTTATAAAGTTTTGTGAAGCACCTGGGGTTCAAAGTGCTCACTGTGCATCTGCATAAGTTTCTTAGGGGGTCTAGTTTCCAAAATGGGGTCATTTGTGGGGAGCTCCAAAGTTTAGGCATACAGGGGCTCTCCAAACATGACATGGTGTCCGCTAACGACTGGAGCTAATTTTCCATTCAAAAAGTCAAATGGCGCTCCTTCCCTTCTGAGCCCTGCCGTGCGCCCAAACAGTGGTTTATGACCACATATGAGATATCTGTGTACTCAGGAGAAATTGCCCAACAAATTTTAGGATCCAATTTATACTGTTGCCCATGTGAAAATGAAAAAACTGAGGTAAAAGAAAATTTTTGTGAAAAAAAAAGTACTTTCTTTTTTTTACGGATCAATTTGTGAAGCACTTTGGGGTTCAAAGTGCTCACTCTGCATCTAGATAAGTTCCTTGGGGGTCTAGTTTCCAAAATGGGGTCACTTGTGGGGAGCTCCAATGTTTAGGCACACAGGGACTCTCCAAATGCGACATGGCAACCGCTAAATATTCCAGCATATTTTCCATTCAAAAAGTCAAATGGCGCTCCTTCCCTTCTGAGCCCTGCCGTGCGCCCAAACAGTGGTTTATGACCACATATGAGGTATCGGTGTACTCAGGAGAAATTGCCCAACAAATTTTAGGATCCATTTTATCCTGTTGCCCATGTGAAAATGAAAAAACTGAGGCTAAAAGAAAATTTTTGTGAAAAAAAAAGTACTTTCTTTTTTTTACGGATCAATTTGTGAAGCACCTGGGGGTTCAAAGTGCTCACTCTGCATCTATATAAGTTCCTTAGGGCGTCTAGTTTCCAAAATGGGGTCACTTGTGGGGGAGCTCCAATGTTTAGGCACACAGGGACTCTCCAAATGCGACATGGCAACCGCTAAATATTCCAGCATATTTTCCATTCAAAAAGTCAAATGGCGCTCCTTCCCTTCTGAGCCCTGCCGTGCGCCCAAACAGTGGTTTATGACCACATATGAGGTATCTGTATACTCGGGAGAAATTGCCCAACAAATTTTAGGGTCCATTTTATCCTGATGCCCATGCAAAAATGAAAAAATTGATGCTAAAAGAAAAATTTTGTTGGAAAAATTTAAATGTCCATTTTTTCCTTCCACGTTGCTTTAGTTCCTGTGAAGCACCTGAAGGGTTAATAATCTTCTTGAATGTAGTTTTGAGTAGCTTGAAGGGTGCAGTTTTTATAATGGTGTCACTTTTGGGTATTTTCTGCCATATAGACCCCTCAAAGTGACTTCAAATGTGAGGTGGTCCCTAAAAAAAATGGTTTTGTAAATTTTGCTGTAAAAATGAGAAATCGCTGGTCAACTTTTAACCCTTATAACTTCCTAACAAAAAAAAATGTTGTTCCCAAAATTGTGCTGATGTAAAGTAGACATGTGGGAAATGTTATTTATTAACTATTTTGTGTCACATAACTCTCTGGTTTAACAGAACAAAAATTCAAAATTTGAAAATTGCAAAATTTTCAAAATTTTGGCCAAAGTTCCATTTTTTTCACAAATAAACGCAAAAATTATCGACCTAAATTTACCACTAACATGAAGTCCCAATATGTCACGAAAAAACAATCTCAGAATCGCTAGGATCCGTTGAAGCGTTCCTGAGTTATTACCTCATAAAGGGACACTGGTCAGAATTGCAAAAAATGGCCAGGTCATTTAGGTCAAAATAGGCTGGGTCATGAAGGGGTTAAAAACAGTTAAAAGCACATATGTAACACATACAGAGAAAAGAGTCCACAATAGTGAGTTTAATACTCAAAGAAAGTATAGCCACATGCCAACAATTTATTAGTTAGTTAAATGCTGATGGTTGTTGCATAAATCTAATACAGATCATGACAAATCCAATTCATATTACCATCAGCATACATAAGCAAAAAATATATATATGTATCCACAGGGGATTCGAGGGACTGCATGAGGGGTTAAATATATCAAATTCTCAATTAAAACCAGTCCTTAACACAAACAAAATATATATCCACAGGGAATGTAAAGGACTGCATGAGTGGTTAAAGACTTCAAATTCTCAGTCCAAACCAGTCCCTAATATTGGATACCATTATCTATCCCAATAGCAAAGACAGAAAAAGAGAACAAACCTCACTTGAGCCCTATATATTCAGATACCCTGTAAGGTGCAAAACCCCCCAAAGAGAGATATAGCGTCTTGTGGGAAACCTGGACCCACGCGTTCCGACACAAGGTGTCTTTCCTACACCAAGTATTTACTATATTTTTTGTAGGATCAGTCACTGGAAAGCTCAGTCACAGCTTGAACTATAATAAAAAATATTTTTCAGACATTTCTCTTTAGTACTATCTTTAAAGAAGATATCCGGGACTTTTAAAAAGGCATCTACCTGCCTGTTGTACCCAGCATCAGTCATTGAAAGCTCCTGCCATATGTTCAGCTACTCCCTGTCAACAGAGCGGCAGTTTCTCTTCCTGGTGATAGGGCGGGACTACTGGTGTCGTGCTGATTGATAGAAGACTTTTGCTGCCTAATTGAGGGAAGCGAGCTGTCAATCAGCGTGACACCAGAAGTCCTGCCCTGTCAACAGGAAAAGAAACTGCTGCTCTGTTGATAGGGAATAGCTGAATCTTTGCTAGGAGCTGTCAATGACCGGCGCCACGTACAACAGGCAGGTAGTTGTGGTAGGTAGGTAATGAGGGTGTGTCTAATAATGCGAATATATCTTACCGGCTGAGGTGGAGCAGGGTCCCAGGGTCGCTGCTGGAGGAGGCAAGAGTGGAGCGTTGCTGCAGGCCGCAGGCTGGTATGAGGAGGTGTTTGGTGGTGCGGGAACTCGCCGACATTTTGTGAAAGCTGGGAGCCCCCGCACTTACATGGTTTACTATGCGGTGGACTCTGGGAAAATGGCTGCCGGGGCGGTGCATGCACTAATGGAGATCTTGGCACCAAGATCTCGGGAGATGAAATCTCAGAGCGGGATTTTACAAAATGTTGGCGGAGCCCCGCACCACTGAACACCCACAGCGTTGCACATTCGAACACCCCTTTCTCCCAGTCTGTGGTCTGCAGCATTGCCCCACTCCTGCCTCTGCCAGCAGCAACCCTGGGACCCCACTTCACCTTAGAAATCACTCCCGGTAAGCAATAAGACGCATGGATTATAAGAAGCACCACCATTTTATTAAAAAAGTTTTTTTTCCTATTTTTCTCCTCAAAATTTGGGGAGCGTCTTATAATCTGGAGCGTCTTATAAACCGCAAAATACGGTACTTATTTTTTAAACTCTTGGAAATCACCTTAAACAACGGCATATACCAAAATATATCTTTATAATTCTCAAAAGATCCTTATAAAGGATAGAATGATTGAGAAGGGACTAACTTTTTTAAACCTCTTTATGACCTGTGACATATAGGTACATCATAGGTCGCATCCCCCTGTTTGATGCAGGCTCCAGTGCTGAACCTACATCTTTTCCAGCACATGACAGCTGATTTCATTAGCTAACATATGCCCCTAACATTCGCAGGTTGATTCGCAATCCACCCACGGCTGTTTTAAATGTTAAATGCTGCTGTCAATCTCTGACAGCGGCATTAAACATGACCAGTCTTGGAAGCGCATCATAAGACCCGCCCATCAGCACCACTGTCACATTATTGCGGAGCACTGATGGCTTGGCATGACAACCCGGGGTCTGCAGGAGACCCCTGTGGTTGTCATTGCCGCTCTGCTCTGTGTGATGTCCAGTGGCCGGCATTCATAGCAGATGAGCATTTCTGCTACACATAATATTTTCAATAGTATCAATAAAAACATCAGGTCGGCGCGCAAAAAATAAGCCCTCACTCAGCCCCATATCACGAAAAATGGAGACGCTACGGGTCTTGGAAAATTATGCCATTTTTTTTACAATCTTTGAATTTTTTTCAACACTTTAATAAAAAAAGAACCTATACATGCTTAGTATCTACAAACTCATAATTTAATAACCTGGAGAATCATAATGGCAGGTCAGTTTTAGCATTTAGTGATCATGGTAAAAAAAATAAAAACAATTGTGAAATTGCACTTTTTTTTCAATTTTACCGCACTTGGAATTTATTTCCTATTTCCCAGTACACTATCTGGTAAAATCAATGGTGTAGTTAAAAAGTTCAACTCATTCCACAAAAACAAGCCCAAACATGGCCATATTGACAGAAAGATAAATAAGTTATGGCTCTGGGAAGAAAGGGAGCAAAAAACAAAAATGCAAAAACGGAAAATCCCAAGCCAACTCCCCCCCATTAAGCCTTAAGAATTTTCCATATTTCTGCATAAATTTGACTAAAGATTAAATCAGTGCTAAAGTACTAAAAGAAAAGTCAATATAATCTAAAAAGATCTAAAAATTATAGACTTTGCCATTTTTTATTAAGGTAAATGATCCAATAACATATTTCTGAGAGTGACAAAAGTATATGAAACTTTGCCTTCCATTGCTGATGTGACCTACCGTACTTGTGCAATAATAGCTGCATCTAAATGTTTCAGGTAGTTGTTACACATTAACTTGGAGCAGGTGTGGGCAATTAATTTTTCTGAGGGGCCACATGAGAGACCGTGACTGTTGTCGAGGTGCGAACCAATAGGCCGAAATTAATTCTACTCAATATTAATATCAATATATTATAATTCGATTATTGATCATTATATTATTAATTGTATCACTTAATATTGAGCACAATTAAATATGCTGACATCCTCCTAAATATCATTTGAACCCAAGTACAGCCCCTTCTGTATATCATATGAGCCCCCCATAAATACTGTAAGAACCCCAACACAGCCTCCCTATATCCAGCATGAGCTCCACACAGCCTCCCTATACATACTGCATGAGCCCCACACAGCCTCCCTATATAGACTGCATGAGCCCCACAGCCTCCCTATATATACTGCATGAGCCCAACACAGCCTCTCTAAATACACTGCATGAGCCCCACACAGCCTTCCTATATATACTGCATGTGCCCCACACAGCTTCTCTATATACAGCATGAGCCCCACACAGCCTCCCTATATATATATACTGCATGAGCCCCACACAGCCTCCCTTTATATACTGCATGAGCCCCACACAGCCTCCCTATATCCAGCATGAGCCCCACACAGCCTCCCTATATATACTGCATGTGCCCCACACAGCCTCTCTAAATACACTGCATGAGCCCCACACAACCTCCCTATATATACTGCATGAGCCACACACAGCCTCCCTATATATACTGCATGAGCCAAACAGCCTCCCTATATATACTGCATGAGCCCCAAACAGCCTCACTATATAAAGCACGAGCCCCACACAGCATCCCCATATACTTTCACAAGCCCCACACAGCCTCCTAATGTGCTGCATGAGGCCCCCATAGCCTCCTCTTGTGCAGCACAACACCCCCATAGCCTCCTCTTAGGCAGCACAACACCCCCATAGTCTCCCCTTGGGCAGCACAATGCCCCCATAGCCTCCCCTTTTGCAGCACAACACCCACATAGCCTCCCCTTGTAAAGCTCAACACCCCCATAGCCTCCTGTTGTAAAGCTCAACACCCCCATATCCTCCCCATACCCACCCAAACATCCCATACACATACTCACCTCGGTCCCATTCCCTGGCACTCTGTTTGTCTTCCAGCCTCCGGTGCGCTGACTCTCCTCACCACAGCACACAACTGACACGGGCAAATGACGTCATTGCGTCAGCTGTTTCACACGCTGATTGGTGGAGTAAGTGGCCGGAGGCCTCTCCTCCACCAATGCAGTCAGCGGCGCCTATGAGACAGCGAGCTGGCCGGCACGGTGTTTTCTAGTCCCTCAGCTGTCTCGGTCCGCACTTTGCCAAGGTCTGGCTTGGAGAAATCTTAACCCATTCCTCCTTACAAAACAGCTTCCATTCTGTTAGGGGTTTTCTCCTATGAACTGTTGGCTTCAGGTTCTTCCACAACATTTCTATAGGATTAAGATCAGTTTTAAACCTTTGGGAAGAAAAAAAGGACCACTGACAATTATGCACATCACAACAAGATAATCAATTAAACATAAGGAGAACTTTATTAACACATACTTAAAAACATTAAAAACAATGTGGACCCTGCTAGGACTCTGCTAACATATAACAATTGTATAATTTGCCAAAGCACATAGCCTGGAAAATGCAACAAAGGACCAGTACAATAGATGACAATGCAAGGTAAAAAGATATATATATATGTGTGACTGACTCAAATGGAATCTGTGCACAATAATAACATACAAAATAATTGCAAATAATGAAACTGCAACACAATAATTGTACAATAAATCAATACATAAATGAGTATAGTGCACTAAAATAACCAACCTTGCTAAATAGTAGACAAATAATAAGTCCTAATGGCCAGTACTCACAGATGTTAAATATAGCACATGAATAAGCACCCCACAAAGTAGCCAAAAGAATGACCCTAATAGATCAAAACAAGGGGTCCAATATAAGGTGAGGTTAACCTCCAAAGTGGAGCACTCATACGGACCCTAACATAGCCACTGAAAAAATCCTCAGAGGCTGTAGAATGCCAGCAATGGATAAAAAAATGGCTCACATGTGATAAATGGCACAAATGGGGTCCAAATGGTGAAGGGAACTTTGACTTTCCCCTGAGGAAGCCGTCCTTGTAACGGCGATATGCGTGGGGTTCCCTGCCGCTGGGCCCTGCTATCATTTCTGGTCTGGTCTCTGCTCCCTTCACCATTTGGACCCCATTTGTGCCATTTATCACATGTGAGACATTTTTTTATTTGGACCCCATTTGTGCCATTTATCACATGTGAGCCATTACTGGCTATTAGGACTTATTATTTGTCTACTATTTAGCAAGGTTGGTTATTTTAGTGCACTATACTAATTTATGTATTGATTTATTGTACAATTATTGTGTTGCAGTTTCATTATTTGCAATTATTTTGTATGTTATTATTGTGCACAGATTCCATTTGAGTCAGTCACACATATATATATCTTTTTACCTTGCATTGTCATCTATTGTACTGGTCCTTTGTTGCATTTTCCAGGTTATGTGCTTTGGCAAATTATACAATTGTTATATGTTAGCAGGGTCCTAGCAGGGTCCACATTGTTTTTAATGTTTTTAAGTATGTGTTAATAAAGTTCTCCTTATGTTTGATTGATTATCTTGTTGTGGTGTGCATAATTGTCAGTGGTCCTTTTTTTCTTCCCAATTGTTTCATTATTGACCACTGTTTTTGCACCCCTTTTTATCATTATGATTGATTGCTGTGCACCATCGCATTTGCATTGTTTCCAGTTTTAAACCTTGGCTACTCCAAAACTTTTTTTAACCATACTTTTGAACGATCACTTGTGTGCATCGGGTTGCTTTCTGACTGCATGACCCATGTTCTGATGAGATTCAGTACATGTACAAATGTTCTTACATTTTCCTTTAGATTTTTTTATCTAACTTATAATTCATTTTTCCATTAATGATGGCAAGATGGCCCAGATGCAGCAAAACAGGCCCAAATCATAATACTACCAGCAGTGTGTTGCACAGACGCTATGAGGTTTTTATACCATAATGCAGTGATTTTCTTTCTCCAAACACAATACTTGTCATTAAAAAATCTCTATTTAGGTGTTGTTTGTCTTAGCTTAGCTTATAGCTGTCATATCACAAGGTATAGCAGTCAATTAGGAGAAACTATTATAAGGACTATAAAATATGAGAGCAGAGAAAATTGTGAATACCTCTCTTCAAAGTCTGATTTTAGTCTGCTCCTAGTATGCACCTGTTCACATTAGCATGGAAGTGCCAGTCAGTCTTTTGTCACTGTATGTTAGCTCTCTGACCGAGCACTCCACCCTTCAGCATGTGGTGGATTTTAATTGCAACATGGTCATACCTACCCATAAAATCAGACTTTAAAAAGAGGTATTCACATCTACCCTGGAATTCAGACTTCAGTCTTAGGGCTCATACTCACTGGCTGGAAAAAAATCGGTCAGTTTTCTGCAGGGAAAAAACGGTGCAATTGTTGTAAAAAGGCATGCTGTTGTGAATGGGCTTGAAATGAGTTCTGAGCAGAGGCTCCCTCTGGTGGTTACTAGCGGTACTGGACTGTCCAGTGAAGATTGTGAGGATTGGGAATCAGGTGTTACTGACTGGTCTTATATAAGGGAGTCGCCTTCCCATCAGGGTTGCCGGTGATCAATTGTTCTGGTCTCAATCCTTGATTCCTGTTTCCTTTGTAGCCTGCTGTGTCGTGTCTGCATCTCCTGCTAACAGATAAGACATTTTCTTCTTTTTGTTTTTGTGCTTGATTTTTGCATTTTGTCCTGCACTTCTGTGGGGGCCTTCAGGGTCCCCTCCGGGGGCTTTTGCCCTCTCAGTTTAGTTCAGCCACTGATGTTTGTACATTTGCTTTTTCCAGTTTTTTCAGTGGCTGCTGTTTTGATTTTGTTACACCAGAGAACTAATTTAGGTGGTAGAGGTTGTGTAATCTCAGGTGTTTTTGAAATTAGTAGAGTTGGTGCTTTTCAGGGTTTTTTGGGATTGCAGTAAGTGCCCTTCCTATCCTTTTCTATTTAGGTAGTTTGGGCCCCAACGTTTGCTCATACTATTTTCTGTCTGTGTCAGTATTTCTTCTTGTCTAACCGCCATTACATGTTTGGGGGCTTTCTATGTTCTTTGGGGATCTGCTCCGGGGCAGATAGCTTTCCTCTTTCTATCTTTAGGTGTAGTTAGTTTCTCAGGCTGTGACGAGGCGTCTAGGACCAACGTAGGAACGCTCCACGGCTGCCTCTAGTTGTGGTGGTTAGTCAGGGTACTGCAATCTCATAGATTCCAACTGCTCTGGTGTATTGCCTTTTTTACCTGCACTCCTCAGCTACCGAAACATAACAGCATGCGATTTGCATGCGATTTTAAATCGCACCATGCATTTTTCATCAGTTTTCCATCAGTTTTCCATCTGTATGCAATGCGATTTTAACATGAAGTTTTACATAGAGCAGTTATCTCTATGTAAAAAGTCTTGAAAAAATCACATTGTAAAAAAAAATGTACACAAAAAGCAAATAATTATATATAATATATATATATATATATAATATATATATATATATTTCATACACTTCTACATAGTATAATAGCCGCTAATTCATCCCCGGCTATACTGTAAAATCACACTGACAGCTTTAATAAAGAATTAGAACAATACATATACACACATAGAATACATATATATATAAGATATATATATGTCATTGTGACATATATATATATATATATATATATATATGTATTCTATGTGTGTATGCTCATTCTATTTTGCGGAACTGCGGCGATTCCGCCGCCATAGGAATGCATTGAACCAATTACTTTCCGCATGTGGCTGTGCCCACCATGCGGAAAGTAAGCGGTTCATGTGCGGATGGTACCCAGGGTCTGGAGGAGAGGAGACTCTCCTCCAGGCCCTGGGTACCATATCCATGTAAAAACAATAATTAAAATAAAAAATAGTGATATTCTCACTTTCCGGCGGCCCCCGCAGCTTTCCCGCCTCTCAGCGACGCTGCCGGCCAATCCCGTTCCCAGTAATGCATTGCGAGAATCACCCCAGATGACGTAGCGGTCTCGCGTGATGCTACGTCATCGAGATGATTGTCGCAAAGGACTCCTGGGAACGGGATTGGCCGGGAGCGTCGCTGAGAGGCGGGAAAGCTGCGGGGGCCGCCGGAAGGTGAGAATATCATTATTTATTATTTTTTTAAATTATTTTTAACATTAGATCTTTTTACTATTGATGCGACATAGGCGGCATCAATAGTAAAAAGTTGGTCACACTTGTCAAACACTTGTTTGACTCGTGTGACCAACCTACATACAAACAGCTGACAGCACTCGGGAGTTTCCAAGGATGCACGTTCAGGCGTTCAGGGATCCAAATGAACAAAGTCCAAAAAGAAAAAAGGAACAGCATCCAATCCGGGTAGAAGTATAACAAATTCTTTATTCAGCCACCATAAAAAACGACGTTTCGGCCATTATATGGCCTTTATCAAGTATACAACACATGGCAAAATGGCGTCCTTAAATGGTGTGGAGAAGCCAATCACCAACTAGGAACTGCCCACAATTCAGATAGACATATACAACATATTATACACCAACATCAAATTTAAAACAGCGATCATAGACCCAAAATAGTGACATCACAAAACATTACAACAATGTTCCAAATATGCATGTAATATTCAATAGATTACATCATGTAAACAATACCAAATTCTTATCAGCCAATAGATGATCAGCTGCCTCCTTGTCCCATTGTAATGTTGTTCCAATCGTAATCCCGCTAACTGCAGCGTCTCCCATAGCCAATGTGCAGCAACCTATCAGTGCTATATCAGAACTTCCCACCTATTACTCGCAAGGATACATGTCGTGCTGCTCACTTAACACACGCCCCCCTGTAAGGTAAACATAGGCACATGTCCAGATGTCATCATAGTAAAGCGCTAGGCAAATCATGTGACCGTCCGCGTCATCCGACGTCAGGTCACATGATATCCCAAACCCACACTCATTTACAAAGGCGTCATGGCCAAACGCCCAGCACACCACGTGATCACCAGCGTCATCCGACATCCGATCACATGGTATACTGCGCCACCGAAATTGCGCATGCGCAATGGATAACGCTACTTCCAATACTCCTAGAGGCTGTCATCAAAGAGCCCACCGATCACATGACCGTCAGCATCACCAAACCAGTGCAAATGCACCCGAAGCCGACTAAGTAATGTGTATTTAAATGTGATATCACACGAAACATCGCACAATAATGCTCAAGCTATGAAAAAAGAAAATAGATGGGAAAATTCCAATAATTCAATATACCAATTTCCACATAGATAGAGAATAAATGATATGCACAAAAAGCGACCAAAAAACATATTCTAAAGAACGCAAGTGATGTCATGTTCTCATCAGGAACAGCTAGGTCCCCATATATTCCGATCTCTCCAGATTATTTTCCTAAAAAAACAACAAACACAAATAAAATATATATCTAAAAACAAACACAGAATTCTGATGTATTACCTAGCACAAATATGTAGATTATATTCCAAATTCAACCCCTTTGGCTGCAATGTCTCCAAGATGGAAATCCAACGGAGTTCTTTCTGCTTAAGTAACTTGATCCTGTTACCACCTCTTCTCAGGGGTGGAACCCCATCAATAACGCTAAATCTCAACTGACTAACCAAATGTCTACATTCCACAAAATGCTTAGATACCGGCAACTCATCACTTTTGTCCTGATAGTACTTTTGTGTTTACTTATCCTGGCCTTAACTTCCATCGTCGTCTCGCCTATGTACATAAGTCCACACGGACACACAAGCATATAGATGACAAAACTAGATGTGCAAGAATATCGTTCCTGGATCAGAAAACGTTTGCCTGTGCGTGAGTGGCAAAAACTGTCACCCTTGATCATATTGCCACAACATGCACAGTTCAGACACGGAAAGCTTCCATTTTTCGGGGGGCCCAAAGTCAACTGCCTAGATACTTTAGAGGAGCCAATATCCGACTTGACCAACCTGTCTTTCAAATTACGCCCTGTCTATACGATAACAATGGCTTTTGTGTAAATTCAGTCACTTGCGGCAAACCTCTATGTAATAGCCCCCAATGCTTGTTCAAAATATTCCCTATTTTGCCGCCTTTGTAAATGAGCGTGGGTTTGGGATATCGTGTGACCAACCTGTCAGATCGCTTGTAAAACGCTAGCATTCTGCAAGCTAACTACGCTTGCAAAACGCTAGTTTTTAGCGGGAATACGCATACCTATAATATGCATATTTCCCGCGGCAGGGAGGTGCGGAATTGCCGCGGAAATTTCCATAGCAATTCCGCAACGTGTGCACATAGCCTCCTGCTTTGCACTGACGAGGACCAATAGTCCGAAACACCGTGTCTGCAAATGGAGATACTGATTTGGCTTTTATCCTAAGTCATATTACAAGACTCGTTAAAGGGTTGATTGTGACTTGTAGGATCGCTACTTCCAATAGGTGGCGCTATAGAGTTCAAGTTCTCTTTTTGGAAGAGGCAATTTGCATATCTATTTACTCTACTAATTTATATTCAAATGTTTGGTTAAATTCTCCTTACCCAAAAATGGAAACACGTAACAACAGATACCGGGAAGTAGGAAATGAGACTCAAAATCCAAAAACTATCCCCCTGATAGGCTGCTCTAAACCATGTGATAGCTAAAAGATCATTATGGGTAAACGCACTTGGCCGAGACTGAGAATGTGAATTGGAGCCAAGTATATTATTCATATATTTTTTTTCAATCCATGTGAATCGAACACAAACTGTTCAAATTCAAAGGAAACAACTTCAGAAAATTCAACTCTAAATCATTTCTCCCCTTGTTTATTTCATCATCTCTATTGTTGACTCCTTTGTTTGATTTGGTTAGCTTCATTTACTTTTAGGACATGAAAATCTGTTGTAGCTTTACGTAAAACTTTATGTACAAATCATCAAAAATCTGAAGAGTTCATAAACTTTCCAACAACACTTTATGTGTAGCAAATTATTTGTATGGGTTTCCTAGACATAAAATTCACTTTGTATTACAACTGAAAATTCCGCAGTGGAAAATTAGCAGATTTTACGTAGTGGAAATCCTCCATTCGATAAATCAGACTCTTATGTGCACATACACTAAAGGAGGCATACATGTTCCAAAGACAAGAAAACATTGCTTATTTCAGAGAACAATTGAAAATGTTTTGCTTCCTAGCCTATATATTTGAAATTATAAAATAATTATAAAAATCAATTATTTACAATATTTCTTTTGACTGAATATTCTTAGCTTGCTTAAATAATCCTTTTACTAATAGTCAGCATTTTTATGACACAAGATAATCTACTGCAGACATGTTTTACTTTTGGGTCAAGTTAGTCTTTGTAGTTAGGAAGTGAATGCTACAGGTAGTCTGGAATTCACATACCCTACAGATGTTTCCTGTCTGGGGCTAATAACCTTTCTATTTAAAGCTGCACTTCCTCTATTCCTAAGGGGGATCTCCTATCTTGAATATAACTAAGTGACCTCTAAATCTGTAGGGTTCAACTTTTTATGGCGAAAAGCTATTAATTGGAGTAATAATAACTTTTCAGCCTGATTATCACAGTCAAAGCTACAGGAACAATAATTTTAGTATTTTCTAATTTAACTGTTCTATATTTTTGTAATCACATGAAACAAGTGTTTTGTCTTACATCAAATAATATATATCATTAACCCCTTCTCTCTGTCTTTTCATTTCAGTTTTTTTTTTTATATCTACGTCTTTCAAGAGCCATAAATTATTTTTCCATCACCATATCCATATGAGGGCTTCATTTTTTTCAGGTCAAGTTGTAGTTTTGAGTGACACTATTTAAAGGGAAGGTGCAGTGATTTTAATTTTTGTATTAATTGATTATACACAATTATTTTTAATACAAAATAAAACTAACTACTTTATTATTTTATTTATTGACTTTTATGTTTGCCACTGGGGGCTGCCATTTTCACTAGTGGAGGCAGCTATGGGCATAAGAGCCAACTGTAGGACTCCGACCGAATCTCTTGCATTGAGGTTGCTCCTCCTGCCTCTTAGTTGTTACCTGGGCAGGCTCTCCTGGGATGTCCAGGTCACAGCTGTGGGAGGAGATCGTGGCCATTTTGTTGTACCCCGCAGCGTATGATGTGGGCTTCATTTTCCCCTGTCATTGCACACACTGCTCAGTGCATGCAATGACAGGAGCTACTGGTAAGACAGCCGGTCAGAGCGCTGCGGGGTCATGCTGTCATATGTCAGCGTGACCACGCAGTTGTGACTGTCACCTGCTGTAATGCTACCGCCGGTACAGTCGGTCACAGCACTGCGGAATCATGCTGGCAGATGTCAGTGTTACCCCACAGCTGATTGTGACCCGCAGCGGTGACCTGCGGGCTATGCCACTGATGGGAGAAATATGATATAGAAAACTGGCAATATACGAAACAAACGGAGGACACCACTAGGCAGTATTAGTGAGGTTCTCCCTGGGCTTGTAGAAAACACTATAAAATGACTAGAAAAAAAATCATGCCCACATGGATGGGAACACCCACAGAATGGAAACAAATGTTTTTATTGAATACAGATATGCATAATAATGTTTATATGCATATCTGTATTCAATAAAAACATTTGTTTCCATTCTGTGGGTGTTCCCATCCATGTGGGCATGATTTTCTTTCTAGTCATTTAATGATATAGAAAACCAGGCACACTCTCTTAAATGCAGTGAAGGATTTTAATGTGCAATACATACATTACAAACGTTTTGGTCTGTCAGGACCTTCATCAATGTGCTAAAGAGATTAGCCTTAGTATGTGCAGTAAGCACAAATAGGGAGCTTGGCAATGGAACAGGTAAGGAGGAGGCACGTTGTTCCACAAATGGAGGATCAGAGAAAGTGTGAGGGGGCGTGTCAGCCTCGAGACGCGGTGTTTCCTCTGTGACTTGCGGTGGACACCTTGTCTCGAGGCTGACACACCCCCTCACACTTTTTCATGGGACATTATAGATTACCTTCTCTGTGGACAGTAATGGTATATTGCTGTTTTTTTATTTTACTTTTAATACAGGGGATCAAGGGCTTCAGTGGAATTAGGTGAGTATGTAAGTATGGTTTAATTGAGAATATTAAAGGAGTCTGTGTGGCTATTTCAAATAAAGGACTTTTTTTTCTAGCTGTGTCTTTATTTACCATGTAACTATAGGATTAATAATGGATAGGTATCTTATAGACGCTTCTCAATTTCTAGATTTGGGCTTGATGTCACTGCACAATACAAGGGTGACATCAACCCCACAAATATTACCCCACTTGCCACGATTACAGGGCAAGTGGGAAGAGCGAGGCTAAGCACCAAATTTGGCGCATTTTATAGATACGCCTTTTCTGTGGCAGCTGAGAGCTGATGTTTATAGCATGGGAGGAAATATCCATGGCCCCTTACTAGGCTATTAATATCAGCCCGCTGCTATCTGCATAGACTCTGCTGGTTATTAATCCCTTTACCCCCAAAGGGTGGTTTGCATGTTAATGACCAGACCAATTTTTACAATTCTGGCCACTGTCCCTTTATGAGGTAATAACTAAGGAAAGCTTCAATGAATCCAGGTGATTTTGATGATCTGTTCTCGTGACATATTGCACTTCATGAGAGTGGTAAAATTTCTTTGATATTACTTGCGTTTATTTGTGAAAAAAAATTGAAATTTGGCAAAAATTTTGAAAATTTCGCAGTTTTCCAACTTTGAATTTTGATGCCCCTAAATCACAGAGATATTCACAGAAAATAATTAATAAGTAACATTTCCCACATGTTTACTTTACATCAGCACAATTTTTATAACCAAATTTTTTTTTAGGAAGTTATAAGGGTTAAAATTTGACAAGCGATTTCTCATTTTTACAACACCATTCCACATCACATTTGAAGTCACTTTGAGGGGTCTATATAATAGAAAATACCCAAAAGTGATGCCATTCTAAAAACTGTACCCCTGAAGGTTCTCAAAACCACATTCAAGAAGTTTATTAACTCTTCAGGTGCTTCACAGGAACTTTTGGAATGTTTAAAAAAATGAACATTTAACTTTTTTTTCACAAAAAAAATAGTTCAGATCCAATTTGTTTTATTTTCCCAAGGGTAATGGGAGAAATTGGACCCCAAAATTTGCTGTACAATTTTTCCTGTGTATGCTGATACCCCATATGTGGGGGTAAACCACTGTTTTTTCTACGTTATCACTTGGTTGGGTTCCTACTTGTGCACCTTCTACGGTAGTGCCACGTTATATTATCCATCCTCCACTCCTCCACCTAAACCACTGTTTGGGCGCATGGCAGAGTTCAGAAGGGAAGGAGTGCCGTTTGACTTTACAATGCAAAATTGGCTGGAATTGAGATTGGACGCCATGTCGCGTTTGGAGATCCCCTGATGTGCCTAAACAGTGGAAACTCCCCATAAGTGACACTATTTTGGAAAGTAAACCCCCTAAGGAACTTATCTAGATGTGTGGTGAGCACTTTGGCTGGAATTGAGATCTGACATCATGTTACGTTTGGAGAACCACTGATGTGCCTAAACAGAGGAAACCCCCAATTCTAACTCCAACCCTAACCCCAGCACACCCCTAACCCTAATCCCAACCATAACCCTAACCACAAACCTAACCCAAACACACCCCTAACCATAATCCCAACCCTTACCCTAATCCTAACCCTAATCCTAACTTTAATCCCAACCCTAATCCCTAACTTTAGCCCCAATCCTAACTTTACCCCATCTCCCTTTAGCCCAACTCTAACCCTAATTTGAAAATGGAAATAAATACATTTTTTTATTTTATTATTTTTCCCTAATTAAGGGGGTTTGATTTACTATTTATAGCGGGTATTTATAGCAGGTTTTTATGTTTGGCAGCTGTCACACACTAAAAGATGCTTTTTATTGCAAAAAATAGTTTTTGCATCACCACATTTTGAGAGCCATAATTTTTCCTGAATTAATTTTTTTTTGGGGGGGCGTTTACACCGTTCCATGTGTGGTAAAATTAATAAGGCAGTTTTATTCTCTGGGTCAGTACAATTACAGTGATACCTCATTTATATCTTTTCTTATGTTTTGGCGCTTTTATATAATGAAAACTATTTTATCGAAAAAACAATTGTTGTTGCATCACTTTATTCTGACAGCTATAACCTTTTGATTTTTTCGCGGATGATGCTGTATGGCAGTTCGGTTTTTGCGGGACAAGATGACGTTTTCAGCGGTACCATGATTATTTATAACTGTCTTTTTGATCGCGTGTTATTCTACTTTTTGTTCGGCAGTATGATGATAAAGCATTGTTTTTAGCCTTTTTTTATGGTGGTCGGGTCGTTACGGATGTGGCGATACAAAATATGTGTATTTTATTGTTTAGATTTTTTTATTCAAATATTTATTTAGCGATAGAATAAATATTGATTTTTTTATTATTATTTTTTTTAACATTTTTACAATTATTTTAAAAAATGTTTTTACTTCATTCTATGTTTTACACTTTGTCCCACTTTGGGACAATCATTTTGTGCATGCTTATTGCTTCTATAGCATGCAGATGAAGCAGCATCTGCATGCTACAGAAGCTGTCAGAGCTGCACTCAGTGCACACTGACCTGAGAGACTTCCTGACATGCACGACGCATGACTCGAAGTTTCTCAGCTCTGGAGACCCAGATGTCATTATGACGACATTGGGTCTCCATGGCAGCGATCAGAACCCCGCGGCATGCAGCGGAGTCTCCGATCCAAAGGCAGAGGGGCCGTCAGCCCCTGTGCCAGCTCCGGAATGCTGCAATCTTGTTTGATCACAGTGTTCCATGGGTTAAAGTGCCGTGAGCTTTCTGTGACCGATCCTGGCACTTAGTGCCGGGTGTCAGCTGTGATAATCAGCTGACATCTGACCACGATTGGCCGCGCTCCCCCGTTAGTGTGGCCGATCGCCCATGATGTACTATCCCGTCCATGGTCAGACAGGCCCAGGGCACATGGATGGGATAGTACGTCAGATGGGAGAAAGGGTTTAATTATAGGGGTACCCACTTCATTTTTTTGGGGGTTCCCCATTTTAATAGCAAGTAAAGGCTAAGTATACAGCTGATATTAATAGCCTGGAAAGCTCCCTTGTTTGCCTTTCTGACGAAGGGACGAAACGCGCGTTGGGGCGCCAGGGGAACGCCACGCTGTACTGACCATCTTACATGTAAGTGCCCTCTATTTGTGTGCTTCCATTTTCATTCTTAGCTGCCACGGTACATGTTGTTAACCGTTGAGTGTGCTTTACACCATGGCAGCGATAGCACTCTGTGGCATGTAATCTGGGCTACACTGATAGTATTAATTGGTCATACAGGTCAGAGGCATTAATTCCCCTTTTTATCTTTTCATTTGGTTTCTGGTTACTTTGTTTTGATTGCTACTGCTTCATAATATGTTTCATTTATTGTTTATTTATATTTTGGTGATCAATAAAATTTAATATTTTTATAGCACGGTATACTGTTTTTCTCTTCAGTGTATTCATGTGATTTTTTCAGTTTTTTGTGCTGACATTTAGAGGGTTTTTTGTGATTGCATTATATGGTTAACTCTATGTAAACCATGTGTCATTTAATGTCGGGTGCTTCTGTAATTTCACAAAAGCCGGCATTGCCCGGCAATTGAATCAGAGGCTATTTTACTATGTAGATGTGTATGAACTATAAATATATGTATATATATATGTCACAATGACATGTATATATATATATATGTATTCTATGTGTGTATATCTAGTGTTTACAATGAAAGAAAGAGGTTTTTTTAGCTCCGATATTTGTGTCCCATTGACTTGCATTGTGTTTCCGGTATCGGATCGGCGATACCGATACTTTTTGAGTATCGGGCCGATCCAATCCGATATTTAGGGATATCGGGCAGTATCGCTCAATACTAATCTCCACCTCTCCTTTGTACAGGAACACTATCAATGACTCTAAATCGTAATTGATTTACAGAATGTTGGTGTTCTAAAAAATGATTAGGTACTGGTAACTCCGTCAGTCCTGTCCTAATTGTACTCTTGTGTTTGCTAATGAGGGCCCTGACCTCCACGGTGTCTCGCCCACATATACCATACCGCATGGGCACACAATCATATATACAACACTAAGTGGGTAATCACTACAGACAATAGGTGATTATTATTGTTTAATCTGTATAATATCCTCTCTCCCTTTATCTCCCGACCTTGCTTTGTTTGTTGTTTATTTTATTTATTTTTGATATTAATAGATATGGGTTCACATATGATGGCGATTTATGTGACCAATTAATAAATGCATGTAGATCTGTGTGTATATTTATCCTGTTGCTGTGCACTATATGGTAGTTTTTCTGTGTTAGCTATATTCTTGTTTCCTATATGCACTCTTTGGCGGTAACAATGCTTAGTTGCATTATAGACATACGATGCTGTGCTAGCTGGGAGGACCTTTGGTCAGCTGACGCCGGTCAGCTGATGTCATGATGGGGGTTGGATGCATAAGGCTGGTTAGTGACGTCTCACAAAGTTAGTGGATGTGATGTACGTCACACTGCGCCTGCGCATCCTAGCTTCCTCCATAGATGTCAGTCTGTCGGCAGTTGGAGACCAGTGGGCGTCCCTTGCTGACACAGATCGCTGTCAGGGTGAGTCATGTGACCATATAGTAGTGTTTTGTTTGGACAAACAGGTTACCATGGATAGTATTCTTCACTATAATCTGGATGATTTGATTGGAGGGCTTTTAGAACGCTGCTTCTCCCTGGGATATAACGCATACTGCGATTGGATACATCGATATTTGCCGCTATTTTTCCGTATCTTGGGATTGGATTTCGGTTGAATGAGGAGGAACTTCATACCACCACATTGGATAATGATTGGACATTGATCCCCATGGATACCACTATGCCACTGACGTTGTGGCTGATATTGTAAACATACATTGTGAATTATTATTATTATACATTTTTATAGCGCCATTTATTCCATGGCGCTTTACATGTGAAGTGGGGCAAATATAGACAAGTACAGTAAACATGAGCAATACAAGGCACACACAAGTACAGAAGGAGAGAGGACCCTTCCCGCAAGGGCTCACAGTCTACAGGGATGGGTGAGGATACACTAGGAGAGGGTAGAGCTGGTCGTCCGGTGGTTCAGTAGACTGAGGATCACTGCAGGTTGTAGGCTTGTCGGAAGAGGTGGGTCTTCAGGTTCTTTTTAAAGGTTTCCATGGTAGGCGCTAGTCTGATGTGTTGGGGTAGAGAGTTCCAGAGTATGAGAGAGGCACGGGAGAAGCTTTGTATGCGGTTGTGGGAAGAAGAGATAAGAGGGGAGTAGAGGAGGAGATCTTGAGAGGATCGAAGGTTGCGTGTGAGTATGTACCGGGAGACCATGTCACAGATGTATGGAGGAGACAGATTGTGGATGGCTTTGTAGGTCATGGTTAGGGTTTTGAACTGGAGCCTCTGGACGATAGGAAGCCAATGAAGGGCTTGGCAGAGAGGAGAGGCTGGGGAATAACAGGGAGACAGGTGTATTAGTCGGGCAGCAGAGTGCAGGATGGATTGGAGTGGTGCCAGAGTGCTAGAGGGAAGGCAGAGAGTAGGAGGTTGCAGTAGTCGAGGCGGGAGATGATGAGGGCATGCACTAGTGTTTTTGTAGTTTCATGGTCAAGGAAATATTTTTGAGTTTGAGACAGCAGGAGGAGGCAAGGATTTGGACATGTGGCTTGAAAGAAAGGGCAGAGTCGAGGATCACTCCGAGGCACCGAGCATGCGGGACTGGGGAAAGTGAGCAGCCATTGACGTTGATGGACAGGTCTGGTGGGGGGGTAGAGTGAGATGGGGGAAAGATGATGAATTCTGTTTTGTCCATGTTCAGTTTTAGAAAGCGAGTAGAGAAGAAAGCAGAAATAGCAGACAGACATTGTGGGATTTTGGTCAGTAAGGAGGTGAGGTCAGGTCCAGATAGGTAGATCTACGTGTCGTCGGCGTAGAGATGATACTGCAAACCATGGGATTCTATGAGCTGTCTCAGGCCGAGGGTGTAGATGGAGAAGAGTAGGGGTCCTAGAACTGAGCCTTGGGGAACACCGACAGACAGAGGACGAGGTGAGGAGGTGGGGTGGGAGAGGGAGACACTGAATGTTCGGTGTGTTAGATATGATGAGATCCAGGATAGGGCCAAGCCTGTGATGCCAAGAGATGAGAGAATCTGTAGCAGGAGGGAATGGTCCACAGTGTCGAAGGCAGAAGACAGGTCGAGGAGAAGGAGGACAGAGTAGTGTCGCTTGCTCTTGGCGGTTAGTAGGTCGTTGGTGACTTTAGTTAGGGCAGTTTCAGTTGAGTGATTCAGTCGGAAGCCTGATTGTAAGCGGTCAAAGAGGGAGCAGGAGGAGAGGTGGGAGGACAGTTCAAGATGGACATGCTGTTCCAGTAGTTTTGAGGCATAAGGGAGAAGAGATATCGGGCGATAGCTAGACACAGAGGATTGGTCAAGGGAGGTCTTTTTGAGAATGGGTGCGATCGAGGCATGTTTGAAGGATGAGGGGAAGAGACCATTTGTAAGTGAGAGGTTGAAGAGGTGTGTTAGAGTAGGGGTGAAGACGGTGGCGAGGCTAGGGTTGACGTGGGATGGGAGCGGGTCAAGCATGCAAGTGGTGAGGTGCGATCTTGATAGGAGGGTGGAAAGCTGATCTTCTGTCAAGGTGGAGAAGTTGGTTTTGGAGGAAGAGGGTTGAGCAGCTAAAAGGGGCAATGGGGGCTCTGGGCCAAAGCTTTCTCTGATCGTATCGATCTTCTGCTTAAAGAAAGAGGCAAAGTCTTCAGCAGAAATGAGAGGAGAAGGAGGTGGTGCTGGGGGACAGATTAGAGAATTGAAAGTGTTGAAGAGCTGTTTAGGGTTGTGAGACAGGGAGGATATGAGAGATGAGAAGTAAGTTTGCTTTGCAGCAGTGAGTGTGAACTTGAAGCTGGTGAGGGACTGCTTGTATGCGGTTAGGTGCTTGGCAGAGCGGGATTTTTTCCATCTCTGCTCAGCAACCCTGGAAGCTCGTCTCAGTTCTTTGGTGAGGCTGGTCAGCCAGGGCTGCCTGTTGATTGTACAAGTTTTGCTATGTGTGAGGGGGGCGGCCGAATCAAGTGCTGCTGTTATTGTAGTGTTATAAAAGGTGGCAGCAGAATCTGTGTCATGAAGTGAAGATATGTCTGTAAGAGGGAGGAGGGACTCAGAGAGCATTGGTAAATTGAGGTGTTTGAGATTTCTGCGAGGGTGAGTGAGTTTGTGGAGTGGGGGTTGTGCACTAGAAGAGGAGAAAGAAGAGAGCGTCAGTAGGTTGTGGTCAGACAGGGGAAGGGGTGAGTTAGTGAGATTAGTAAGGGAACAGAGGCGGGTGAAGATAAGGTCCAGCGTGTGACCATCTTTGTGAGTGGCCGCAGAGGACTATTGAGTGAGGCCAAAGGAATTCATATATATATGTTATTTTACTGTCGCTTGCTCTTGTTGGTTAGCAGGTCGTTAGTGACTTTAGTTAGGGCAGTTTCAGTTGAGTGATGCGGTCGGAAGCCAGATTGTAACCGGTCAAAGAGGGAACAGGAGGAGAGGTGGGAGGACAGTTCAAGATATACATGCTGTTCCAGTAGTTTTGAGGCGTAGGGGAGAAGAGAAATCGGGCGATAGTTAGACACAGTGCATGGGTCGAGGGAGGGCTTTTTGAGGATGGTTGTGATTGAGGCATGTTTGAAGTATGTAGGAAAGACACCATTTGTAAGTGAAAGAGGTGTGTGAGAGTAGGGATGGAGACTGTGGCAAAGTTAGGGATGAGGTGGGACGGGAGTGGGTCAAGCGCGCTAGTGGTGAGGTGTGATCTGTCATCGTGGTGAAGCTGGTTTTGGAAGGACAGGGCTGAGTGGCTAAAAGGGGCATTGGGGGCTGCGGGCCAAAGCTTTCTCTGATCATCTCAATCTTTTGCTTAAAGAAAGAGGAAAGTCTTCAGCAGAAATTAGAGGAGAGGGAGGAGGTGCTGTGGGATGGATAGAGTAGAGAATTGAAAGTGTTGAAGAGCTGTTTAGGGTTGTGAGACAGTGAGGATATGAGAGATGCGAAGTAAGTTTGTTTTGCGGTAGAGAGCGTGGACTTGAAGCTGGCAAGGGACTGCTTGTATGCGTTGAAGTTCTCAGTAGAATGGGTTCTCTTCCATCTCCGCTCGGCAGCCCTGGAAGCCCGTCTCAGTTCTTTGGTCAGGCCAGTCAGCCAGAGCTGCCTGTTGATTGTACGAGTTTTCCTCTGCGTGAGGGGGGCGGCCGAATCAAGTATGGCTTTTATTGTGGTGTTATAAAATGTGGCAGCAGCATTTGTGTCATCAAGTGAAGCTATGTCTGTAAGAGGGAGGAGGGACGGTAAATTGAGGTGTTTGAGATTTCTGCGAGGGTGGGTGAGTTTGTGGAGTGGGGGATGCGTACTAACAGAGGAGAGGGAAGAGAATGTCAGTAGGTTGTGGTCAGACAGGGGGAGTGGTGAGTTAGTGAGATTAGTGAGGGAACAGAGACGGGTGAAGATAAGGTCCAGCGTGTTTCAATCTTTGTGAGTGGCCGCAGAGGACCATTGAGTGAGGCCGAGGGAAGCCGTGAGCGATAGAAATTTAGAGGCAGTCGGGGTGGAAGTGTCAATGGGGATGTTGAAATCGCCCATGATGATGGTGGGGATGTCAGCAGAGTGGAAATGGAGTAGCCAGGTGGTGAAGTGGTCGAGAAAGGTGGAGATGGCTAGTTCCGGGGGGCGGTAGGTGACAGCCAGTTGGAGGAACAATTAAAGGCACAATTGACAGCACAGGATTGGGGTGTCCTAAAAATTTTCATGGCAATTTGGTAGTAACCAATATAATAAGAAAGGAAAGAGTAAATCATTCCCTATGAGGAGACCTAAAAGGTTCCAAGATGATAAGAACTTTGGTTTTACTACTGCAGAATCTGATTCCATGGATGACTTCAGCTTGGGAGGAAGCTCAAACACCCATTTTTTGGGGAGAAGAACAGGAGACAAAGGAAACCCCAGAGGCGTGGCCGCAGAGGAGGCCGGAAACACAATAAACAGAGGTGGTCCCCGGGAACAGAGGATCGGACACCATACGAAAGCAAGGAAGATGGAGGAGAGATGGAAGGACAATTAACTGATAGGACACTGGTGGTAAATATATCAGCTGTTACTTTATCTGATGTCGAGATGGATGTCTTATCTAGGGGTTTATCTTTTTGCCCTACAAATAACCCTGATTGGTTCATTAATGAATGTGATCTTCATACGTACTTTAGAAGATTAAGATTATCTTCCTTTTTTTCTGATAAAAATGTCAGTTTGGGTAATACAAATGTGGGCCCCTCCTCAGGCTTTACGCTTCAGGAGGTGGGCCTTCGTAATAAGAGTTATTTCCAGCCACCCAGCAAAAATCATTTTATTGAGTCCTATATTGAACTAGTACAAAATGACATGGAGAAATTAAAAAAGTGTTTTAGATCAACCTCGAGGGTAAATTTGACATCTGATGAAAGAAAGGCTCTGAATAATCTAACCAATAATACTGCAATAACCATAAAGCCAGCAGATAAGGGTGGAGCGGTGGTTGTTATGGATAGTTGCAAATATAAAATGGAAATAGTTCGACAGTTAGATGATATATTTGTCTATGAAAAATTGTCTCAAGATCCTACTCTGCTGTTATGAATGTGCTAAAAATGGTTTCTGAGCAGAGGCTCCCTCTGGTGGTTACTGACAGTACTGAACCTTTCAGCGAGGAGTGGCAATCTGGGATCACGGACTGGTCTGATATAAGGGAGGTTCCCTCCCATGACGGTTGCCGGTGATCAATTGTTCTTGTCTCAATTGTGGTTCCTGGTTCATTTGGAAGCTTGCGGAGTCTTGCCTGCATCTTCTGCTATCAGATAAGATATTTTCTGCTTTTATTTTTGTGCTTGCTTTTTGCATTGTTCCCTGCACTTCTGTGGAGGTCAGCCAGGTCCCCTCCGGGGGGCTTGTGCTCCTCTCAGTTTATCTGGAGCCACTGTTGTTTGTTCATTTGCTTTTTCCTGTTTTTTCAGTGGCTGCGGCTTAGTTTTGTTACACCAGAGAACTGATTTAGGTGGTAGAGGTCGTGTGATCTCAGGTGTTTTTGCAATCAGTAGAGTTGGTATTTTTTAGGGTTTTTTTTGGATTGCAGTAAGTATCCTTTCCTGTACTTTTCTGTCTAGACAGATTGGGCCCCAGCGTTTACTCATTCTATTTTCTGTCTGTGTCCGTGTTTCTTCTTGTCTAACCGCCATTACATGTTTGGTGGCTTCCTATTTTCTTTGGGGATCTGCTCCGGGGCAGATAGCTTTCATCTTTCTGCCTTTAGGTATAGTTATCTCTCAGGCTGTGACGAGGCGTCTAGGATCAACGTAGGAATGCTCCACGGCTACCTCTAGTTGTGTGGTTAGTTCAGGTTACTGCAATCCAAAAGGTTCCAGCCTCTCTGGTGTATTGCCGTTTTTGCTTACTCTCCTCAGCTACCAAAACATAACAGTATCACCGGCCCAAACTGAAAATTATATGGAACTCACAGAAGGGAAAAATAGTGTGGAAAGAAAAAAGATTGTCAGAGTTGTCAGAGATTATTTATTTTTTTTTCCCTGTTTGTTGCATTTTTTTTTTCCCTCTGTTTCTCTGGGTGCTGAGGAGCATTTTTTTTTCTCTCAATGGAGCTTGCACAGTTGTCTGGCCGTGTGGATCAGCTTGCCACTGAGATTCGGAGTATTGCTGCCTATCTTGCTGGGTTGCCGGTTGTGGAACCTAGTATTCCCATGCCAGATTTGTTTTTGGGGGATCGGGCTAAATTTCTGAATTTCAAAAATAACTGTAAGTTGTTTTTTGCCTTAAAGCCTAAGTCCTCAGGGAACGCAGCACAGCAGGTTCAAATTGTCATCTCTCTCCTGCGCGGCGATCCTCAGGATTGGGCTTTTTCCCTGACACCTGGGGATGCTGTTTTGAATGATATTGATGCATCTTTTCTGGCTCTGGGGTTATTGTACGATGAACCTAATGTCACTGATCAAGCTGAAAAAACCTTGTTGGCATTAAATCAGGGTCTTGAAGACGCTGAGTTGTACTGTCAGAAATACCGAAAGTGGGCAGTCCTGACCAAATGGAATGATGATGCTTTGGCAGCCCTTTTTCGGAAGGGGCTGTCAGAGAATGTAAAGGATGTTATGGTGGGATTCCCTGCTCCCTCTGGTCTCAATGATTCTATGTCATTGGCTATTCAAATTGACAGACGTTTGTGTGAGCGCAGAGGTATGCGTGAGATAGTGTTGCCTTGTGAGCCAGCTTCTGAGCTCATGCAGTGTGATAGAGTGACTTCTGGGGCACAGCGTCATGAGTTTCGAAAGCGCAATGGGTTATGTTTCTACTGTGGTGATGCCTCTCATGCTATTTCAGTCTGCCCTAAACGGGGAAGACATTTTGCACGCTCAGTTGTCTTGGGTAGTGTTCAGACTAAATTTCTGTTGACTGTTATTCTGATTTGCTCCCTGTCCACATTTTCTGCTCAGGCTTTTGTTGATTCAGGAGCAGCTATTAACCTGATGGATTTTGACTTTGCCAAATGTTGTGGGTTTCCCATGATACCCCTGCGGAAGTCTATTCCCCTACTGGGCATTGATTCTACCCCTTTGGCGGAGAATAAACCCCTGTTTTCTACTCAGGTGATAATGAGGGTTGAACCAGATCATCAGGAGAGTTGCAAATTTCTGGTGCTGTATAATCTGCATGACATTATTGTACTAGGTTTCCCTTGGTTACAGTCTCATAATCCTGTTTTGGATTGGAAATCTGTGTCTATGACCAGTTGGGGCTGCCAATATGTTACTGCTGACACTCCTGTTTTTTCTGCCTCGCCCCAGTCTCAGGATGTTCCTGACTTTTTGACTGATTTTTCGGATGTGTTTAGTGAAAGTAAATCCGCATCCTTGCCCCCTCACAGGAGCTACGATTGCACTATTGAATTAGTGCCTGGTGGTAAATTTCCTAAAGGTCGCCTTTTTAACTTGTCTGTACCTGAACACGATGCTATGCGATCTTATATCAAGGAGTCATTGGAGAAGGGTCATATCAGACCATCCTCTTCACCCTTTGGTGCCGGTTTTTTCTTTGTGGCCAAAAAGGATGGTTCATTGAGGCCGTGTATTGATTATCGTCTCTTGAATAAGATCACTGTGAAGTATCAATATCCGTTACCCTTGATTTCTGACCTGTTTTCCAGGGTGAAAAGTGCTAGTTGGTTTACCAAGCTTGACCGCAGGGGGGCGTAAAACCTTATTTGCATTAAGCACGGGGATGAATAGAAGATGGCGTTTAACCCCTTAATGACCAAGCATTTTGTAGGTTAAAGACCAGGCCAATTTTTACAATTCTGACCACTGTCTCTTTATGAGGTTATTACTCTGGAACGCTTCTACGGATCTTGGCGATTCTGAGACTGTTTTCTCGTGACATATTGTACATTCATGATAGTGGTAAAATTTCTTCAATATAACTTGCGTTTTTTTATGAAAAAAATGGAAATATGGCAAAAATTTTGAAAATTTTGCAATTTTGAAATTTTAATTTTTATTTCCATTAAATCAGAGAGATATGTCACAAAAATTAGTTAATAAATAACATTTCCCACATGTCTACTTTACATCAGCACAATTTTGGAACCAAAATTTTTTTTTGTTACGAAAGTTATAAGTGTTAAAAGTTGACCAGCAATTTCTCATTTTTCCAACAAAATTTACAAAACCATTTTTTTAGGGACCACCTCACATTTGAAGTGAATTTGAGGGGTCAATATGACAGAAAATACCCAAAAGTGACACCATTCTAAAAACTGCACCCCTCAACGTGTTCAAAGCCACATTCAAGAAGTTTATTAACCCTTTAGGTACTTCACAAGAATTGAAGCAATGTGGAAGGAAAAAATGAACATTTAACTTTTTTTCCCAAAATTTTTCTTTCGACACAATTTTTTTAAATTTTGTCAAGGGTATCAGGAGAAAATGAACCACAATATTTGTTGTACAATTTCTCCAGAGTACACCGATATACCATGTGTGGGGGTAAACCACTATTTGGGCGCATGGCAGAGCTCGGAAGGGAAGCAGCGCCATTTGACTTTTTTGGCTGGAATTGAGATTGGACGCCATGTCGCATTTGGAGAGTCCCTGTGTGCCTAAACAGTGGAAAACCCCCACAAGTGACCCCATTTTGGAAACTGGACCCCTCAAGGAACTCATATAAATGTGTTGTGAGAGCTTTTAACCCCAAAGGGCTTCACAGAAGGTTATAACGTAGAGCGTAAAATTAAAAAATCATATTTTTTCCACAAAATGATCTTTTCATCCCAATTATTATTTTCCAAAGGATAAAAGGACCCAAAAGTTATTGGGCAATTAGTCCTGAGTACGCTGATACCCCATTTGTGGGGGTAAACCACTATTTGGGCGCATGGCAGAGCTCGGAAGGGAAGCAGCGCCATTTGACTTTTTTGGCTGGAATTGAGATTGGACGCCATGTCGCATTTGGAGAGTCCCTGTGTGCCTAAACAGTGGAAAACCCCCACAAGTGACCCCATTTTGGAAACTGGACCCCTCAAGGAACTCATCTAAATGTGTTGTGAGAGCTTTTAACCCCAAGGGCTTCACAGAAGGTTATAACGTAGAGCCGTAAAATTAAAAAATCATATTTTTTCCACAAAAATGATCTTTTCATCCCAATTATTATTTTCCAAAGGATAAAAGGACCCCAAAAGTTATTGGGCAATTAGTCCTGAGTACGCTGATACCCCATATGTGGGGGTAAACCACTATTTGGGCGCATGGCAGAGCTCGGAAGGGAAGGAGCGCCATTTGACTTTTTTGGCTGGAATTGAGATTGGACCCATGTCGCATTTGGAGAGTCCCTGTGTGCCTAAACAGTGGAAACCCCCCACAAGTGACCCCATTTTGGAAACTAGACCCCCAAGGAACTTATCTAAGTGTGTTGTGAGAGCTTTTAACCCCCAAGCGCTTCACAGAAGGTTATAACGTAGAGCCGTAAATTAAAAAATCATATTTTTTCCACAAAAATAATCTTTTCATCCCAATTTTTATTTTCCAAAGGGTAAAAGGACCCCAAAATTTATTGTGCAATTAGTCCTGAGTACGCTGATACCCCATAGGTGGGGGTAAACCACTATTTGGGCGCATGGCAGAGCTCGGAAGGGAAGCAGCGCCATTTGACTTTTTTGGCTGGAATTGAGATTGGATGCCATGTCGTATTTGGAGAGTCCCTGTGTGCCTAAACAGTGGAAACCCCCACAAGTGACCCCATTTTGGAAACTAGACCCCCAAGGAACTTATCTAGATGTGTGGTGAGATCTTTGAACCCCCAAGGGCTTCACAGAAGGTTATAACGTAGAGCAGTAAAATTAAAAAATCATATATTTTCAACAAAAATGATCTTTCCACCCCAATTGTTATTTTCCAAAGGGTAACAGGACCCCAAAAGTTATTGTGCAATTTGTCCTGAGTACGCTGATACCCCATATGTGGGGGGAAACCACTATTTTGACGCATGGCAGAGCTCGAAAGGGAAGTAGCGCCTTTTTCAAATGCAGACTTTGAGGGAATGGTCTGTGGGTGTCATGTCACGTTTGGATAGCCCCTGATGTGCCTAAACAGTAGAAACCCCCCACAAGTGACTCCATTTTGGAAACTAGACCCCCCAAGGAACTTATCTAGATGTGTGGTGAGCACTTTGAACCCCCAAGTGCTTCACAGAAGTTTATAACGTAGAGCCGTGAAAATAAAAAAATCATATTTTTTTCCACAAAAATAATCTTTTTGCCCCAAATTTTTATTTTTATAATGGTAACAGGAGAAATAGGACCCCAAAAGCTATTGTGCAATTTGTCCTGAGTACGCTGATATCCCATATGTGGGGGGGAACCACTATTTTGACGCATAGCAGAGCTCGAAAGGGAAGTAGCGCCTTTTTCAAATGCAGAATTTGATGGAATGGTCTGTGGGTGTCATGTCACGTTTGGATAGCCCCTGATGTGCCTAAACAGTAGAAACCCCCCACAAGTGACTCTATTTTGGAAACTAGACCCCCTAAGCAACTTTTCTAGATGTGTGGTGAGCACTTTGAACCCCCAAGTGCTTCACAGAAGTTTATAACGTAGAGCCGTGAAAATAAAAAAATCATATTTTTTTCCACAAAAATAATCTTTTTGCCCCAAATTTTTATTTTTATAATGGTAACAGGAGAAATAGGACCCCAAAAGCTATTGTGCAATTTGTCCTGAGTACGCTGATATCCCATATGTGGGGGGAACCACTATTTTGACGCATGGCAGAGATCGGAAGGGAAGGAGCACCGTTTTTAAATGCAGACTTTGATGGAATGGTCTGCGGGTGTCATGTCGCGCTTGGAGAGCCCCTGATGTGCCTAAACAGTAGAAACCCCCCACAAATGACCCCATTTTGCAAACTAGACCCCCCAAGGAACTTATCTAGATGTGTGGTCAGCACTTTGAACCCCCAAGGGCTTCACAGAAGTTTATAACGTAGAGCCGTGAAAATAAAAAAAATCATATTTTTTTCCACAAAAATGACCTTTTTGCCCCCAAATTTTTATTTTTATAAGGGTAACAGGAGAAATAGGACCCCAAAAGCTATTGTGCATTTTGTCCTGAGTACGCTGATACCCCATATGCGGGGGGGAACCACTGTGATCGCCTTACTGCGATCTTTGGGAGGCACAATGAACAAATCTACCAAAGGTGAAGAATTGGTTTTCTTTTTTACGCCGTTCCTCGTGCGATATTAGTGATTAGGCGACTTTATTCTTCGGATCGGTGCGATTACAGCGATACCAGATTTACACCCTTTTTTCATGTTTAGCTTCTGTCACACTCTAAAAGATGCTTTTTTTTGGAATAATTTTTTGTAAGAATTTTTGCATCGCCGTATTTTGAGAGCTATAATTTTTCCATATTTCGGCCGACAGAGTTATCTGTGGGCTTATTTTTTGCGGGACGAGCTGACGTATTTATTGGTACCATATTCGGGCACATAACGTTTTTTGATCGCTTCCTATTCCAATTTTTGTGGAAGCAGAATGAACAAAAACCAGCAATTCAGGAATTGGTTTTTTTTTTTATTTTTTTTCCCCCGTTCCACGTGTGGTAAAATTGATAAAGCAGCTTTATTCTTCGGGTCACTACGATTACAGCGATACCTCATTTATATATTTTTTTTATGTTTTGGCGTTTTTTACACAATAAAGAATTTTATAGAAAAAATAATTATTTTTGCATCAGTTTATTCCGCGAGCTATAACTTTTTATTTTTTCGCTGATGATGCTATATAGCGGCTTGTTTTTTGCGGGACAAGATGACGTTTTCAGCGGTACCATGACTATTTATATCTAACTTTTTGATCGCGTGTTATTGCACTTTTTCCAAGCGGTATAATGATACCGCTTGGAAAAAGTATAATTTACTACTTTTTTGTGTTTTTTTTTTACGACTTTCACTGAAGGGGTTAACTAGGGTTATGCTTTTATAGATGGGATTTTTACGGACATGGCGATACCTAACATGTGTATTTTTTTGTTTTTTATTTTTTTTATTACATAAAAATGTGTATTTTTTAGGGGATTTTTTTAAATTATTTTTTAATATTTTTTTTAAATTTTTTTTAAAAAATGATTTTTTTCAACTTGTCCCTTTATGGGACTTTCACTTTTTTTACTTTTGATTGCAGTTACAATGCATTGCAATGCTCTGGCATTGCAATGCATTGCAACTATAGTGGAAGCTGCTGTGACATGATCACAGCAGCTTCCCGTAGCTAAATGACCCGGAGGTTGTCATGACAACCCCTGGGTCATCAAGGCAGAGATCGGGCCCTGCGATTACATCGCTGGGACGCTGATCTGAGGCAGAGGGAGCTCCCGACCCTCTGCCTCCCCCCCTGAGCTCTGCGATCGCGCTGGATCGCAGCAGTCAGGGGGTTAACAGCCAGGGGCGGTGGGGGCTCCGCTCCTGGCTGTCAGTGCAGGAAGCCTGGCCACTGCAGCGCCGGCTCCTGCACTGATCGCGTTGGGGAAGCTGAAATTTCAGCTTCTCCTGCACGATCGCTGCTGTGTTTGGTCAGTCAGATTGACTGACCAAGCACAGCGCTGTGGGTGCGGGGACCGACGGCAAAGGTGCCCGCACCGCTTGCCGTGCCTGTCAGCTGTCTGTGACAGCTGTCGGCACTGATCTACCACTGCGTGATTACACGCAGTGGTAGATCAAAGGCATGACGTGCAGAGTCCGTCCTGGTGCCGGAACTGGCACCTTGCCATGTCGGACTCTGCACGTCAGTGGACATTAAGGGGTTAATACCCCAGAGGGGCATTTTGAGTACCTAGTGATGCCCTTTGGGCTCACTAATGCTCCTTCCGTCTTCCAATCCTTCATGAATGATATTTTCAGGGATTTTGTGAATAAATTTCTGATTGTTTATTTGGATGATATCTTGATTTTTTTCCAATGACTGGGACTCTCATGTGAAACATGTTCGGACTGTGTTCCAGATTTTGAGAGAGAATGCACTGTATGTGAAGAGATCAAAGTGTCTTTTTGGCGTACAGAAGGTCTCATTTCTGGGATTCATTTTGTCTCCGTCTGTTATTGAAATGGTCAAGGTTCAGGCCATCTGTGATTGGGTCCAACCTACTTCATTAAAGGCTCTTCAGAGATTTTTGGGTTTTGCCAATTTTTATCGTAAATTTATTGGTAATTTCTCCGGTATTGTTAAACCATTGACTGATTTGACCAAAAAGGGTTCTGATGTGGTGAATTGGCCTCCTGAGGCAGTCTCTGCGTTTCAGGAACTTAAGCAGAGATTCACTTCTGCTCCTGTTCTACGGCAGCCTGATGTTTCTCTACCGTTTCAGATGGAGGTTGATGCCTCTGAAATTGGGCAGGTGCCATTTTGTCCCAAAGAGATCCAGAGACCTCTAAGAGTAACCCTTGTGCCTTTTTCTCTCGAAAATTTTCTCCAACTGAACGTAATTATGACGTGGGTAATCGGGAGTTATTGGCCATGAAGTGGGCCTTTGAAGAGTGGAGACATTGGCTGGAAGGAGCCAAACATCAGGTGGTGGTCCTCGCGGACCATAAGAATCTGGTTTATCTCGAATCAGCCAA
Source organism: Oophaga sylvatica (assembly GCA_033576555.1). Classification (NCBI taxonomy): domain Eukaryota; kingdom Metazoa; phylum Chordata; class Amphibia; order Anura; family Dendrobatidae; genus Oophaga; species Oophaga sylvatica. The sequence continues at coordinate 678,912,906 of JARQOD010000001.1, forward strand.
GCGACTTAATCCTAGACAGGCCAAGTGGGCCTTGTTTTTCACACGTTTTAATTTTGTGGTTTCTTTTCTTCCTGGCACTGAGAATGTTAAGGCGGATGCCCTCTCAAGGAGTTTCTTTGCGGACTCTCCTGAGTTATCTGATCCTACTGTTATTTTGAAAGAGGGTGTAGTTCTTTCCGCCATCTCGCCCAATTTGAGACTGGCTCTGGAAGGGTGTCAGGAGGATAAACCTGAGCGCTGCCCTATTGGGAAATTGTTTGTCCCAGACCAGTGGAAGAAGAGTGTGATGTCTGAGATTCATTGTTCCGCGTTGGCTGGTCATCCCGGGATTTTTGGTACCAGAGACTTGGTGAGTCGGTCTCGTGACTAGGGTTGAGCATTCCGATACCGAAACCCGGTTCCGATACCTGAAATCCAATGTAAGTCTATGGGAACAAAATATCGGAATTAAAAATATTCCGATATTTTGTTCCCATAGACTTACATTGGATTTCAGGTATCGGAACCGGGTTTCGGTATCGGAATGCTCAACCCTATTCGTGACGTCAGGGAATTTGTGCAGTCCTGTGGGACTTGCTCTCGCTCCAAGCCTTGCTCTCGCTCTAGTGGTTTGTTAATGCCATTACCTGTGCCCAAGAGGCCATGGACCCATATCTCTATGGATTTTATTTCTGACCTCCCTGTTTCTCAGAGAATGACCGTTATCTGTGTAGTCTGTGATAGGTTTTCCAAGATGATACATCTTGTGCCATTACCTAAGTTACCTTCCTCCTCCGGATTGGTGCCTTTGTTCCTTCAGCACGTGGTTCGGTTACATGGCATTCCGGAGAACATTGTGTCTGACAGAGGAGTCCAGTTTGTTTCCAGATTTTGGAGGACATTTTGTTCTAAACTTGGTGTTCAGTTATCTTTCTCCTCTGCTTTTCGTCCTCAGACCAATGGACAAACCGAGAGAACAAACCAGACTTTGGAGACTTATTTGAGATGTTTTGTGTCTGCTGATCAAGATGACTGGGTCTCTTTTTTGCCTTTGGCTGAGTTTGCTCTTAATAATAGGGCTAGCTCTGCCACCTTGATGTCTCCATTTTTCTGCAATTTTGGGTTTCACCCTCGATTTTCTTCGGGACAGGCGGAGGCTTCTGTCTGTCCGGGTGTTGACTCTGTTGTGGAGCGAATGCAGCAGATTTGGGACCAGGTAGTGGAGAGGTTGTCTCTCTCTCAGGAGAAGGCCCAACGGTTTGCCAACCGGCATAGGACTGATGGTCCTCGTTTTAAAGTGGGGGACTTGGTTTGGTTGTCCTCAAGAAATATCCCTATGAGGGTTGCATCTCCAAAGTTTAAGCCTAGGTTCATTGGACCTTATAAGATCATGGAGATTCTTAATCCTGTTTCCTTCCGTTTGCTTCTTCCAGGGACATTTAAGATCCATAACGTGTTCCACAAGTCCTTATTGAAGAGGTTTGTCGAGCCAGTGGTTCCTATGGCTGCGCCTCCTGACCCTGTTTTGGTTGAGGGCAATCTGGAGTATGTGGTTGAGAAAATATTGGATTCTCATTTTTATAGACAGAAACTCCAGTATTTGGTTAAGTGGAGAGGTTATGGTCAGGAGTACAATTCTTGGGTGTTTGCTTCGGACATCCATGCTAGGAGACTGATCCGTGCCTATCACCGAGCTCATCCTGATCGACCTGGTTGCACAAGTGAGCGTTCAGTGACCCCTCCTCAAGGGGGGTACTGTTATGAATGTGCTAAAAATGGTTTCTGAGCAGAGGCTCCCTCTGGTGGTTACTGTCAGTACTGAACCTTTCAGCGAGGAGTGGCAAACTGGGATCACGGACTGGTCTGATATAAGGGAGGTTCCCTCCCATGATGGTTGCCGGTGATCAATTGTTCTTGTCTCAGTTGTGGTTCCTGGTTCATTTGGAAGCTTGCTGAGTCTTGCCTGCATCTTCTGCTATCAGATAAGATATTTTCTGCTTTTATTTTTTGCTTGCTTTTTGCATTGTTCCCTGCACTTCTGTGGAGGTCAGCCAGGTCCCCTCCGGGGGGCTTGTGCTCCTCTCAGTTTATCTGGAGCCACTGTTGTTTGTTCATTTGCTTTTTCCTGTTTTTTCAGTGGCTGCGGCTTAGTTTTGTTACACCAGAGAACTGATTTAGGTGGTAGAGGTCGTGTGATCTCAGGTGTTTTTGCAATCAGTAGAGTTGGTATTTTTTAGGGTTTTTTTTGGATTGCAGTAAGTATCCTTTCCTGTACTTTTCTGTCTAGACAGATTGGGCCCCAGCGTTTGCTCATTCTATTTTCTGTCTGTGTCCGTGTTTCTTCTTGTCTAACCGCCATTACATGTTTGGAGGCTTCCTATTTTCTTTGGGGATCTGCTCCGGGGCAGATAGCTTTCATCTTTCTGCCTTTAGGTATAGTTATCTCTCAGGCTGTGACGAGGCGTCTAGGATCAACGTAGGAACGCTCCACGGCTACCTCTAGCTGTGTGGTTAGTTCAGGTTACTGCAATCCAATAGGTTCCAGCCTCTCTGGTGTATTGCCGTTTTTGCTTACTCTCCTCAGCTACCAAATCATAACACTCTGCATTTCAAACGAGAATTACAGCTTATTATCAATGAGGCCTAACATGGTGGCCTCATTGATCTTAAGCTGTCTGAATATCTTATGGTTGATACCCCAAGGGTCCCCGTACTGTATGTACACCCTAAGATCCACAAGGATATATATAACCCACCGGGACGCCCTATTGTGTCCGGTAGGGGTTCTCTGTTTAATCAAACAGCCATTTTGTTGGATAAGGTTCTATGTCCGGTAACAATGCATAGTTGCATTATAGACATTTGATGCTGTGCTAGCTGGGAGGACCTTTGGTCAGCTGACGCCGGTCAGGTGATGTCATGGTGGGGGTTGGATGCATAAGGCCGGTTCGTGACGTCTCACACCGTTAATGGTTGTGATGTACATCACACTGCGCCTGCGCATCCTGGCTTCCTCCTTAGACGTCAGTCTGTCGGCAGTTGGAAACCAGTGGGTGGCCCATTGCTGACACAGATCGCTGTCAGGGTGAGTCATGTGACCATATAGTAGTGTTTTGTTTGGACAAACAGGTTACCATGGATAGTATTCCTCACTATAATCTGGATGATTTGATTGGAGGGCTTTTAGAACGCTGCTTCTCCCTGGGATATAATGCATACTGCGATTGGATACATCAATATTTGCCGCTATTTTTCCGGATCCTGGGATTGGATTTCGGTTGAATGAGGAAGAACTTCATACCACCACATTGGATAATGATTGGACATTGATCCTCATGGATAACACTATGCCACTGACATTGTGGCTAATATTGTAAGCATACATTGTGAATTCATATATACAATTATATGAAAAAGTTTGGGCACCCCTATTAATCTTAAGCTTAATGTTTTATAAAAATTGGTGTTTTTGCAACAGCTATTTCAGTTTGATATATCTAATAACTATTGGACACAGTAATGTTTCTGCCTTGAAATGAGGTTTATTGTACTAGCAGAACATGTGCAATCTGCATCCAAACAAAATTTGACAGATACATAAGTATGGCCACCCTTATCATTTTCTTGTTTTAAATACTCCTACCTACTTTTTACTGACTTACTACAGCACTTTTTTTGGTTTTGTAACCTCATTGAGCTTTGAACTTCATAGCCAGGTGTATGCAATCATGAGAAAAGCTACTTAAAGTGGCCACTTGCAAGTTGTTCTCCTGTTTGAATCTCCTCTGAAGAGTGGCATCATGGGCTCCTCAAAACAACTGTCAAATGATCTGAAAACAAAGATTATTCAACATAGTTGTTCAGGGGAAGGATACAAAAAGCTGTCTCAGAGATTTAACCTGTCATTTCCACTGTGAGGAACATAGTAAGGAAATGGAAGAACACAGGGACAGTTCTTGTTAAGGCCAGAAGTGGCAGGCCAAGAAAAACATCAGAAAGGCAGAGAAGAATGGTGAGATCAGTAAAGAACAATCCTCAGACCACCTCCAGAGAGCTGCAGTATCAACTTGCTGCAGATGGTGTCACTGTGCATCGGTCAACTATACAATGCACTTTGCACAAGGAGAAGCTGTATGGGAGAGTGATGCGAAAGAAGCCGTTTCTGCAAGCACGCCACAAACAGAGTCAGCTGAGATATGCAAAAGCACATTTGGAGAAGCCAATTTCTTTTTGGAACAAGGTCCTCTGGACTGATGAAACCAAGATTGAGTTGTTTGGTCATACAAAAAGGCGTTATGCATGGCGTCAAAAAAACACAGCATTCCAAGAAAAACACTTGCTACCCACAGTAAAATTTGGTGGAGGTTCCATCATACTTTGGGGCTGTGTGGCCAATGCCGGCACCGGGAATCTTGTTAAAGTTGAGGGACGCATGGATTCCACTCAGTATCAGCAGATTCTTGACAATAATGTTCAAGAATCAGTGACAAAGTTGAAGTTAAGCAGGGGATGGATCTTTCAGCAAGACAATGATCCAAAACACCGCTCCAAATCTACTCAGGCATTCATGCAGAGGAACAATTGCAATGTTCTGGAATGGCCATCCCAGTCCCCAGACCTGAATATCATTGAACATCTGTGGGATCATTTGAAGAGGGCTGTCCATGCTCGGCGACCATCAAACTTAACTGAACTGGAATTGTTTTGTAAAGAGGAATGGTCAAAAATACCTTCATCCAGGATCCAGGAACTCATTAAAAGCTGCAGGACGCGACTAGAGGCTGTAACGGGTCTGGGATGCGGAACCTCTGAGCTATTATACAAGGGGGTGTTCCTTGTAAAGGAGCGGGTGGCGCCCGGGGAAGACGGACAGGAAGTCACGGCAAGTGACCGGGGCAGTCTCTGGATAGACAGGCAGGTAGTCACGGCAAGTGACCGGGGCAGTCTCTGGATGGACAGGTAGGGAGTCACGGCAAGTGACCGGGGCAGTCTCTGGATGGACAGGTAGGGAGTCACGGCAAGTGACCGGGGCAGTCTCTGGATAGACAGGTAGGTAGTCACGGCAAGTGACCGGGGCAGTCTCTGGATGGACAGGTAGGGAGTCACGGCAAGTGACCGGGGCAGTCTCTGGATAGACAGGCAGGTAGTCACGGCAAGTGACCGGGCAGTCTCTGGATGGACAGGTAGGGAGTCACGGCAAGTGACCGGGGCAGTCTCTGGATAGACAGGCAGGTAGTCACGGAAAGTGACTGGGGCAGTCTCTGGATGGACAGGTATATACGACCTGAGATGGTTGAGCCTCCTGGTAGGCTAGCAGGCAGAAGACAGATGAGCGCCCCCAAGTGAGCAAGCGAGAGTCTCTGGAATAGCCGATGGTCACCGCCTGTGACGGCCGAACCTCCAGGTAGGCTAGCAGGCAGATGGCAGATGAGCGCCCCAAGTGAGCAGGCGAGAGTCTCTGGAATAGCCGAAGATCACTGCACGTGACGGCTGAACCTCCAGGTAGGCTAGCAGACTGGCAACCGGTGAAACTCAGCAGATAAACGGACAGGCTGGTCCATAGACAGACTGGCAGGTGATGGCGGGCAGACTGTCGGACGATGAAGCCTCCAGGTAGGCTAGCGGACAGGTAGCAGACAGCAAACTGGCAGGAAACAGGCAGGTAACTGGCAACGGAACCTGAGGGCTGAAGCAGAGTAGTGAACAGTGCCCAAAAACCATTAAGGAGGGAGTGCTTTATATAGGGTGGAGTCCACCGGCATTGGCCGGGGACCTTTTTGAAAGATGCGCGCGGCCCCTTTAAGAGCGGGGGAGCGCGCGGCGCGCGCCCTAAGTCCAGAGGCAGGGAAGGAGCGCGCAGCCCCAGCAGGGCGGGAGGAGGACGCCGAGCGTGGGTAAGAGGAGCGACGTCCCTGCTTGGCAGAGGACGGGGATGCTGACGCCGAGGAACAGCGTCCCTGCCTGGCAGAGGACAGGGACGCTGACGGCGGCACTACAGTACCCCCCCTTTTAGGCCCCCCTTTTTTAGGCCAGAAAGAAATTTAGCTAGGATGAGAGGGGCATGTATGTTCTCCCGAGGCTCCCATGTTCTCTCCTCAGGACCAAACCCCTTCAATCCACCAGAAAATAGGTCTTTCTCCTTACCCTTTTGGTGGCCAGAATGTTCTCTACCTCAAATTCGTTTTCAGCAGAAACTGGAGCAGGAGGTGTACCTGTAGGCTTGACAAAAGAGTTAAGTACCACCGGTTTGAGGAGAGATACATGGAAGGAGTTAGGAATCCGCAAATTGGCCGGGAGTTTCAATTTATAGGACACCGGGTTGATCTGACTGATGATTTCCAGAGGACCGATGAACCGAGGACCTAACTTGTAGGAAGGAATCTTGAGCCGGACATACTTGGACGAGAGCCAGACCTTATCCCAGGACGGAATTGAGGAGAATCCAGACGTTTTTTGTCAGCATGTTTCTTCATGCGCTCGGATGACAGAATGAGTGCGGACCGGGTACTCTCCCATATGGAGGAAAATTCGTTAACCAGAGATTCCGCAGCTGGATTGTCCACAGAGGTGGAGACGGGAACAGGGATCCGAGGGTGTTGACCGAAGACTACAAAAAACGGAGATTTGGAGGAAGATTCGCTCTCGTGATTGTTGTAAGAAAATTCGGCCCAAGGCAGGAGATCCACCCAGTCAGAATGGTGGGCATTAATGAAGTGCCGGAGATAACTGGTCAGAATCTGATTGATTCGCTCGACTTGTCCATTGGACTGTGGGTGGTAAGCGGAGGAGAAATCCAGGGTGACGTCTAGCAACTTACAAGTGGCTCTCCAGAAACGTGAGGTGAACTGTACCCCTCGATCCGACACGATATGGCGAGGCAGACCATGAAGACGGAAGATGTGGCGGATAAAATCCTTAGCCAACTCGGGTGCAGACCGAAGGCCTGGCAGGGGAATGAAGTGAGCCATCTTGGAAAATCGGTCAACGACCACCCAAATGACCGTACAACCAGCGGAGACGGGAAGATCAGTTATGAAGTCCATGGCTATATGCTGCCAGGGGGCAGCGGGTACAGGAAGCGGGAGAAGACGGCCGGCAGGCAGGTGTCTCGGAACTTTATTGCGGGCACAGGAGGCACAGGCAGAAACAAAGTCTATTACGTCCTTGTGCAGGGTAGGCCACCAGTAATGCCGGGTAATGAGCTGGAGGGTCTTTTTTTGACCAGCGTGGCCAGCTAGTTTAGACGAATGACCCCAGTGTAGGATCCTCTCCCGATCGGGTACCGATACGAACGTCTTACCAGGAGGGAGACGATTTAGACTCACGGGAGCCACCTGCATCACTCTGGCGGGATCGATGATATGTTTAGGTTCCTCCTCGAGATCCGACACCAGGAAGGACCGGGACAAGGCATCCGCCTTGATGTTCTTGTCGGCCGGGCGAAAATGTAAAAGAAAGTCAAAGCGGGCAAAAAACAATGACCACCGGGCTTGGCGAGGGTTAAGTCTCTGGGCATGCTGGAGGTAAGCCAAATTCTTGTGGTCAGTGTAGATGATTACCGGATGAAGAGCCCCCTCGAGCAAGTAACGCCACTCCTCCAATGCCAGCTTGATGGCCAATAACTCTCGGTCTCCTATGGAATAATTGCGCTCAGAAGAGGAGAAGAGTTTGGAGAAGAAGCCGCAAGATACCATCCTCCCGGACGAAGATTTTTGAGTAAGTACCGCTCCGGCTCCAGAAGAGGAAGCGTCCACCTCCAGGAAGAACTGCTTGTTGCCGTCCGGGCGATGCAGCACTGGAGCGGAAGAGAAGGCCTGTTTTAAGGACAGAAAGGCCTCTTCTGCTTCAGGCGTCCACTGTTTGGGGTTAGCGTCCTTGCGGGTGAGCGCGGAGATTGGAGCAGTCCGGGAAGAGAAGTGCGGTATGAAGAGGCGGTAATAATTGGCGAATCCCAGGAACCGCTGAATGGCCTTCAATCCCTCCGGTCGGGGTATTCTCGATGGCAGATAGTTTCTCCGGATCCATTCGTAGGCCTGTCTGAGAAATGATGTAGCCCAAAAACGGAAGCGAGGTCTGCTCAAAGAGGCACTTCACAAATTTAGCGAAGAGGTGATTCTGCCTGAGCCTGAGCAGAACCTGACGAACGTCCCTCCGGTGAGACTGGAGATCCGGAGAGAAGACCAAGATGTCGTCTAGGTACACCACAATGCAGGAGTAGAGAAGGTCCTGGAAGATGTCATTGACCAACTCTTGAAAGACTGCCGGAGCATTACAGAGACCAAAGGGCATCACCAAATACTCGTAGTGGCCGTCCCGGGTGTTGAATGCCGTCTTCCATTCATCTCCCCGACGGATACGGACTAGGTTATAAGCCCCACGAAGATCCAGTTGGTGAAGATTCTAGCCCCCCTCAGACGATCAAACAATTCAGGAATGAGCGGAAGAGGGTACTTATTCTTCACCGTGATCAGGTTTAGACCTCTGTAGTCAATACAGGGACGGAGAGAGCCGTCTTTCTTTTTTACGAAGAAGAAACCTGCTCCCGCTGGGGAGGTAGATTTCCGGATGAATCCCTTGGCCAAATTCTCCTCAATATATTCGGACATCGACCTGGTCTCAGCAGCGGACAAGGGGTAAATACGCCCACGGGGAGGCGTGGTACCGGGTAGCAGGTCGATCGGGCAATCATAAGGTCTGTGAGGGGTAATGTCTCTGCTTCCTTTTTATTAAAGACATCAGCGAATGACCAATATGGAATCGGGAGCCCTGGTAGATTAGTTGGTGTAGGAGAAGGACGGACGGGATGAACAGGAACCAAACACGTTTTATGACAGTCCTGTCCCCAGCGAAGAATCTCTCCAGTCTGCCAGTCGAGCACGGGTGCATGCTTTTGGAGCCATGGTAGGCCTAATAAGAAAGCGTGAGAGAGTCCTGGCAGAACATGAAACGAGATGCTCTCAGAATGCAGCATTCCCACCTGCAGGGTTATGGATTCGGTGATAAGTTGGATGGGACGTGGTAGGAGACCCCCATCCACAGCAGCGACAGATACTGGTACAACCAGAGGTTTGGTAGGAATGCAATATTTTTCTACCAGAGCTTGTGAAACGAGATTCCCGGCTGCTCCAGAATCAAGTTGGGCTAGTTCGAAATAACGATTCTCACCGAGAAGAATTGAGACTGACAGCAGCAGAGATGGAGAGGATTTATTCTTGTCTAGGTTGACCTCTCCGAGCGAACCTAGACACAGGCGTTTCCCGACCTCTCTGGACAGGTACGGATCAGGTGCTCCTTACTGCCACAGTAGAAGCAACTCCCCTCGGCACGGCGTAAGTCCTGACGGGCTTTGACCATCTTGGTCTGGTCGACCTGCATAGGCTCAGGAGTGTGTACCTGGGGAGAAACGGAAGGAGTTACGGATCTCTGAAAAGTAGGAGCTAAACGAGGAAGCCTTCTCTCACGGGTGACCTCTTTGGCGCGCTCCTGGAACCGTCGATCAATTCGATTGGCAAGAGTTATTAGGTCATCGAGAGAGGTAGGAATGTCCCGACCGGCAAGTTCATCTTTAATACGACCGGACAGACCCTCCCAGAAGACAGATATCAGAGCGTCATTATCCCAAGCCAGCTCCGAGGCAAGGGTACGGAACTGTATGGCATATTGACCCACGGTGAGACTTCCCTGACGGAGACGTAGCAGAGATGATGCGGAGGAGGTCTTCCGTCCGGGTTCGTCGAATACCTTCCGGAAGGCCGAGAGAAAGGCAGGCAGGTCGGACACCAGGGGGTCTTCTCTCTCCCAAAGAGGATTAAGCCAGGCCAGAGCCTCTCCGGTGAGATGGGACATGATGAAGGCAATTTTGGCCCGGTCGGAGTTAAACTGGTGGGACAGGAGTTCAAAGTGCAGGGTGCACTGGTTAATGAAACCCCGAGCCAGAGCAGGGTCGCCTCCAAAACGAGGAGGAGCTGAAAGGCGAGGTCCGGGAACGGAAACCACGGAATTGGTGAGCAGCGGAACTACCGGATTGAGAGTCATGGCGCCAGCGGTGGTTGCTGGTGAAGTAGTCAGAGTGTCCAGGCGGGAATTAACGTTCCGCAGGTGACCCAGGATGGACTCCTGTTGAGACCTCTGACGAGACAGTTCATGACACAGGTCAGAGAGCGAGGGAGTTTGGGTGCCACCGGGTTCCATGGCCCGAGCAAACTGTAACGGGTCTGGGAGGCGGAACCTCTGAGCTATTATACAAGGGGGTGTTCCTTGTAAAGGAGCGGGTGGCGCCCGGGGAAGACGGACAGGAAGTCACGGCAAGTGACCGGGGCAGTCTCTGGATAGACAGGCAGGTAGTCACGGCAAGTGACCGGGGCAGTCTCTGGATGGACAGGTAGGGAGTCACGGCAAGTGACCGGGGCAGTCTCTGGATAGACAGGCAGGTAGTCACGGCAAGTGACCGGGGCAGTCTCTGGATGGACAGGTAGGGAGTCACGGCAAGTGACCGGGGCAGTCTCTGGATAGACAGGCAGGTAGTCACGGCAAGTGACCGGGGCAGTCTCTGGATGGACAGGTAGGGAGTCACGGCAAGTGACCGGGGCAGTCTCTGGATAGACAGGCAGGTAGTCACAGAAAGTGACTGGGGCAGTCTCTGGATGGACAGGTATATACGACCTGAGATGGTTGAGCCTCCTGGTAGGCTAGCAGGCAGAAGACAGATGAGCACCCCCAAGTGAGCAGGCGAGAGTCTCTGGAATAGCCGATGGTCACCGCCTGTGACGGCCGAACCTCCAGGTAGGCTAGCAGGCAGATGGCAGATGAGCGCCCCCAAGTGAGCAGGCGAGAGTCTCTGGAATAGCCGAAGATCACTGCACGTGACGGCTGAACCTCCAGGTAGGCTAGCAGACTGGCAACCGGTGAAACTCAGCAGATAAACGGACAGGCTGGTCCATAGACAGACTGGCAGGTGATGGCGGGCAGACTGTCGGACGATGAAGCCTCCAGGTAGGCTAGCGGACAGGTAGCAGACAGCAAACTGGCAGGAAACAGGCAGGTAACTGGCAACGGAACCTGAGGGCTGAAGCAGAGTAGTGAACAGTGCAACAACCATTAAGGAGGGAGTGCTTTATATAGGGTGGAGTCCACCGGCATTGGCCGGGGACCTTTTGAAAGATGCGCGCGGCCCCTTTAAGAGCGGGGTGAGCGCGCGGGCGCGCGCCCTAAGTCCAGAGGCAGGGAAGGAGCGCGCAGCCCCAGCAGGGCGGGAGGAGGACGCCGAGCGTGGGTAAGAGGAGCGACGTCCCTGCTTGGCAGAGGACGGGGATGCTGACGCCGAGGAACAGCGTCCCTGCCTGGCAGAGGACAGGGACGCTGACGGCGGCGCTACAGAGGCTGTTATTTTTGCAAAAGGAGGATCTACTAAATATTAATGTCACTTTTCTGGTGAGGTGCCCATACTTATGCACCTGTCAAATTTTGTTTGGATGCAGATTGCACATTTTCTGTTAGTACAATAAACCTCATTTCAAGGCAGAAACATTACTGTGTCCAATAGTTATTAGATATATCAAGCTGAAATAGCTGTTGCAAAAACACCAATTTTTATAAAACTTTAAGCTTAAGATTAAAATAGGGGTGCCCAAACTTTTTCATATAACTGTATATATGTTATTTTAATACTGTGGAATTTGGGATAAGGATGTGTTTATTTGATATGGATTTTTTATAGGTCTGTTTTTTATTTTGTATATGTTATATATTATATTGTGATATGGGTTGTGGCTATGATGTGATTGGATCTGATTTCAGCTCCACACTATTTTTAGCCTACCAGTTGCACTTTGTGGATATACTTGATAAAGATCCTTTACTGGATCGAAACGTTGTATTTTCTATGGCGGAATAAAGCTTCTATTTTTCACTAACTACGCCTGGATGGAGCGCTGTTTCCCTTTTCTTGATGTGGACTATTTTTCCAAGAGGGTTCCTTGGATCGAATACGGGCGCCCTTATCTGAGAGTGCTGTCTGCTAATTTTCTACTTTTTATTTGTGCAGATTGTCACAAAAGAATTCTTGGAAATTCCAAAATATACTTATAAGGATAATCTCAGAAGGGAGGAATGTGGGCGTCTGCGCGTCCTGCAGAATTTAACAGATGTGGTTTACAAACCGGCGGACAAGGAGGGCAATGTGGTCGCTTGGAACAAGGCACTGTAAAAAAAAGAGGCCTTTAGCCAACTTAACAATAAGATCTGTTACGTTTAACCCCTTGTTCGCCTTTTCCACACAATTACATATTATCATCAATCAGGCTAAGGAGGCGGATGTTATATCAAAAGAGTTGGCATCGGCTTTGATTGTACCCAAACCATCGATCCCGACCTTCTACTTATTGCCTAAAATTCATAAGGACGCGCAGACCCCCTTGGCCGCCCAATTATTTCTGGAGGGGGAAATTTTCTGGAAAGCGTGAATCGGTGGATAGATTCTAAACTACAGCCAATAGTAGAGGGGTTGCCATCTTTTTGAAGGATATAGGAGAACTATTGAGACGGTTGGATGGTCTACAACTAGGGGATGACATGATGTTGGTAACAGGGGACGTTGAGTCCCTGCAAACCAGCATTAGACATGAAGATGTATCTGGGCTACGAAATTCTTTTAGAGCATGTCAAATTTACCTTCAGACATTAGAGAATTGATTATTGAGCTCCTTAGGTTAACATTAACCCATAATTTTTTCGTCTTTAAGGGGTCTTTCTTCTTGTAGCTCCAGGGAACAGCTATGGGGGCATCGTTTGCCCCTGCATATGCTAACCTGTTCCTGGGGCTGTGGGAAAGAGACTTCTCCCTGCCAGATCGGTCATCGCCAATGTGCCGTGTCCTCTCTTGGACACGGTACATCGATGACATATTACTGATCTGGCAGGGGTCTGAATATGGCCCTGAGACATTTATGTCATCCCTTAATGACAATGACTTGAATATTCATATTACTTATAAGTATGACTCAGATAATATCGAGTTTTTGGATGTGTCACTCCAAAAAGATGATAATGGTGAAGTACAGACGAACATCTTCCGAAAAGCAACCTCCACGAATATGTTGTTACATGCTACTTCCTCCCATCCTGGCAATATGATCCAATCTGTCCCCATTAGACAGTTTCTACGATTACGTAGATTATGTTCAACAGATGAGGACTTCTTTAAACAAGCTGAAGATCTAAGGGAAAGGTTGATGGAACGCGGTTTCAGTAACCGCATGATTAAAAAGGCCTTTAATAGGTCAAAGTATTTATCTAGGAACACTCTCCTATATGGTACAAAACTGTCACGGGTGTGTCGCTGCGAAGATCGTCGCGATTGCACACCCTGACTTCTCACAGCTGAGTTTCTGCTGCTGGGTGTTTTTCGGCAGTGAGAGAGTTAATTCTCCCTCTCTCTGTGCTGGACAAGACCAGCCTCGCTCAGCTGCAATTAATGTTGCGATAATTGGATTCCTTCAAATACCTGCCTGTCTGCTAGGGAAGTGTCGGTGAAAGCATTCATGCAGACCAGCAGAGCGGATCATATTGAGAAGTCTAAAGCTAAGAGTACCTGTTGTGGTTTTCTCCTCTCCTCGCTTTATTATTTATCTCCTTACCCGTTGGTGTTCCCTCTGTAGTGGTAGTTTTGTATGCAAGGTGTCTTTTATTTTACCCCTTGTACTGTCTCGTTCGTCTTATACACCATAAAGGTGGCCAAAATGTTGTGAGATTTGTGATGGATTTCCACTCACAGTTTGCCCAGATGAGAAAAATTCTGGATCAGTCATGGTATATTCTAAGGGCATATCCAGGGATCTCTAGATTTCTCCCTGAGAGGGCCGCAATTGCAGTGAGAAGATCGAGAAATTTGCGGGACCGGTTAGTCCAGAGTCATTATACTGGGGAGCCAGGTAACATCTTTCTCGATCAGGTGGCGGTGCGGCATAGATGCTCCTGTGTGGCTTTTGCAAATATCGACTGCACAGATACCTTTGTGAATCAGGATGGTTCTCATGTGTTTAAGATAAAAAAAACAGATCACGTATACTAGTAGATACGCTTTTTATTATGCGGTATGCCCATGTCGTAAGATCTATGTGGGCATGACCACAAGACAGCTTAAGATACGTGTCAGAGAACATGTGCTTGGTATTGGGGCAGCAGTGGCCACCAAGGATGTGGCATCATTAAAAACTATTCCCCGCCACTTTAAGAAATATCATAACTGCAATGGCGGCCTTCTTAGAGTCCGTGGCATTGATATGCTTGATGTGGGCATTCAAGGTGGAGGGATTTCCTGGAGGTTAGCCCAACTTGAGTCGAGGTGGATTTGGTCCCTTGGCATGGTCCACCCTTCTGGACTCAATGAGAACATTATCTATGCCCCATTCATGTAGCCCTCTCCCATTATTTATGGACGGTTGCTTGTTGTTTGTTGTCCTCATTTTTAATGATATTTTTTTTAGTACTTTTCCAAATTTCTCTCTGTGTATATCGACAACGTGTGGTGGAATAAGTCTTGGTGGTCCTACAGTCCTGCGTACTATGGAGAAGGTGTGAAGTGGACCTCGTCAGGATAATAATAAGTAAACTCTTTTTGTGATTGATATTTATTGATCCATTATGTAATTATGTATATTGTCATTGTCTTTTGTTAATTAATTGTATTGTGTTGATTTCTTTAAAAGTGCATTATGCTATTTGGTTTCCTTAGATGTCTTCCTTTTTGGATATACGATGATATACAGTACAGACCAAAAGTTTGGACACACCTTCTCATTCAATGATTTTTCTGTATTTTCATGACTATGAAAATTGTAGAATCACACTGAAGGCATCAAAACTATGAATTAACACATGTGGAATTATACATTACACTTTACAAAAAAGTGTGAAATAACTGAAAATATGTCTTATATTCTATGTTCTTCAAAGTAGCCACCTTTTGCTTTGATTACTGCTTTGCATGCAGAAAAGGTGAATGGATGGACTCTACATGCCTGGTTCCCACCGTGAAGCATGGAGGAGGTGGTGTGATGATGTGGGGTGCTTTGCTGGTGACACTGTTGGGGATTTATTCAAAATTGAAGGCATACTGAACCAGCATGGCTACCACAGCATCTTGCAGCAGCATGCTATTCCATCCGGTTTGCGTTTAGTTGGACTATCATTTATTTTTCAACAGGACAATGACCCCAAACACACCTCCTGGCTGTGTAAGGGCTATTTGACCAAGAAGGAGAGTGTTGGGGTGCTACGCCAGATGACCTGGCCTCCACAGTCACCAGACCTGAACCCAATCGAGATGGTTTGGGGTGAGCTGGACCGCTCACTGCTTCAATTTTGAATAAATCCCCAACAGTGTCACCAGCAAAGCACCCCCACACCATCACACCACCTCCTCCATGCTTCACGGTGGGAACCAGGCATGTAGTCCATCCGTTCACCTTTTCTGTTTGCAAAGCAGTAATCAAAGCAAAAGGTGGCTACTTTGAAGAACCTAGAATATAAGACATATTTTCAGTTGTGTCACACTTTTTTTGTAAAGTGTAATATATAATTCCATATGTGTTAATTCATAGTTTTGATGCCTTCAGTGTGATTCTACAATTTTCATAGTCATGAAAATACAGAAAAATCTTTGAATGAGAAGGTGTGTCCAAACTTTTGGTCTGTACTGTATATGTTATGTGATAATATGTTTGAGATCTGTGTAAAGTTTTGAATACATGGCTAATTCTGACAGTGTTATACTTGTTCCACCATAGTTTGCTGTTTTGGTATGTATTAGTTGTTGATTGTGTAAGTACAATATAGTTGTTGCGCTCCCGCCTGCACGCACGTGTTGCCCTTTCACTGCCATGTCTGCCTGCTTTCTGTGTTTCCTGACGTGGATTGGGTCGCCCTGGCCCAGCCCACTGCAAGACGCCGACGCTTGCAGGCTTTGCCGTTGTCTCAGCAACACTTCGTGTCACATCCGGATTGGGAGTGCTACTTCCGGCTTCGCGGCCTACCACGCTGCGGCCGGGAGGTATAAGTAATGGAGATGCATTGTTACTGGCAGGCCCCTTGAAAATGAATCCAAAACGCGCATCGGCAGTGTCACCCTTCACTGTTGATATCTTGAGGTAATTTTACCATATTTTATATTAATTATTGTGCCCACCACTATGGATACTATGGGTATGTGGGTTACTGCCAGCCAGGTGGCGCTGGTCTATAGGGTACATATGCAGGTCAGAATTAGTGATGTTATTTAAACAATGTCTTGACATGATTATAGCTGTATTTTTTGCCCTAAGCGATGGCAATATCCCATTAGGGTTTTTCTGATACTGCTCTTTGAGCTATTATGTACTGCTGGCAGCCCCTATGTACATGTAGTAACTGTTTTCACCTGGATCTGTGCGTCTTATGAGTGACTGTGAGCAATAGGTGTATTTGTCCTTCCCACTTTCCCAGTTTTTTGGCAGTATGGTTTTAAATGAATTTTTCTAATAAATAATAGCCTCGTGATCATCTTTTTTTCTGTGGTGTTCTACATCACAATGAAAACACATCTCAGGTTGACAGGCGAAGCAAGAAGTCATCACGGGTTGACGCAGTCCAGAGTCATACTAGGATGGCCTCTCTCTCAAGGGTATGCCACACTGAACAATATCGCTAACGGGATCGCTAAAAAACGTCACTATTTAGCGATCCTGTTAGCGATGTTGTTCAGTGCGGCAGCTGCCAGCGACGAGCTTCCTGCTGTGATCTCGCTCGTCGCTGGAATCGTTCCGGACCCTATTTTCTCGTCGGCGCTCCCGCTGGGTAAGTATATATCGCTAGTGTGGCACCTTTTCTTAGCGATTTAGCGGTACTTTTGTACCGCTAAAGTCGTTAAGAAGATCGCTAACGGCGATAGCGTCGTTAACTATATCGCTAAATGTGGCCGCACTTAGTGATATAGAAACAATCCCGCTAGCGATCGCATTAGTATGCGTCGTTATCGTGATCGCTAGCGGGATTGTTTAGTGTGGCAGTACCTTCAGGCCTCATGCACAGCACAGGCACAGCAGGAGAACATCAGACACCGACCTCAGGCAGACTTCAGATGATGGCTAGGGTCATCACAGGTTGATGCAGTCCAGGGTTGTCTGGCACGGGCATACTAGGATGGCCTCTCTCAGGCCTCAGGCATAGCACAGTCACAGCAGGAAAGCATCAGTTACTGACCTCAGGCAGCCTTCAGACAACGGCAGGAGCCATCACTGGTAAGACTCCAGGGAACGTCAGGAAATCAGAACATAAACAAGACACAGATAGCACAGGTCCAGGAACGTTGGCACTACAGCCCCGGGCATCGGCTGGTAAGGTCCAGGACTCACTGGCGGGACTGTCACTGGGAACAGAGCTGGAGACTCCCGGAAACCATGGAGGAGCAATCCATCCAGGAACACTAGCGGGACGGCTCAAGAACACAACTTGGACCACCAGAACCAGGGACTGGACATTTGTACACAAGCTGGACATCGGAACACGGACAGACATCAGGACTCAGGCAGGACATCGGAACAAAGGCGGAAATCGGAACATGGACTTGACTTTGGAACACAGACGGGACAGCAGAACATGGACTGGACATCGGACTCCGGACATCTGGCAACGATCAACAGGTTCTGGACATCAGGCTGTGGACATCAGGCTCTGGACATGAGGCCACATTCATTAAGCTTCGGACATCTGGCAGTGATCGACAGGTTCCGGACATCAGGCTGCGGACATCAGGCTCTGGACATGAGGCCGCAGTCATCAGGCTTCGGACATCTAGCAGCGATTGGCAGGCTCCAGGCATCGGGCAGGGAAGGATAGGATCCGGACATGTGGAAGTGGTCATCAGACACTGGACATCAGGCTGCGGTCATCAGGCTCTGGACAAGAGGCCATGGACATCGGGCTCCGGACACCTGGCAGCGACCTAAAAAGGAACCCAAGCGGTCTGGTGCAAACCCTGCTGGGTTGAACTGGAGCCTTCTGGGGATTGCACCGAATAACAAGCTGAGCACAGAGTAGCAGAAACTCAGCAGACACACCGGACTCCTACTTCCTAGATGAACCCAGATTAGGTCACAGAAAGTCAATTAGCAAAGAGTCACAGTCACTGGGCACAGGGTTCAGGACACAGAAGGACTTCAGGAACATAACACAGCAGACACAGTTCAGACAGAGTCAGGTACAGGAACAGATCCAGGATCAAGGATTCAGGAAACAAGACACAACAGGAACAGGCCTGGATATGCAGCCTCCAGGAAAGGTGATCTGGACATTCTGCCCCAAGAGCAGGTGGAGAAACAGGACACAAACGGAAACAGATCTGAGTATTCAGCCCCCAGAGCAGGTGAAAAACACAAGACAGTACAAAGGGCATCAGCTCTCCCAGAACTGATCGCAATCAGAGCAGGAGATGAACACACAAACACGCATCGCTAGGTTCAGGAGCTCAATTGTGACGCTCTGGCAACGCACCACAGGGCAGGGGAACTTTATATAGGAGCTGCCTCACAGCGATAGGCTGGAGCAGCAATTCTAGCACACACCCATTACTGATAAAAGCAGGGAAGGTGTGGCCCCATGCACCCTAAGCACAGCCAGACACAAATCAGCATAGCAAAGGACACCTGGCAACTGATGCAAGCCTGAACACACGTGGTAAGTCATGCACAGCTGCAGAGTACCTTGCAACCCCTGAGTAGCTTCCACAGTGGTAGCCAGGGACCCCACATGCCGGTGGTCATGCAGAGCAGCAGAGACACTCACGCATGTATGGCTACGCAGCAGAGCCGGGAGCTGAGCAGAGTCCATACAGGTAACTGACAACAGCATTCCAGCTCAATAGAGGGAAAGGAGCGAAGGGTTAAGGCAGAAATATGCAGTGTAATGCCAGGTAAACAGAGTATAAACACAGTGGCGTTACACCAACACTGTACTGCAGCCTTTCAACAAGCTTTATTAGACCCAAATAGGAAACAAGTCGTGCAGCAAAAAGTCTGTGTTCAGGGTTTGGTACCGGACAATAGGTGTCTGGAATGGACATCGAACTTTCCCGTTCAGGTTCGCCCATTCCTAATGGAGAACAGGCAATATTTTGATGGGAATATTGTCAGGGGCTAAATCTTTTGACCTACGGGTCTCCTCTACAAGATCTGGGGAAAAAAAAGACACAACTGTACCTATTGCAAGAAAGGAACTGGTTCAGAGATGGACAGAAACATCAGGAGAGTGCATCAGATTTTATGTTTTTAGTAACAAGTCTAAGCCTCACAACAAAATCAAATCTATAAAAGAACAAAGCTCATCAAATTTTCCTTGGATCAACCGTTTTAGCTCATTCTAAATTAGTCAGATTTTCATTTTCAGTGATAAGTGACTTTATGTTTGGCACCTTCAAAGAATTGGTGCCATCCCTCTAAGACCCACTTAATTGCCAGCTGTTCATGATTACTGATCAATGATTACTGAACAAGTATTCGTGCTTGCATGATGACTGATTATATTCCTTTTGGCAGGTGAAAACTTTTGTGAAAAGAAGGCAGACAGGGTACCTTACAATAGCACTGCTCCAACTCCAACCTAAAGCCCCTGTCTCACATAGCGAGATCGCTAGCGAGATCGCTGCTGAGTCACCAGTTTTGTGACGCAACAGCGATCTCCCCAGCGATACAGCTGTGTGTGACACACAGCGACGATCAGCCCCCCTGCTGGGTATCGCTCATCGTCGCTGAATGTCCTGGACATTTTTTTGATCGTTGGTCTCACGCTGGCCAGCACGCATCGCTGCTTGTGGCAGACTGGAGACCAGCGATCAGCGAGCTGGAGCTGGTAATCAAGGTACACATCGGGTTTCTCGGCGCCTAGAAACTCGATGTGTACCTTGGTTACCAGCTCCCTGCACCAGCGCGCTGGTATCTAAGGTACACTGCGGGTAACTAATCGACGTGCATCGCTTATTACCCGCATAGTCGCTGTCCTGATCGCTGCTGAGATCTGCCTGTTTGGCAGCTCACCAGCGATCATGTAGCGACACACCAGCGATCCTGACACGTTCATATCGTTGTCGGGATCGCTGGTGTGTCGCTATGTGTGACGAGGCCCTTTGAGGCGTTGACCTCCTCAAAAAAGAAGGCGCTATAGATTCTAAACCAATACCTGGTCAGACAAAAATATTCTTTTAACTCAGTAAAGGCACAAATAGAATCTGTCTATCTACACCCTTCTGAGTTAAGTCAGCCAGTGGTTGGGAAATCTTGGAAAGAATATTAAGAAATTTACAAATGTAGTTTGCAAACCTAAAAAAAACGCTGCTAGGCATACAGGGGCTTGTTTCCTTTCCACAATAGCTTGGACTTTAGAGGGATCCCATTAGAACACTTTAGTGGTATATAAATATCCCAGGAAGTTTACTTATTGAAGCAGAAAAACATATTCTTCAAATTTAGTAAATAAAAAATTGTCTCTGATTCTTTTGAGTACAGTGCATACATGTCGTATGTGTTACTTAATATAAAGTGAGTAAACCAAGATGTCCTCCAGATTAACCACATCTACTTTCATTTTAATCAAGTCATCCAGTTTTTTGGCTATCTTGGAAAAGTTTATAATTGTACAATAGTAGTTTACAAATCCAAGAAAATGCTTATAGGCATTAGAGGCTTGGTTTGCATCTACTCCATAAAAGCTTGGATTTTAGAGATGTTTATTCAGAAAACTTTAGTGGACAATATATATCCAAGAAGCTTATTTCTTGAACCAGAAAAACACATTTTTCAAGTTTAGTACATAAAATATTGCCTTTGATTCTTTGGAATACAGTATATTCAGTTACTGTATACATCCTACCTTGGTATCAACAAAATTTGCTGCAATAAAAGCTGTAAAGGTATGCCACACTAACAGCGTCGCTAACGAGATCGCTAAAATACGTCACTATTAGCGATCTCGTTCGTGACGCTAACGTGTGTGGCATGTAGCAACGACGTGGCCCTGCTGTGATCTCGCTGATCGTTCACTAGAGTTCTGGACCGTATTTAGATTGTTGGCGTCCCGCTGGTGAGCCTATATCGCTGTGTCTGGCACCTTTGTGAGCGATGTGCGCTGTTTTTACATCGCAATGACCGTTAAAGTCGTTATGAGATCGCTAACCGCTTTTGAGTCGTTAACGAGATCACTAAGTGTGGCAGCTACTAGAGACATTAAAACGATCACAAAAACGATCTCATTAGCTTCGTCGTTATTGAGATCGCTAACGAGATCACTAAGTGTGGCATACCTTAAGACACAGATTTTTCTAGATGAGATAAACAAACAGGAAGCAATAATTTTGCAGAATAATAGGAAAATATCTGTGTGTTTAGTTGGTATCCTTGGGTCCATCTAGGCATTGGTGTAATTCAGGTGGTGATTGTTTTGGTCAGTCATGCTTCTCACATACAGAATCCAGACTCTCTACATATTCTACCAAGAACCATTCTCTGTAGCTTAATCTCTCGTTGTTGATTGAAGTGAGTCACCCCATTCAGCATAGTGTCAAAATTCAGTGCAGTTTTCTTCAGTAGTATGTAGCCCCTGGTGGAGGTTAATTTACTTTCTGTGAAAGTTACTTGGTCAGGGTCATTATAAAGAGCCATAAGGCCTTGAAAAAGGAGTCAACTCAGTTCTAGAATATCAGGGGTAGATAAAAGGCTCAAGCCCCATGGTTGCCTTTCAGAAAGGAAATTGTAAGTATATTTCACTGGTTTCAGAACAGGTAGAATGTGGGCAGAGCCTGAAGTACATGAGACATCTTTCCTTAAAGGTAAAAAGTTTTTACAGTCACCTAAAATCAGTAAGGTAGGTTAACATTGGGTTCAAAAAAAGTCAAGTGAGGTGCTGCAGTGGCTTGGACCTGAGCGGTTTTATGATGCTGAAACCACTCTGCGAAATTGATGGCTAAGCGTGCCAGGTCTTTTATTTGATCGACCAATGCTTGGAGGGAATCCATAGTGGGACAGTTATACTGTTAAACTGGCATGGTTTGTGGCAGTCTGGCAGCTGTCAACAGGGCTTTCATGGACAGGAATAATGCAAGCCACTCCATCTGCCAGAACCCAAAGTTTGCCCTGGCTTTCACCCTTTAAACTCTACACAGAGATCTAAATTCAGCTGCTGGGCGGTGGTTAAATTGGCAGAAAGGATGGTCACCACACAAGTTTGGTAACTGGAAGCCAAAGTCAGAGGCAGAATCTTTAAGAAGGAGAATCTTTAGGAAACAGGCTAAGGTCAGAGCAATGTAAATATAGGCAAACCAGAAGTAAACTGACAGCAGAACAGCAGAAGAGTAGTATTAAATAGAACTGGCATTGAAAACGGACTCTCAGAATTTTAAATGGAGGATAGCCCAACCAGAGCAGACATCAAGGAGAAACATTTACTAGGTGGGAATCAACCTCCAATTTCCCAAGATGGGTAAAACCACAAGTCCCAGGAATAAAACAGGACTACCGTATTGTTGCCCTACTTCGCCTGTCAATTAAATAGTACACAGGGGGGACGAGCACTGGCTTGAGTGTAACAAAACTATTTCACAGCTTGATTTTAGGTCTTTTACGTACAATGGAATAAAACGCTCAAAGAAACACTGTCTAAAAAATAGCGAATCTGATCGGTTATAGTAGTAAAAAACACTATTACTTTGGGTATTACTTAGGTATAGCTTTTTTTCTTGGTAATTTTGAGTTATAGCTGTTTACTTTTTTAAATTGATGTTTTTCTTTAATGTTGGAAATGAATTTCTACAATTTAAATTTTTTGCTTTCATGACTCCATTATTATCATTATTTTCAATCTTAATCATTATTTTGAATCTTAATGTAATGTGAATAACATTATTTATCACAATTACTATAATCTCATTCATAAATGTGTTGCGAATAAACATTAACATCGTAACCTTCAATTTGTTTTTATGTCAAGAAAAGATGCCATGCACACAAATTCCATTTTCCAAATCACAAGAAATCATATAATACATCATTAGGTAGAAAAGGAAATGTTAATGTCGTGTTAATAGCTGTTATAGCACTATATGGTTTGTCTAATGATAACAATAACCCTTGTAACTAAAGAACATCTTAAAATTGCACTGTGATGAAATTATCCATTTTATCTATACATATTGTTAGAATATTTTTGGATAAATAAGTATCACTATAATTAAACAAGATTTTGGAATGCTTATTTCTTACACTCCTGTCCTAGCTATCCGGGGCTTTGATACTTCACCTCGGTCCGCTGCCCTATGTTGTGCACCAAGTTGGCTTTTACAGGTTGCCTCACATGGTCACTTCGGTCCGCTGCCCTATATTGTGTTCCATGTTGGGTTTTGCATGTTGCCAGGCGTGGCTCAATGACATTATCTGCCTAATCTTATATAAAGCCCACTAAGACATACACCTGTGTTTTAGTATTAAAGTCCTATGTTGGTGTACTCCATCATATTTTATATATTGTGCTTTAATTTCCATTCATCTCAGTTGGGCTAATCATAATTGTCCTTCTGTTTCTGTTATTGCTGTCTGTCCAAGTCCTCAGGGTTCCACCTGTTCTTGAGGAAGCTGCACCAATGTCTTGAATCAATATGCCCACTCATACCAAAGGTATGTTGGATCCACCTCACCAGGTGAGCCTTAGAGAATCCTAAGACCATGAATCCCAGGTACAGCAAACATATAAATGCACTGCCTCAGACTCCTGTAGATTCACCACCAGCTCCTAAACACCTGCTACAGCCCAATATGTAGCTGCAACCATCACCTTATTTTCCCACTCCAGCACATTTTAATGGCCATAATATGTAGAGATGAGTGAATATTTTCAATGTTTGGTTTCGATTACGATTGACGAATTTGCAATATTCGCTGAACATAGCTGAAAAAAATTCAAGTCAATGGGAGGCAAAAACAAACGCATACACAACACCTTCAAACGGGCTCAAAAGTTTCCAAAACACATCAAATTAAGGGCAGACAACATGAACGTGGCCTAAGTTCACCCACAATACAAATTTTAGAATGAATGGCACAGCAGCAATAAGCCATGCATGAGGAACAGGTGCTTCTCACAAAATTAGAATATCATCAAAAAGTTAATTTATTTCAGTTCTTCAATACAAAAAGTGAAACTCATATAAAGTCATTACCAGTGATGAGCGAGTATGCTTGTTGATCGGGTTTTCCCAAGTATGGTGGTCTCCGAGTATTTGGAAGTGCTCGGACATTTAGTTTTTGTCGCCACAGCTGCATGATTTGCTGCTACTAGACAGCCTGAATACATGTTTGGATTGCCTGTTTTGTTAGGCAATCCCCACATGTATTCAGGCTGTCTAGCTGGAACATTTTAGATAACATTTGGGATCACAGTTATCTGGCGCTCTATGCTGACCACTTACTTTGGGATTTCCATCTAAATCTCTGAGTGACGTGATTCAGATGAAATCCCCAATGGATCCATTCACTGTAGTGAGGCAGCAGAGTTACTCTGGGCTCCGTCTGGCCTCTGTTTCATGATTTCCTTCTTTTCAGAAGTGCACAAAACTTTTGTCGACGGCTTTTTTATGCAATCCTAAAAATATGAACACCTCCGGATCACAGGTGCTATGGCATCCACAATGCCTCCATCTGCCTTATAGGGAATGTTCAAAGATAGAAACACCGCATAAATTAGTTTAATAGCAGAACTAAGTCTAACCGCTTATTCAGACCTAAGGGTACACGTATTATGGATAGAGAGTCCCTTTGGATTTTCAAACTGAATACACGTGTACCATTAGGTCTGACTAAGCGGTTAGGCCGGCGTCACACTAAGGCCGGGGTCACACTGGCGACAAAATCGGACGACTGCAATGCAATGAAATATCGCATTGCAGTCGGACCAATGTTAATCTATGGATCAGCTCC
This sequence comes from Oophaga sylvatica, assembly GCA_033576555.1. Lineage (NCBI taxonomy): Eukaryota > Metazoa > Chordata > Amphibia > Anura > Dendrobatidae > Oophaga > Oophaga sylvatica. Next base: position 678,937,874 of record JARQOD010000001.1, read on the forward strand.
CACCATCAGATTTTTCGTGGTCCGGTTTATACGTGCGAGTGCAATCGCAGCATGCTGCGATTGTCACCGATGTGGGTCGACAATCGCCAAAGCAAGTCTATGGGTGCGATGAAAAATCTGATTATAAACGGACCGCACGTGTGACTTGCGATTAAATCGCACCAGTGTTCTTTAGAAAAGCTGGCAATTCATCCCCGGCTATACTGTAAAATCACACTGACAGCTTTAATAAAGAATGGACAGAATACGTATACACACATAGAATGCATACATATATATACATGTCATTGAGACATATATATATACATATTTATAGTTCATGCACTTCTACATAGTGTAATAGCCGCTAATTCAATTGCCGGCTTTTGTGAAATTACAGACCCGACATGAAATGACACATGGTTTACATACAGTTAACCATGTCATTTCATGTAGTTTGAAATATGGTTTTCACTAATAATTACATGAGTGTATGTGTGCAAAATTTCACACATGTAGGGGTTAATTAAAGGTGTAAATTCGTTGAAAAAAAATGCGTGGGCTCCCACCATATTTTCTCAACCAGACAGACAAAGCCAGCAAGTGGGGGCAGATAATAATAGCCTAGGGAGGGTGCATTTATTTAGTGCCCCCCTGGCTACTACCATCTGCCCCCAGCCACCCAAGAAAAGGCAAATCTATAATTAGAATCGCCCTTTCTGGCACTTTGCCCGTCTATTCCCATTGCCCTGTAGCGGTGGCGAATGGGTTAATAATGGTTAAAGCCACCTTGCTATTGAAAGGTGACTTTAAGCAAGGTTAATAATTGAGAGCTGTCAATTAGACAACTATCAATTATTAATCCTATTGAAGGAAATTAAAAAAACACACACACTTTAATAAAAAATCATTTTAATGAAATAATCACACATTTTTTGACCATCTTTTATTTAACTGGTAATCCGTGCGAAGCCCTTGTTCTACTGTAATAAAGAAAAAATAATAAAGCAACATTATTCTTACCTATCCGGTGCTCTGTCAGGTCCCATGCTGTAATCCTTCACAAAGGGTTAACTGCCTTACAGCTAGCAGCACAGCTAATACTGGCTGCTCAGCTGTAAGCCCCTGAATGAATGAGTTCCTCTCCCGGCAACAGGAGAGGAAGTGATTAGTGTGGGAAGCTTAATTGATTGCTTCCCACAGTAATCAGTTCACTTCAGGTCAGCCGGGGACTCTCTCTGACGTCACTGATGCTGTGCAGTGTCCCAGACCCCACCCGAGACCCCCTAAAATGGCTGTCCATGCAAAAGCACATGTACATCGATAGAAGCCAAGCCCTCCCTCCATCCCTCCAGAGCAATGATAGCAGACAATAGACAATAGGAATCACATTTGAGACCCAAAAAATATACCTACCTTTCACAATGTATAGTTTAGCAATGTTAGCTAATAATTGGTAATTGGCATTTAAATTATATTTAAATGAAACGCATTTGAGACCCCAAAGATACTTACTGTGCACAAAGTATAGGTATCCAAAAAGGCCGTAGACGCTACTAAGATCCGTAAACCAGGATGCAGACAGGAACAAAACACATGTGCTGCTAGACTGCCTTGTGGTCAAGTACAATGAACAGGAGTGCAGCTACGTTGCCTTCTTCACTCGATTGGGAACAATGAGCAGTAGCGCCGCCAATCAGAATGCAGTAGTGACCACCAATCGGAGATGAGGGGCGCGGAAAAGGCAACGCTAAACCACACCTGTGTGCCTACAATGTCACACTGTACAGCCCACATCGAGCGCTGTATCGTCAGAATAGATGTAGTGTGACAGGGTTTCAACGACCGCCGACATCGTCCGTATCATTGCAGCATCGTTGGGAAGATCGGTCTGTTTGACATCTCACCAGCGATCACATAGCGACGCAGCAACGATCCTTATCTGGTCACATCGTCAGCGGGATCGCTGCAGCGTCGTTATGTGAGACTGGGCCCTATCTCTTTTCTTTGGACTATCTAATATCTTATTTGTTGTTGTTCTGAAGCCATCATGACCACCTCACATCCCAATTTTGCGATGTTAGATTCATTATAGAATCTAAAGATTAATTTTGAAATTAATAATAATGCACTGAATCTTTAAATTAGATAGTCTCAACGGTTTTAGTATTTTTTGATTTCGCCTCATGTTATTCATTCTGTTTTGTTCTATAGTGTATCTTTCTTCAGGAAGTTATACTGTAGTTCGCAGATTTGGAAGTCTATTGATAACTGTATTATTCCTTTATTTCAATTGTACAGTTATATAGATCTCTTAAAGAATTAATTTGGGGTTTTCTTGCTCATTAGTTTCCGGAATGCCCCTCACTCTGATATTGCATCTCCTCCCCCTATTGTCCATATCTTCCAGTTGTACTGTAATTCTCTGACAGACCTCTGTTGTGAAAAGGTTAATCGATGGAGATCAGCCACGTGTGTTCTGGTAATGTCATGTTCCCCTCCAGTGAGTCTATACGGCCAGCTCAATGCTGCAGGTCCTGTCTCATACAGGCAATCTCAGATCTACAGGTCTCCTTGACCTCAGTAATCAAGGACTTAACACCATCCTTGGAGGGAAATTGTGAAAGAAGTCTTTTCCAGGATGACAAAGAGGGAACACCCTTCTGACCCTATTCTTCCTCAGAGGACTCCCCTGAGTAAGCACTTGAAATCTCTGCCATATTAGCAGAATGAAAAATAAAGGGGAGATCAGGCAGGGAAAACATTTCCTCTCCACCCCTTTCTGAACTGTTCTTTTTTAACCCCTTAGTGACAGAGCCATTTTGCAGCTTAATGACCGGGCCAATTTTTACAATTCTGACCACTGTCACTTTATGAGGTTATAACTCTGGAACGCTTTAACGAATCCAGCTGATTCTAGACTGTTTTTTCATGACACATTGTACTTCACGCTAGTGGTAAAAAAATTTTTATATGACTTGCGCTTATTTATGAAAAAAACGGAAATATGGCGAAAATTTTGAAAATTTAGCAATTTTCAAATTTTCAATTTTTATGCCCTGAATTCAGAGAGATATGTCACACAAATTTCTTAATAAATAACATTTCCCACATGTCTACTTTACATCAGCACAATTTTGGGAACAAAATTTTTTTTTGTTACCAAGTTATAAGGGTTAAAAGTTGACCAGCAATTTCTCATTTTTACAACACCATTTTTTTTTAGGGACCACCTCACATTTGAAGTCACTTTGAGGGGTCTATATGATAGAAGATACCCAAAATGGACACCATTCTAAAAACTGCACCCCTCAAGGTGCTCAAAACCACATTCAAGAAGTTTATTAACCCTTTACGTGCTTCACAGGAACTGAAGCAATGTGTTTAAGGAAAAAATTAACATTTAACTTTTTTTGCAAAAGCTTTACATCGGAACCAATTTTTTTTATTTTCACAAGGGTTAAAAGAAAAAATGAACCACAAAATTTGTTGTGCGATTTCTCCTGAATACGCCGATACCCCATATGTGGGGGTAAACCACTTTTTGGGCGCACGGCAGAGGTCGCAAGGGAAGGAGCGCCGTTTGACTTTTTCAATGCAGAATTGGCTGGACGCCATGTCGCGTTTAGAGAGCCCCTGATGTGCCTAAACAGTGGAAACCCCCAACAAGTGACCCCATTTTGGAAACTAGACCCCTTAAGGAACTTATCTAGATGTGTGGTGAGCACTTTGAACCTCCAACTGCTTCACAGAAGTTTGTAACGTAGAGCCGTGAAAATAAAAAATCATATTTTTTTCCACAAAAATGATCTTTTCACCCCAATTTTTATTTTCCCAAGGGTAACAAGACCCCAAAAGTTTTTGTGCAATTTGTCCTGAGCACGCTGATACCCCATATGTGGGGGTAAACCACTGTTTGGGTGCATGGCAGAGCTTGGAAGGTAAGGAGCACCGTTTGACTTTGTTCAACGCAGAATTGTCTGGACGCCATGTCGCGTTTGTAGAGGCCCTGATGTGTCTAAACAGTGGAAACCCCCCACAAGTGACCCCATTTTGGAAACTAGACCCCTAAGGAACTTATCTAGATGTGTGGTGAGCACTTTGAACCCCAAGTGCTTCACAGAAGTTTTTAACGTCCGGGCATGAAAATAAAAAATCATATTTTTTCCACAAACCTGATCGTTTAGTCCCCAATTTTCTATTTTCCCAAGGGTAACCGAAGAAATTAGACCACAAAAGATGTTGTCCAATTTGTCCTGAGTACGCTGATACCCCATATGTGGGGGGACCACTGTTTTGGCAGGGCTCGGAAGGGAGGGAGCGCCATTTGACTTTTTGAACGCCACGGCGTTTTTGGAGACCCCCTGATGTGCCTAAATAGTGGAAACCCCTCAATTCTAGCTCCAACCCTAACCCCAACACACCCCTAACCCTAATCCCAACCCTAACCCTAATACCAACCCTAATTCTAACTCTAATTGTAACCCTAACCCTAATTGTAACCCTAACCCTAATTCCAACCCTAACCTTAATTATAACCCTAACCCTAATTATAACCTTAATCCTAAGGCTAGGTTCATATTTAATTTTACCAGCCCGTTCAACACATAGCGTTGAAGGGCTGGTAACGGTATAGCATAACGCGATCGCGTTATGCTATACCCACTAGCGCAGAGGAATCAGCAGATGATTCATCTTCGCTAGCGGTGACGGAGCCAAGACGCTGCAGGCCGCGTCCGAGGCTCCGTCACTGAATGACGGCACGTCGCAAACGCATGCAGCTTTACGGCATGCGTCGCGATGCGCCCTCAAATGGCGGTGAATGGCAGCGTTAACGGACTGCGTTACACCGCGTTATACCACGGTGTAACGCAGTCCGTCTATCGGACTGCCATAAAGCAGTATGAACCCAGCCTAACCCTAACCCTAATGCTAACCCTAATTATAACCCTAACCCTAATTATAACCCTAACCCTAACCCTAATGGAAAAATGAAAATAAATAAAATTTCTTTATTTTATTATATGTACCTAACCAAGGGGGTGATATAGAGGGGGTTTATGTACTGTTTTTTTATTTTGATCACTGTGATAGTTTATCACAGTGATCAAAATGTACTTTTAGAGAATGAATGAATAATTTTTGAATTTGCCGCCAGGCAGATTCGGCGGGCGCACTGCGCATGCGCCCGCCATTTTTTTTTTTACTGGAAGAAGAAGCCGGCCTGAACGGAGGACAGGGGCAGGACCGGAGGCCAGGGGGAGGATCGGACCACACAGAGGGGAGGATCAGAGGACACGGGACCCCTGCAGGTACAGGAGGGGAGATCGGGGGTCCCGGGACACTATTTCTCTCCCCTCTGATTTGCGATCACATTAGAGGGGAGAGAAATTTACAGGCAGGGTCTCTATATGGCGATCGCAAAAGAGTGGTGACTGGGGGGGCCCTATTATGTTCTCTGGGGTCTCGGCTACCCCAGGCAGTCGAGACCCCAGAGATAATCGCCCATCCCCCGTCACCTTGCGGCGGGCGCACCACTCATGCACCCGCCATTTTGAAGCTTGGCGCTGGCACCGGGGTACACCGGAGGGCCCTGGGGCCATAAGGAGAGTTCGGGGGCCACAGTGGGGGTCCCGGGGACCCTTTTTCTCTCTCCTCTGATGTCCGATGACATCAGAGGAGAGAGAAATTAAATGGCACATTGTTTTTTTTTTTTTTTTGCGATCGCCGTTATACGGTTAATAGCGGCGATCGCAACATCGGTGTCGGTAAAAACCGACCCGATTCATGTTCTCTGGGGTCTCGGCTACCCCCGATAGCCGAGACCCCGGAGAAAATGTGCCTCTGGGGGGCGCTATTCACTTTTTCCACAGCGCTGTTAATTAACGGCGCTGTGGTTTAAGTACCCTTAATGACCGCCGTTAAAAGGCGTATCGGCGGTTGTTAAGGGGTTAAAGAGGTCTCTTAACCCAGGGGAACAAGGGCGTATCCAGGATCAAAACTAGGGGGGGGCAAGCCATGGTCGTTCAGGTTGTAAAATTTTAGAACGAAAAAGGTGAATGAAATGAAACGAAAATGAAAAAATGACCGCCATACACAACACAATACCAAGACCAATAATATCACATATAAGGGGAAATACCACCATGATCAATCCTATTATGTAAACAATTCATTGATTTTAAGCTTATCTTTGCAGTCTTCTCCTTTTCAGCAGGGGGGCTTCAAGCTCATGCGTGCTTATCACACGCTGGCACTGAGCCACTCACACTGCCCTATCCAGACACAGCAATTGGATTGATCTTGAGGGAAAAAAAATGAAGAATATTAGATAGATAGATAGATAGATAGATAGATAGATAGATAGATAGATAGATAGATAGATATCCAGACAAATTGGAGGGAGCACACCGTTTGTAGTGGAAAAAAAAGCTATTTAATAAGGCCAAAAAGCGACATTTCGGTCCAAATAACAGGAACCTTTCTCAAGCCTTGAGAAATGTTTCTGTTGTTTGGACCAAAACGTCACCTTTTGGGCTTATTAAATAGCTTTTTTTTTCACTACAAACGGTGTGCTGCCTCCCATCATTGCCTTCTCCATCACTCCCATCATCCCCTTCTCCATCACTCCATCATCCCCATCATTGCCTTTTCCGTCACTCCCATCGTTGCCATCCCTATCACTCCCATAATTGCCTTCTCCATCACTTCCAGGCCAGCCCCTGTATACGTCACCAGCCCAGGACGGTAGAACGGTCGAACCTGTATATACATCACCAGCCAAGCCCCTGTATATACATCAGCCCCAGCCCAGCCTCTGTATATACATCAGCCCAGTCCAGCCCCTGTATATACATCAGCCCCAGTCCAGCCCCTGTATATACATCAGCCCCAGCCCAGCACCTGTATATACATCACCACCAGCCAGCCCCTGTATATACATCACCACCAGCCAGCACCTGTATACGTCACCACCCCAGCCCAGGACGTCCTGTATATACATCACCAGCCAGCCTCCAGCCCAGCACCTGTATACTCACCATCCCCAGCACCTGTATATACATCACCAGCCCAGCCTCCAGCCCAGCACCTGTATATATCAACAGCCCCTGTATATACATCACCAGCCCAGCCTCCAGCCCAGCACCTGTATATATCACCAGCCCAGCCTCCAGCCCAGCACCTGTATATATCACCAGTCCCTGCATATACATCACCAGCCCAGCCTCCAGCCCAGCACCTGTATACATCACCAGCCCCAGCACCTGTATATACATCACCAGCCCCAGCACCTGTATGTACATCACCAGCCCAGCCTCCAGCCCCGCACCTGTATATATCACCAGCCCAGCCTCCAGCCCAGCACCTGTATATATCACCAGCCCCTGTATATACATCACCAGCCCAGCCTCCAGCCCAGCACCTGTATACATCACCAGCCCCAGCACCTGTATATACATCACCAGCCCAGCCTCCAGCCCAGCACCTGTATATATCAACAGCTCCTGTATATACATCTCCAGCCCAGCACCTGTATATATCACCAGCCCCTGTATATACATCACAAGCCCAGCCTCCAGCCCAGCATCTGTATATATCACCAGCCCAGCTTCCAGCTCAGCACCTGTATATATCAACAGCCCCTGTATATACATCACCAGCCCAGCACCTGTATATATCACCAGCCCCTGTATATACATCACCAGCCAGCCTCCATCCCAGCACCTGTATATATCACCAGCCCCTGTATATACATCAACAGCCAGCCTCCAGCCCAACATCTGTATATATCACCAGCCCAGCCTCCAGCCCAGCACCTGTATATATTAACAGCCCTTGTATATACATCACCAGCCTAGCACCTGTATATATCACCAGCCCCTGTATATACATCACCAGCCCAGCCTCCAGCCCAGCACCTGTATATATCACCAGCCCCTGTATATACATCACCAGCCCAGCCTCCAGCCCAGCACCTGTATATATCTCCAGCCCCAGCACCTGTATATATCACCAGCCCCAGCACCTGTGTTATGTTTCAGTAGCTGAGGAGTGCAGGTAAAAAAAGGCAATACACCAGAGCAGTTGGAATCTATGAGATTGCAGTACCCTGACTAACCACCACAACTAGAGGCAGCCGTGGCAGCGTTCCTACGTTGGTCCTAGACGCCTCGTCACAGCCTGAGAAACTAATTACACCTAAAGATAGAAAGAGGAAAGCTATCTGCCCCGGAGCAGATCCCCAAAGAACATAGAAAGCCCCCAAACATGTAATGGCGGTTAGACAAGAAGAAATACTGACACAGACAGAAAATAGTATGAGCAAACGTTGGGGCCCAAACTACCTAAATAGAAAAGGATAGGAAGGGCACTTACTGCAATCCCAAAAAACCCTGAAAAGCACCAACTCTACTAATTTCAAAATCACCTGAGATCACACGACCTCTACCACCTAAATTAGTTCTCTGGTGTAACAAAATCAAGACAGCAGCCACTGAAAAAACTGGAAAAAGCAAATGTACAAACATCAGTGGCTGAACTAAACTGAGAGGGCAAAAACCCCCGGAGGAGACCCTGAAGGCCCCCACAGAAGTGCAGGACAAAATGCAAAAATCAAGCACAAAAACAAAAAGAAGAAAATGTCTTATCTGTTAGCAGGAGATGCAGACACGACACAGCAGGCTACAAAGGAAACAGGACTCAAGGATTGAGACCAGAACAATTGATCACCGGCAACCCGGATGGGAAGGCGACTCCCTTATATAAGACCAGTCAGTAACACCTGATTCCCACTCCTCACAATCTTCACTGGACAGTCCAGTACCGCTTGTAACCACCAGAGGGAGCCTCTGCTCAGAACTATTTCAAGTCCATTCACAACAGTACCCCCCCTTGAGGAGGGGTCACCGAACCCTCACTTGAGCAACCAGGTCGGTCAGGATGAGTTCTATGATACGCACGGATGAGTCTCCTAGCATGGATGTCCGAAGCAAACACCCAAGAATTGTCTTCCTGACCATAACCTCTCCACTTAACCAAATACTGGAGTTTCCGTCTAGAAAACGAGAATTCAATATTTTCTCAACCACAAACTCCATATTGCCCTCAACCAGAACAGGGTCAGGAGGCAAAGCAGTAGGAACTGTCAAGGTAAAATATAATTTTCTACTATACTTTTATATTCATAGTGTGTATATATGTCTTGTTATTTTGATATGTCAAGATAAACACGAAGTTTCCCTTAAATGATATTATTCAGATTGAAACTTATTTTAAGATAATGTCAGTATCTGCTGGTGTCTGTCTCCACCTTGTGTCCTATCACTGTATTACATTAACTATCTAATAACTTGAACTGGATCCACTGAAATGACCCCCACCTTTGGAGAATGGAGGAAACACATGATACACGAGAACAATAGAATCTTTCTTCAAGAAACGAAACTGAGGATGACAACACGATCAAGGAGGACTTAGAAGAAGATCTAAGGACCAATTAGGATGACCAGATGCTGAATGTGTACATATATAGACATGATTCAGCATATCTCTTTCTCCTCAATCCCGCCTTTACTCCACCCCAATATCTGTGTATGTAATCTTATGTACGTGAATAAAAAGTTCAGTGCTTACTGGAGATGGCCGCCTAATAGCACCATTTTCTTTAGGGCACGTTCTGAAGTCTGAACCAGCGTATTGCCTGATTCATTCTCGATCGACCCGTGCTCTTAGTCTAATTTGGAGTGACTGGAGGATGAGTGGTTTGTCGTTACGACCCCGACAATTGGCGCCCAACGTGGGGCCGTGGATTGCCGCCCGTCTGGACCCGTCTTGAGGACTTTGCGGTGGTGCCCGCGGTGACTGAATGCGAGGACTGCAGCCTCCGTTGAACACGGTAAGTTGGGATCATATACTTTATATGCGTCCCACTTGCCTGTGTGTCAGTCACTGTTTGGTCCTGTCGTATTGTCCATTTGGGTCTGGAGGGGTGACTGGTTGAGTGGTGAGACCAAGGGCAATCCCACGCCACGAACCAGCAAGTGTGACCGAGTGACGTTGCATGCCTGCACGTGCTTGAGTCAAAACACCACGTTCCTCCTCCTCCGGTCACTGTACCTTTATGTAGATAATTGCCTCCCGTGACTGTTAGAATAAAGTTGGGACAAATTTTAGATTCTTGAAGTGTTGAGTGGGTAGAAGACGCACATGATAGTCTAATCAGTGACGAATGGAGCCGGGGCTCTTCGTCTGAGAAGTGACAAATGGAGCAGGGGCTCTTTGTCCAACACGGGGAGTCTCATTAGGAGAAGCCCCAGTGTCAGTGCATGGAGCGGGGACTCTGTACTGTGTAGAGTGTTACGGTGGACTGTACTGTAAAGTTATCACCCACAGTTAGGGAAGGGACAAATTGAGCAGGGACTTTTTGTCTTGTCAACACATGGAGCGGGGACTCTGTATTGACGGGTGGTGACCTGCAAGTGGCACCGGTGGTCTGAGTCGCGACAGATCATTTCACTCTGTTAAATCATGATGCGCATGTTTAAATCAAACAAAACCCACAAGTTAGAGGGTGGTGCTTTGGGAGTGGTTGAATTGATGAAATCACGTGGAGGCAAGAAGGCTGTTAAGATAATGAGCTTGCCGAGTGCAGGCAGGCTTCAGCCTTCAGTGTGGAAAGACTTTGTCGCACAGAAGAAAGGAAAGTTGGGTGATGAGGGACTCCTGCATCAGGCTCAGGCACATTTGAGAGTAGCAAATAATTTAAAAATTGAAGACTGGAAGGAAGTAAATGGAGCAGGAGATTTAGAAGGTGCTGAGCCTTTGTTTGGATATGTAAAATGCTCTGCACATGATCTTGTTGATGTAACTAAAATGGCCGCTCCAAGCCCTCGGCCACCGCCCTATAATGGTGCCGATCTCAGAACAAAGGGAGGTTGGACCTGTCATGTGTGTGGTGAACAGAATCCGCCCTGGGCGGAGACCTGCCGTGTTTGTGGGGCGGGTCGCTCCTGGTGTAATGCCCAGCCCATCGCCCCTCCCACACCCAGCGGCCATTTTGGTAAACCCAGTGGCCATCTTAATACACCTGGAAATGACCAACACCCCATCTCCTCCGGCGGCCATCTTGAGACACCCAAGCACACCCAGTCAGGCCTATATCCCTTGCTGATACCAACCAGGGCCTACTACCAGCCCCCGCCCGCACCTGTGCAGGCCACAGCTCCCAATATGGCACCAGATGCAACACCATTGTTCCCTTTCACACACCCCAACCCGGCCATTGCTGCAATGCATGAATCTTCAGTTTTTCAAACAATGATCAGAAGCCGCCGCCATGATATTATGGGATCTAACGAAGGGGAGGAGGATCAGGAGAGAGAAGAGGGGTGGGCCCCTCAACAGCCACCACTATCCCCAGCAGCACCAGTATCTTCTCTTCCCTCCTCCATTCCCCCAACATCATTGTCAACCCCTGGTCCTAGGGCCTATTCCACCCCTACTTCAGAGATAAGGCACCTTCCTCTCCTTCACAAATCCTCAGAGAGGACAGTCGCTCTGTAAGATTCACGGAAACCCCGGTCAGGCCCCCAGCTCCCTGTGTACTTGAAAACTGGTATCCCAGCCATTCACAGCATTACACAGACCGCAACGGAAATCCAGTGACATTATCCATAGGGTACAGTGATATCCTGACACATCGGGTTGGTGCTATAGTTAGTCCTGCCAACTCAAACTGCTCCAAGAAAGGGGGTCTGGCTCTATTAATAGCCCAAGCTGGTGGTCCCATCGTCACTGCAGAATGCATGGCTCATATACACACTTATGACCCTTTGCCACCTGGACAGACTCTGACAACCCATGCAGGGGACCTTCCCGCTGATATCATCATCCATGCAGCAGGTCCAGTCCATGATCCTCTAAACTCAAATGAGTCACGGGCCACCCTTCGGGCCACCATACATTCAATACTCCATCATGCTGGTATGTTAAAAACAGAAGACATTAGGCACCAGGAATTATTTGAAACCAATGATAAAATAGCAAATTTGTGATTGCTTTGTCTAAAGAGTTAACTAACACCCACTCTACAGTGTCTGCTTCTCTCCCAGAATTTACAGGTGACACGGTGCATGATTTCTCGCCTGATGACCTTATATATATAAAAAATTTATGAGAAGAGACTGTCTCCAGCCCAGATTTGAGGGTCCCTACACTGTGATCCTGTCCACCCCTACTGCCCGAAGCTCGAGGGCAAGAGCACCTGGATTCACGCCTCCCATTGCAAGAAGGACAAGATTAATCAGCAGTCATGAAGTTTCTGATATACATATCCTTTTGAGCTATATCCTGATCTCCAGTAGTGCCAGTATGCCCACCTTCTGGTTAATACTACAACCCCTGTGGTTATCTTTAAGTTCGATTTCTATCAAATATTCAACTGTGATAGGAATGATTTCAAGGGATCAACACACTAAATTTAAGGGAAAAATTGGCGGATGAGGCTGGATGCGGTGGATTGATGGATGAGATATACAGGTGTTGTGTTTGTGGGAACGGATCTAAGAATGCAGGAGTCAGTGACAGCAAGCAAAGGTATAAGGGAGGGAGGAAGTGCTGGTAGCAGCGAGATGGTATTTTGCTGTACACCAAGGTCATTCTACAGATAAGGAAGCTGAAGGCTGAGGGAGAGCACACTGACAAACTGCGCAGCGACCCGACTTACCCCTCCCATCAGGCATTCAGCATAGAGACGCAGAGCCAGAGTGCAGTAGTTTTCAGATTTTGTTGAATAGGTTTTTGGAATAGACACAGTACGTAAGAATCGAAGGGCTAGGCATGTGAATAGAAGGTCAGTGTATGTGAGAAGAAAGATAGACAGGCAGAGAAAGGAAGTGACAGAAAGCTGAAAGTGGGTAGACCGGATTGGAGATCAGTTGAAGCGGAGGATCTGGCCAGAATGGCACAGGGGGCACGGCATGATTTGGCGCAGGCAAAAAGAGGAGCAAGGATACACGCTGTAGGTACTCGTCCTGCAAATAACAGGGAGAGGAGACGTGTGCCAGGAGATGGACAGAAATTGTGCTACGGGTGTAAGAAACCAGGACATTTCAGGAGGGATTGCAGAACTAATCCATATCCAGCCTGTCCAACTAATCCATATCCAAATGACCCGCCTGCAGGAGGCCCCCAAGACCAATTAGCGCCGCACCCATAGGATAAGGTGGCTTGCGCATGAGCCCCCTTGTCTCCTTACCCCCCATTCCTAATTGCACAGTACAGGTGAACCTACTAGGGGGACATGAGGTTGAATTCCAGGTGGACACGGGGGCAGAAAATTCAGTAATTACAGACAACTCTCCAGCTCCCCGTCACTAAAAAGATTCCCCTGCAGATTCGGGGAACCGCTGTGCACACACAGTTGGTGGTGTCACCGCGGGGTCAATGTGGTCTTTTGGGATGTGGTGTGTTGTTACGGTTGGGGCGCGTATTGAGTGTTGTCCGGTTGGGGCTGTCACTGTGGCACCGGGACTGGGGCGGAGCACTCTTTGTGGAGTCGTGTCGCTAGACGTTGCTAGTACAGAGGAAAGAGATTATTCACCCGTCAGAGACAGGATACACAGAGGAAAGAGAAGATTTTCAGGAAATATATTCCAATGTTATTCCTGGACCCCACCGTCATGATGTACTCTTTAGGATAAGGACAGGGGATTTTACGAAACAACATGTTGGGGTCATAGTAAATGCTGCAAATAATCAACTCCACTATGCTGGAGGACTGGCCGCAACAATTTCACAGAAAGGCGGACCCATGATACAGGACGAATCTAATTCGTATATACAAACGTGTGGTCAGGTAGAAATAGGACAGGTCCCAGCAACCAGAGCAGGACAGTTGCCGTGTCAATATGCAATATATGCAATGAAATCACGATATACTTCTACTAATATGCCTAGGTCCCAACAATTACTTACTGAAGCTGTCCAGAATGTAATCCTGTATGTTTTCCCTGTCCACTCCGAACAATGTATTAAAAGTAAAAAAAAAAAAAAAAAAAAAAGTTAGAAGAATTCAGCTTGTTCTGTATCAGAAAAAAAAGCCAGCCAGGAGTAGTTCTAGCCCACATTTTGCAAGCAGGCAGCTGCAGGTCCAAGGACAGTTCTTATCAGTGCCCACATAGCAAACTCCAGCCCCCCTTCAACTTAACCCTGTGTACGGGTTGGTACAAAAATTATGGGCAGTTAATGCAGCTACTGATCTGGAAACTCCAGTGGTGTCTAATATATATATATACACTTTTGTTCCAGATATCTCAGGATGCTGCTTAGTTTACAGTTATTGATTTTGCCAATGTTATTTTTATAATATGTTGATGATTTACTGATTTGTGTTCTTCCAGGAAACAGTGTCGTATTGCAACAATATTACTTATGTTGTTTCTGTATCAAGCAGGTTGTAAAGCGTTGAAGGATAAACTGCAATTTTGTAAATCTTCAGTTATCTTTTTGGAATATTGCATTATACCGGGGGAACGACATCGGACCAGCGCTCGCAAAGAAGCTGTACAGAATTTTCCTATTCCTGTTAATGTTGCCGCTCTTAGGATATTTCTTGGACTGGTTTCCTACTGCAGACAGTGGATACATGCTGTATCAATCCTCATGCAGCCTCTCTATGACTGTATCACCATTGTGCTTTTTAAACTAACTCCTGAAGGTATAGACTGTTTTCATTCCCTCAAAAACAGGATTGTGGCAGCTCCAGCGCTAGGAACCCCCAACTATGAACTACCATTCATCCTGTATCTTTATGAACAGCGGGGACACGTGGCAGGAGTATTGACTCAGTTACATGGTGACAATCAAAGGCCAGTGGCCTGTTTCAGTGGAAGACTAGATGCAGTGGCTAGAGGTGCCCCGTCCTGTGTACGGGCGGTACACGCTGTAGGACTATTGCTCCACAAATTATCAGATATCGTTCTTGATTATCCACTGACAGCACTTACACCTCATGATGTATACACCATACTGAATCAGGTGCAGCCGGCACACCTTTCAGCTGCACGTCATCTTTGATTGCAATGTGCACTTTTAATGCCTCCAAATGTTTCTTTGCAGAGATGTACCACACTTAATCCTGCCACATTGTTACATCTCTCGGATCTAGGGGGGAGGTCAGGTATTGTACGGTATTGTACAAAGAAGATCCAAGAGAGGAGATTCCTTATGATTATGTTCAGCTTATGGCACAGGAAACAGCAGGCCTACCCACAGTGTTTGAAACTGAAAGACTTAATGCTGATTTTGAATCTTTTGTAGATGGAACTCGCCACCAAGATGACTCAGGTACCTTCCACACCAGGTATGCCATCGTCTCCCTGAATGCAGTAATCAAAGCAGAACCAATGCTCCCATATCAGTAGGCCCAGGAGGCTGAATTTAAGGCTCTGACCGAGGCCTGTAAGATAGCTGAAGGTAGAATTGTTAACACCTACACAGATTCTAGATACGCATTCGGTATAGCTCATGATTTGGGTCCAATTTGGAAGTCTAGAGGATTCCTGATGGCAGCAGGACATCCCATTAAAAATGCTGACGCAGTCCAGCAGTTAATTGATGCATTACAATTACCAAAAGAAGTAGTTGTCAAAAGTTAAAGCACATACCAGATGCACTGATCAGGTGAGTAAAGGAAACGCAATGGCCGATGCAGCAGCAAAAACAGCAGCCAGTAGACCACTCCAAGGGTAACGATGCACCAGGTAAGCGCTCCCAAAAATCCCTTTGTGTCGGAGGATGCCTTAGCCCAGATGCAGGCTCAGGTGCGCCAGGAGGAAGTAGAAAAGTGGGAAAAAGAAGGTGCATGTCTGAATGCAGCAACTGGGGTATGGGGAAGAGGGATGCGCCGATGCCTTCCAAGAGCGTTGTACCCTGCGGTCGCCCAGATGTTACATGGGCCAACCCACCAGTCCAAAACTGCTGTAATGAGCGTGATGCAGAAGCATTGGGCGGCACCAGGCTTTTCCACCTGTATAGAAGGTTTGATCCAGGGATGCATGTTATGTGCTACACATAATCAGAGAAGGGTAGTCAAGACACCACCCAAACACGCCCCTCGGCCCCTCTATCCTTTCCAGAGACTGCAGATTGATTATATTCAGCTGCCAAAATCAGGTTCATGGGAGTACGTGTTGGTGTGTTTTTGATTTATTCTCAGGTTGGCCGGAGGCTTTCCCGATTGCCAAGGCTACGGCTGCGGCAACCGCAAAGAAGCTGCTTGTGGAGGTGGTGTGCAGGTATGGAGTACCAAAGGTGACCGAAAGTGACAGAGGTACACATTTCACAGGTGAAATAATGAATGAAGTCTTGACAGCTCTGGGAATTCAACAAGTTTTCCACACCCCATATTACCACAAAGCGGTGTAAAAGTAAAAGGACTAAATAGGACATTGAAGTTAAAAATCTAAAAGGCCATGGCTGAAACAGGGAAATCTTGGCCTGAATGTTTATCATTAGCCCTATATTTAGTAAAGTATATTCCAAATAGAAAAACTGGACTTTCTCCGTATAAAGTACTATTTGACAAAGTGCCTAGTTTAGGATGTTTCTTTTCCCAAGCATTGGAAATAAGTAACCATGTATTAAGTTCATATGTAAGGGATTTGCATAAAAGACTCAAGAAAGTATATGATAATGTTTTCAGTTCTCTTCCAGATCCGAACCAGGATCCTGGGAGTCACAGCCTGCAGCCTGGAGACTGGGTAGTCATTAAAAGACACGTGAGAAAGAGTCTGGATCCGAGAATATAGCTCCACTGATATCCAGAAAAAGAAGGAGTCTGGGTCAGCTGCACACCGGTTATGCTGAGGATCCCAAAGTTTATATGGATTCCATAGGTGTTCCTAGGGGGGTCCCAGACGAATACAAAGCTCAGAATCAGATCCTGATGGGTTTCCGTTCTCTCATCCCAACTGTGCAGATCAATTACAATGTAGATTGGATAAAATATATATACTACACTGAGCAAAGATTTATCAATATCAATTTTAGTCAAGATGCTTTCCAGGGTATAGTTGAGAAACTGGGCCCAAAACAAAAGACTGACTCTTCAAAATAGACTGGCCATTGACATGATTCTAGCTGAAAAAGATGAAGTCTGTGGGATGATAGGGGAAGAATTTTGTACTTATATTCCTCAGAATTCTGGAGTCAATGGTAAAACTATAGTGGCCCTTACAGAGATTAAAAATCTGGCTCAGGAAATAAAAGCCAATGCAGAAGTAGATACCTCTTTCTTCTTAAGATGGCTTGGAGGACTTAAAGAATTTCTCCAACAAGCCTGCTTAGTGGTAACAGGGCTTTTGGTGCTAGGATTGATAATTCTATGTTGTGCGATATCTATGTATAGGAAAGCTGTGACCAATGCAACCACCTCCTCAGGTACTTTCCTTCATTAGGAAGTTGTGTCCCTATTATATGATGACACTGATAAGGGTGATATGGAGAAATGTACTCCACAGGATAAACCTGATAAAACCCCCTATAACAGAATACAAATGGAAATAAGAGATTTAGTTTAGGGATAGTGGGAGAACTCCATGTGCAGGTTTGGTAGGGACTTGGTTGTTTGGGGGCGGTCCATAAGGGGTCAGTTTCTAAAATGACCAAGCGAAGAAATCCATTACCCTGTCCCCACACATGGACAGTCTCGAAGGCCGCATATATTAAGGGAAAAACTTAGTGTTTAGGGGGGATTGTCAAGGTAAAATATAATTTTCTACTATACTTTTATATTCATAGTGTGTATATATGTCTTGTTATTTTGATATGTCAAGATAAACACGAAGTTTCCCTTAAATGATATTATTCAGATTGAAACTTATTTTAAGATAATGTCAGTATCTGCTGGTGTCTGTCTCCACCTTGTAGAAAGGGCGAGAGGCTAGCACTCAACAAGATGGGTGGTGCAGGTGAACGAGATCAAAGATCTCCAAAATCAAATACTGTCAAATAACACCGCACTCAGGATTAATATAAGGGATCCTTGTTAACCATACGCTCCAAAGCATCTCTATACTGCGACATTGTGATCAAGGCCAGGCTGTGGCCGAAACGTTAATATTGCTTGTCGTTTTTCACATTAGGACATTGAACAATAAAATATTTTTTTTCACTTTGAAGCATAATCCTGAGTGCGGTGTTATTTGACAGTATTTGTCTCCACCTTGTGTCCTATCACTGTATTACACTAACTATCTAATAACTTGAACTGGATCCACTGAAATGACCCCCACCTTTGGAGAATGGAGGAAACACATGATACATCGAGAACAATAGAATCTTTCTTCAAGAAACGAAACTGAGGATGACAACACGATCAAGGAGGACTTAGAAGAAGATCTAAGGACCAATTAGGATGACCAGATGCTGAATGTGTACATATATAGACATGATTCACATATCTCTTTCTCCTCAATCCCGCCTTTACTCCACCCCAATATTCTGTGTATGTAATCTTATGTACGTGAATAAAAAGTTCAGTGCTTACTGGAGATGGCCGCCTAATAGCACCATTTTCTTTAGGGCACGTTCTGAAGTCTGAACCAGCGTATTGCCTGATTCATTCTCGGTCGACCCGTGCTCTTAGTCTAATTTGGAGTGACTGGAGGATGAGTGGTTTGTCGTTACGACCCCGACAGAACCACTGGCTCAACAAACCTCTTCAACAAGGACTTGTGGAACACGTTATGGATCTTAAATGTACCTGGAAGAAGCAAAAGAAAAGAAACAGGATTAAGAATCTCCATGATCTTATAAGGTCCAATGAACCTAGGCTTAAATTTAGGAGATGTCACTCTCATAGGAATATTTTTTGAGGACAACCAGACCAAGTCCCCCACTTTAAACCGAGGACCATCAGTCCTATGCCGGTTAGCAAACCGCTGGGCCCTCTCCTGAGAGAGGGACAACCTCTCCACTACCTGGTCCCAAATCTGTTGCATACGCTCCACAACAGAGTCAACACCTGGACAGACAGAAGCCTCCGTCTGTCCTGAAGAAAATCGAGGGTGAAACCCAGAATTACAGAAAAATGGAGACATCAAAGTGGCAGAGCTAGCCCTATCATTAAGAGCAAACTCAGCCAAAGGCAAAAAAGAGACCCAGTCATCCTGATCAGCAGACACAAAGCATCTTAGATAAGTCTCCAATGTCTGGTTTGTTCTCTCAGTTTGACCATTGGTCTGAGGATGAAACGCCGAGGAGAAAGACAATTGAACACCAAGTTTAGAACAAAAGGTCCTCCAAAATCTGGAAACAAACTGGACTCCTCTGTCAGACACAATGTTCTCAGGAATGCCGTGTAAACGAACCACATGCTGAAGGAACAAAGGCACCAATTCAGAGGAGGAAGGCAACTTAGGTAATGGCACAAGATGTATCATCTTGGAAAACCTATCACAAATCACCCAGATGACGGTCATTCTCTGAGAAACAGGGAGGTCGGAAATGAAATCCATAGAGATATGGGTCCATGGTCTCTTGGGCACAGGCAATGGCATCAACAAACCACTAGAGCGAGAGCAAGGCTTGGAGCGAGAGCAAGTCCCGCAGGACTGCACAAATTCCCTGACATCACGAGACAAGGTAGGCCACCAAAAGGACCGACTAACCAAGTCTCTGGTACCAAAAATTCCGGGATGACCGGCCAGCGCGGAACAATGAATCTCAGACATCACACTCTTTTTCCACTGGTCCGGGACAAACAATTTCCCAACATGGCAGCGCTCGGGCCTATCCTGCTGACACCCCTCAAAGCCAGTCTCAAATTGGGCGAGATGGCGGAAAGAACTACACCTTCTTTCAAAATAACAGAAGGATCAGATAACTCAGGAGAGTCCGCAAGTAAACTCCTCGAGAGGGCATCCGCCTTAACATTCTTAGTGCAAGGAAGAAAGGAAACCACAAAATTAAAACGTGTGAAAACAAGGCCCACCTGGCCTGTCTAGGATTAAGTCGCTTGGCAGCTTCCAGATAAACCAGATTCTTATGGTCCGTAAGGACCACCACCTGATGTTTGGCTCCCTCCAGCCAATGTCTCCACTCTTCAAAAGCCCACTTCATGGCCAATAACTCCCGATTACCCACGTCATAATTACGTTCAGTAGGAGAAAATTTTCGAGAGAAAAAGGCACAAGGGTTACTTTTAGAGGTCTCTGGATCTCTTTGGGACAAAACGGCACCTGCCCCAATTTCAGAGGCATCAACCTCCACCTGAAATGGCAGAGAAACATCAGGCTGCCGTAGAACAGGAGCAGAAGTGAATCTCCGCTTAAGTTCCTGAAATGCAGAGACTGCCTCAGGAGGCCAATTCACCACATCAGAACCCTTTTTGGTCAAATCAATTAAAGGTTTAACAATAACCGAGAAATTACCAATAAATTTACGATAAAAATTGGCAAAACCCAAAAATCTTTGAAGAGCCTTTAATGAAGTAGGTTGGACCCAATCACAGATGGCCTGAACCTTGACCGGGTCCATTTCAATAACAGATGGGGACAAAATGAATCCCAAAAATGAGATCCTCTGTACGCCAAAAAGACACTTTGATCCCTTCACATACAGAGCATTCTCTCTCAAAATCTGGAATACAGTTCGAACATGTTTCACATGAGAGTCCCAGTCATTGGAAAAAATCAAGATATCATCCAAATAAACAATCAGAAATTTATCCACAAAATCCCTGAAAATGTCATTCATGAAGGACTGGAAGACAGAAGGAGCATTAGTGAGCCCAAAGGGCATCACAAGGTACTCAAAATGCCCCTCATGGGTATTAAATGCCGTCTTCCATTCATCCCCGTGCTTAATGCGAATAAGGTTATATGCCCCCGAGGTCAAGCTTGGTAAACCAAGTAGCGTTTTTCACCCTGGAAAACAGGTCAGAAATCAAGGGCAACGGATATTGATATTTCACAGTAATATTGTTCAAAAGACGATAATCAATACACGGCCTTAATGAACCATCCTTTTTGGCCACAAAGAAAAAACCGGCACCTAAGGGTGAAGAGGATGGTCTGATATGACCCTTCTCCAATGACTCCTTGATATAAGACCGCATAGCGTCATGTTCAGGTACAGACAAGTTAAAAAGGCGACCTTTAGGGAATTTACTACCAGGCACTAATTCAATAGCGCAGTCATAGCTCCTATGGGGAGGCAAGGATGCAGATTTACTTTCGCTAAACACATCAGAAAATCAATCAAAAAGTCAGGAACATCCTGAGCCTGGGGGAGACAGAAAAAACAGGAGTGTTGGTATTAACACATTGGCAGCCCCAACTGGTTACAGACACAGATTTCCAATCCAAAACAGGATTATGAGACTGTAACCAAGGGAAACCCAGTACAATAATGTCATGCTGATTATACAGAACCAAAAATTTGCAGCTCTCCTGATGATCAGGTTCAACCCTCATTATCACCTGAGTACAGAACTGAGGTTTATTCTCAGCCAAAGGGGTAGAATCGATCCCCAGTAGGGGAATAGACTTCCGTAGGGGTATCAAGGGAAACCCACAACGTTTAGCAAAATCAAAATCCATCAGGTTAATAGCTGCTCCCGAATCAACGAAAGCCTGAGCAGAAAATGAGGACAGAGAGCATATCAGAGTAACAGTTAATAAAAACTTAGTCTGAACACTACCCAAGACAACTGAGCGTGCAAAACGTCTTCCCCGCTTAGGGCAGACTGAAATAGCATGAGAGGCATCACCACAGTAGAAACATAACCAATTGCGCTTTCGAAACTCATGACTCTGTGCCCCAGAAACCACTCTATCACACTGCATGGATTCAGAAGCAGGTTCACAAGGCAACACTATTCCACGCATACTTCTCCCTCACGCAAACGTCTGTCAATTTGAATCGCTAATGACATAGAATCATTGAGACCAGAGGGGACAGGGAATCCCACCATAACATCCTTTACATTATCTGACAGACCCTTCCGAAAAAGGGCTGCCAAAGCGTCGTCATTCCATTTGGTCAGGACTGCCCACCTACGGAATCTCTGACAGTATAACTCAGCGTCATCAAGCCCCTGATTTAATGCCAACAAGGCTTTTTCAGCTTGATCAGTGACATTAGGCTCATCGTACAATAACCCCAAGGCCTGAAAAAATGCATCAACATCACTCAAAACAGGATCCCCAGGTGTCAGGGAAAAAGCCCAATCCTGAGGATCGCCGCGCAGGAGAGAGATGACAATTTGAACCTGCTGCGCTGCGTTCCCTGAGGACTTAGATTTTAAGGCAAAAAACAATTTACAATTATTTTTGAAATTCAGAAACTTGGCTCGATCCCCGAAAAACAAATCTGGCATGGGAATCCTAGGTTCCACAACAGGCAACCTAGCAAGATAGGTAGCAATACTCCGAACCTCAGTGGCAAGCTGATCCACACGGCCAGACAACTGTGCAAACTCCATTGAGAGAAAAAAAAATCCTCCCCAGCACCCAGAGATACAGAGGGAAAAAAAAATGCAACAAACAGAAAAATATCTCTGACAACTCTGACAACCTTTTTTCTTTCACAATATTTTTTCCCTTTTGTGAGTACCATACAATTTTCAATTTTTTTAGGCCGGTGATACTGTTATGTTTCGGTAGCTGAGGAGTACAGGTAAAAAAAGGCAATACACCAGAGCAGTTGGAATCTATGAGATTGCAGTACCCTGACTAACCACCACAACTAGAGGCAGCCGTGGAGCATTCCTACGTTGGTCCTAGACGCCTCGTCACAGCCTGAGAAACTAATTACACCTAAAGATAGAAAGAGGAAAGCTATCTGCCCCGGAGCAGATCCCCAAAGAACATAGAAAGCCCCCAACATGTAATGGCGGTTAGACAAGAAGAAATACTGACACAGACAGAAAATAGTATGAGCAAACGTTGGGGCCCAAACTACCTAAATAGAAAAGGATAGGAAGGGCACTTACTGCAATCCCAAAAAACCCTGAAAAGCACCAACTCTACTAATTTCAAAATCACCTGAGATCACACGACCTCTACCATCTAAATTAGTTCTCTGGTGTAACAAAATCAAGACAGCAGCCACTGAAAAAACTGGAAAAAGCAAATGTACAAACATCAGTGGCTGAACTAAACTGAGAGGGCAAAAACCCCCGGAGGAGACCCTGAAGGCCCCCACAGAAGTGCAGGACAAAATGCAAAAATCAAGCACAAAAACAAAAAGAAGAAAATGTCTTATCTGTTAGCAGGAGATGCAGACACACACAGCAGGCTACAAAGGAAACAGGACTCAAGGATTGAGACCAGAACAATTGATCACCGGCAACCCTGATGGGAAGGCGACTCCCTTATATAAGACCAGTCAGTAACACCTGATTCCCACTCCTCACAATCTTCACTGGACAGTCCAGTACCGCTTGTAACCACCAGAGGGAGCCTCTGCTCAGAACTCATTTCAAGTCCATTCACAACACACCTGTATATATCACCAGCCCCAGCACCTGTATATACATCACCAGCCCAGCTGAGGAGTCACACCGGGCCCGGGCCGCCTCACTCAACAATTGCTCTGCAGCGAGCTTCTGCAGATTATACACGGCCCGGCACCAACCTGCAGGACGGAGGCCCCAGGCACGCGCGGGTAGGGAGCTTCAGCAGCACCGAGTCACACTGGCTCGGCCTCGGTGGCTCACATCCAATTGCTGCAGCCTGCCTGCAGCCAGGGGCAGAGAGCAGAGCGCGCTCTCTCCGCCCACAAATAATCTTAACCCCTTATCCCGATTCCAGCAGCCAAAAGCACCTTTTAAAGGGCCGGTGGGCTGAGTCTGATGCTGATGCAGATGGCGGCTGGCCTTCTTGATATTTGCGCGCACAGCGCGCCCCTGCTCCTAGGGGGGCAGCTGCCCCCCCCTGCCCCACGGTGGGTACGCCCATGCTGGTGAACAGTGGAGACTCATCTGCCTGACAACGCAGAAGGGGAGGGGAGCGGGAACTGTCCTCTCCATCCTGTGATGGAACGCCATCTTGAGTGACACAATGCACTGAAGGGGACAGTTCCTGATGTTCAGCAGGAGCATGTTGATGCTGCTGTAAGCAGGGTGAGTGACCAACCTTTACCCCCAGACAGCCATACACTCGTCGGGCAGATGCCGGAGATCTTCTCCCCGTCCGCGCCGCGGTATTTCTCCCTCCTTCACTGCAGCTTCCTTGATCGCGTGGCAAGATGGCACATGCTCTCCAGCGCCTGCCTGCTCGCACAAGAGGAAGGCATATAAAGCAGTTGCCGGGGCAGCAGACATCACTCCAGTCAGTGCAAGGTTCTTCAGCTTCCTGGGGCCCTTCGTAGCACCTTGAAATAAAGCTGGTACAGGTAAGTATTACCTGCTAAAAGGACTTGCAGGAGCTCCTCTCTCTCATGTCCAATCAATCCAGCATCCGGACACGCCCCCCATCTGCTGGGACTTTTGAAGGAGGACCAGGTTGAGTATTCAGAGGCCCAGCCTCTTGGCTACTGAGACTGTGGAAGACTTCATGGTGCTGCTTGTCAACACAATGGAGCCTTTGTCTGCCATCCAACCCACAACTTCCTGGCAATTGTCTGGGTTCGTAAGTTGTGTACCACACTGACCACATTTTGAAAGGAAGCAAGAATGAGATCCAGTTACTTTCTGATCTGTAACATGGCCATGTCAGGCACCACCCCTCCACGCCCCTTGACATCACCCTTTTTCATATTGAATGCTTTATGCTTATGAAAAAAAATGTCCAGGCTTTATTTTTGACAAGCACCCTAACAGATGTGTTATGTACAAATTCAATGTCAGGCTGCTGCAATGCAGATAGGTACAGGCTCCACTTGATGGCAATAGAGAACACAGAACGACACCTAAAAAGAGTAGGCTTGCAATGCAGCAGCAAGGCTTCCACAGTTGGCAGCAGAGTAGTCAAACAGGCTGTGTCAAGCAACACACTGTAGCGCAGAACAAAATGGAATAAATAAAATCAGGGTCAGAGGCAAGCCGAGAAGGTCAGTAGTGATCAGGAGTGGATAAGCCAAAGACAGAAGCAGGTCAGGATAGAAGCCAAGTCTGAACCTGGAGATAAATGCACTAAAGGGGAACACTGAGTCAAAACAGGAATGGGGAAAACAGAAACACAGGTTCAGACAGCAAATGCAGGAGGACAAATCAGATCAATCAGAGTCAGCTACAGCAGCCCTAGGCAAAAACTCTAACCGACACCACTTGCAGGAAGCAGCGGCGATAAATAGCCAACCTGAACCCAGACCGAGGCTAAACATGACCAGACCAGGGAAAAGGTAAAACAGGACTCAAAACCCGGTCTGGACCATGACAGTATCCTTCTCTCAAGGAGGGCCACTGGATCCCAGGTTTCCCAGGATTCCACCCATGAAACGCCCAAACCAATCGTATAGCATGAACAGATCGCTCCGGGACCCAGGATCGATCTTCCGGACCGTAACCCCTCCAATGGACCAAGTATTGAAGTGAACCACGGACCATGTGTGAATCCACAATCCGTTCAACCTCATACTCAATCTTGCCATCCACAGAGACCGGAGGCAGAGGGGATGGAGACCCAGCAGAGGAAAAGGACAAATGACTTCAGGAGAGACTTATGGAACACATTGGGGATCCGAAGCGAAATAGGCAGGCATAAGCAAAAAGCAACTGGATTGACAACCTCAATTATTTCATAAGGACCTATAAACCTGGGACCCAGCTTAGCAGAAGGAACTTTCAGCCGAATGTTCCTGGTAGACAACCATACTTTTTCTCCCCCCAGGAATACAGGTTCTGTAGATCATCGCTTATCCCCAAAATGTTTATGTTTGCCCTGAGCCTCCCCAATGTTCCTCTGGACCTCCCTCCATACCTCTATCAACCACTGAATGGCCAAATCAGCCCCTGGACACCCCTAGTCCATTCTGGAAAACTCACCAAAATGGAGGTGAAAGCCATAATTACAAAAGAACGGGGAAGTGCCCGTGGACTGATTAATACGATTATTAAAGGTAAGCTCAACCACTGGCAACGAAGAGCACCAATAATTCTGCTGGGACATGACAAGACACCACAAAATTTGTTCAAGGGATGATTGGTACTCTCTGTCTGACCATTGGTTTCGGGATGGTAGGCCGAGGAGAAGGCCAAACTAATACCCAACCTTTTACAATAAGCCGTCCAGAATTTGGACAGAAATTGTATCACTCTATCCAAAACCACACTCAATGGCACACCATACAACTGCACCATGTGTTCAACAAAAAACCATGACAGTGTTTCTGCATTACGCAGTCCTGCCAGAGGTACAAAATGCGCTAGTTTACTGAACCTGCCCACCACCCCCCAGACCACAGTTTTGCCATTCGAAGGAGGGAGATCAGTGATAAAGTCCATGGACAAATAAATCCATGGTCTATCAGGGATTGGCAATGGCACCAATTCCCCAGCCGGCCGGTTATGAGAGATTTCAGCATGGGCACATGTATCACAGGAAGACGCAAACACGGCAACATCAGAGGCCATAGAGGCCCATCAAAACAGCCTAGCAATTGCTCTATGAGTGGCTAAGACTCCAGAATGCCCACTAAGAGCAGCATCGTGGAACTTCTGGAGCATCCTCATCCGGTGCTGAACTGGAACAAAGAGCCTGTTGTCAGGCAATGAAGGAAGAGCAGGAGACTGAGCCTCACGAATCTCCCACTCTAATACTGAGGACACCACTGCCACAACCACCACGTGCTGAAGATGGAAAAAGGAGGTTCGGGAGGTGATGTCGGATCCAAGCTACAAGATAAGGCATCCGCCTTGACTTTCTTGGAACCCGGTCGAAAGGTGATAAAAAATTAAAGTGTGAAAAAAAAGCGACCACCTAGCCTGTCTGGGAGTCAAACGTTTGGCATACTCAATATAAGACAGATTCTTGTGGTCTGTAATCACCGTGATCCGATGAACAGCCCCCTCCAAAAAGTGCCACCATTTTTCAAAGGTCAACTTGATAGCTAAAAGCTGCCGATTCCCAACATCATAATTTCTCTCGGCAGGAGAAAATTATTTCGAGATGAAGGCACAGGGTCTCAGGTTAGTCAAAGTGGTGGGTCATTGGGAAAACACCGCCCACCCCCATCTCCGACCTCAACGATGAACAGTTCAGACAGATTGGGCTGGACCAAAACAGGGGCAGACATAAAACATTTCTTTAATAAAGCAAACGCCGCCATAGCCGGAGCTGACCAGTTTTTGATATCAGCCCCTTATGAGTAAGGTCAGTGAGCAGCTTGACCACCTGTGAAAACCCCTTAATGAATTTCCTGTAATAGTTTGCAAACCCCAAAAAACATTGAAGACCCCTCAAGTCTCTGGGTTGCAACCAATCCACAATGGCCCATACCTTCCCAGGGTCCATATAAAACCCCTTGTCGGACAGGATGAACCCAAGAAAGGATGAACCCAAGTTACGGGAGAACTCGCATAAAGCGAGTTCTCCCGTAACCTCTGGAGAACAGCATGTAGATGATCCATGTGAACTTGTTTATCAGATGAGAACACAAGGATATAATCCAAATACACCACCATAAAGTGCCCAATAAAATCAGAAAATACGTGGCTAATGAAATTCTGAAAAATGGTTGGCGCATTAGTGAGACCAAAGGGCATAACCAGATTCTCAAATAACCCTTCAGAAGTGAAAATGCCGTTTTCCACTCAACACCCTCACAAACACGGATTAGATTATATATTCCCCTGAGGTCCAATTTGGAAAACCACTTAGTCCCCGATAATTGGTTGTACAGATCAGGGATGAGCGGGAGGGGATAGGTATTTCTCATTGTAATCTAATTTAATTCCCAAAAATTGAGGTATGGGAGCAAAACACCATCTCTTTTTCTTTACAAAAAAGAATCCAGCCGCCACAGGAGAGACAGAGGGATGGATGTGGCCTTTACGTAGGCTTTCAGAAATGTACTCCTTGATAGCAGTTTGCTCTGGGCCAGAAAGGTTGTACAGGCGGGCCTTGGGCAATTTAGCACCCGGAACCAGATTGATCGCACAGTCAAACGGGCGGTGTGGTGGTAAGACCTCGGCTTCCTTTTCAGAAAAAACATCCTCAAAATCCTTTAGGTATTCTGGAATAGCCTCCAGACTCACGGATGACACAAGTACAGTAGTAAGACAGCTTTTAACACAATCAGGACCCCATTTAACAATGTCCCGAGATTCCCAGTCTATCACAGGATTATGTAACTGTAACCATGGAAACCCCACACCAGTCCCGCAATCAGATTGTCCAGAACAAAACATGAAATACGTTCCTGGTGCAAGGAACCCACTTTAAGGAGGAACTCCTCTGAGACAAATTTGATGACATTTATAGCCAGCGGAGTTTTGTCAATGGCAACAATATGAATAGGAGTCTCCAGCCTAACTGTCCCTAACTTACACTTGGTTAACAAGTTAGTGTCAATAAAGTTCATGGATGACCCGCAGTCCACAAAAGCAGAAGTGGACGTGAAGACACTCCCACAACAAAGTTCCACTTCCAATAATATTTTAGAAAATGAGGAAAAAGGTACCTGAGAGTCTGGGTGGCCTCCTCGACAATCATCCAGACTCAGCAGCTTGTTAGTCGGTGGGCAACCGGTACAGTCCTTTTTCCAGTGCCTGGGATCTACTCAGTAAAAATACAGCTTTCCTTCACGTCACCATCTCTTCTCCTTCTCCTTGAGGTTGGTGGCCCCCACCTCCATAGGTTCGGACGGTGGCAAAACAACAGGACAAGTAGGGAGCAAAAAAGCCTCTCTCTGTGTAACACCTCTCTCCCGCAGCCTCTGATCCATGCAAACAGCCTGAGTCATAGCCTCCTCAAAGGAGCTGGATGGAGAGCCAGAGCATCCTTCAGGTGATCCAACAGTACTCTCACGAACTGACATTGCAGCACAGAGTCGTCCCAGGACACCTCCATGGACCATCATCAGAACTCGAATCATTACCATTCGGCCGAGAGCTTACCCTGAAAGAGACCCATGATTGTGGCCTCTGCCACGCTGACCCAGTCAGGTTCGTCAAAAATAAGTTCTAAGACCTCAAAGAACCTATCCACAGACACATGTTCAGGGGCAGAAGCAGGTAAACAGAAAGCCTATGATTGAGGTCCCTCCCAAAGTAAGGAAATAATTAACCCAACCCTCTGACTCTCATCACCAGAAGATCGGGGTCTAAGAGAAAACAATTGCTTGCAACTCTCCTTTAACATACCGAACTTCTCCTTTTCCCCGGAGAAGGTATCTAGGAGCCTGATCGTAGGTTCAGGAGAGTGCAAGGAGACATTAACAGTGTCAGAGTGCTTACAGACAGACTGGGAAGAAGATCCCTGTAAAGTTTTAACGGTTTCAGAAAACTCCCTTTGCAGGTGGTTATGTGACGTGGTCAAGGCCCTATGTTCCACAGACAGACCTTGCATCATTTGTGTCAAACTAGACAACTTATCCGCCAAGGTACAGAGCAGATCCATAGAAAGCAGAGCAGAGAAAAAAAAACTGCTTTCTTTGTTTTTTTCAAAGCTTCCCCTTCCTATTTCATTCCTCCTGAAAAGAACAGCAGAGAAACTAAGCATCTATGAACTGCCATTCTAAGCTGAATTTTCCTGCCCTTGTCAGATGACAGCCACTAAGCAGCTTGAGGCAGGGCAAGTACCAGCATGGGAGACTGGCTGGGAATCCCTGGTACAGTGGATGATTTTGATTTATTCAAACTTTCCCTTCCTATTTTATTCTTCTTGAAAAGACCCGCAGAAGTGCTAAGCATCTGTCAACTATCATTCTAAGATGAATTTCCCTGCCCTGGTCAGATCGCAGCCGCTAACCACCTTGAGGCAGAGTAAGTAAGGTCTTGAAAGATAGGCTGGGAATAAGTGGTCCAGTGGATGATTTGAGTTTTTCAAAGCTTTCACTTCCTATATTATTTCTCTTGAAAAGACCCGAAGAGGTACTTATCATCCATCAACTGCCATTCTAAGCCGAATATTTCTGCCCTTGTCAGATCGCAGCTGCTACGTAGCTTGAGGTTGAGCAAGTACATGAATGGGAGTCAGGCTGGGAATCTCTGGTCCAGTGGATGAATTTGCTTTTTTCAAAGCTTTCCCTTCCTATTTTATTCCTCTTCAAAAGACCCGCAGATGTGCTAAGCATCTGTCAACTGCCATACTAAGCTGAATTTGTCCTTCCTTATCAGATCGCAGCAGCTAAGCAGCTTGAGGCTGTCCAAATACAGACATGGGAGACCGGCTGGGAATCCTTGGTCAAGTGGATAATTTTGTGTTTTTGAGTTTTTGAAAAGCTTTCCCTTCCTATTTTATTCCTCTTGAAAAGACCAGTCGAGGTGTTTAGCATCTGCCAACTGCCATGCTAAGCTGAAGTTGCCTGCCATCATCAGATCGCAGCCGCAAAAGCAGTTTCAGGCCGGGCAAGTACCGAAATTGGAGACCAGCAGGGAATCCCTGGTCCAGTGGATGATTTTATTTTTTTCAAAGCTTTCCCTTCCTTATTTATTCCTCTTAAAGAGACTTGCAGAGGTGCTAAGCATCCATTAACTGCCATTCTAAGCTGAATATTCCTTCCCTTGTCAGATTACAGCTGCTAAGTAGCTTGAGGTTGGGCGAGTACCGGCACGGGAAACCAGCTGGGAATTCTTGGTCCAGAGTATGATTTGTTTTTATTCAAAGCTTTCCCTTCCTAGTTTATTCCTCTTGAAAAGACCCGCAGAGGTGCTAAGCATCCGTCGACTGTCATTCTAAGCTGAATTTGCTTTCCCTTGTTATATTGCAGCCATTAAACAGCTTGAGGCCGGGCAAGGACCGTCATGGGAGGTTAGCTGGGAATCCCTAGTCCATTGGGTTATTTTGTTTTGTTCAAAGCTTTCCCTTCCTATTTTATTCCTCTTGAAAAGACCGGCAAACGTGTTAATCATCTGGCAATTGTCATTCTAAGCTGAAGATGCCTGCATTTGTCAGATTGCAGCTGCTAAACACCTTGAGGTTGCGCAAGTACCGGGATGGGAGACTGGCTGGGAATCCTTGGCCCAGAGGATGATTTGTTTTTTTTCAAAGCTTTCCCTTTCTATTTTATTCCTCTTGAAAAGACCCGCAGAGGTGCTAAGAATACGGCGACTGCCTTTCAAAGCTGAAATTATCAAATTACAGAGGCTATGCAGCTTGAGGCTGGGCAATTACCAACATGGGAGATTGACTTGCAATCCCTGGTCCAGTGGATGATTTGTTTCTTTCAAAGCTTTCCCTTACTAGTTTATTCCTCTTGAAAAGACCAGTAGAGGTGCTAAGCATCTGTTAACTGCCATTCCAAGCTGAATATTCCTGTCCTTTTCAGATCACAGCTGCTAAGCAGCTTGAGGTCAGGCAAGTACTGGCATGGGAGACTGGCTGGGAATCCCTGGTTCATTCCATGAATTTCCTATATTTTTCCTGTTCCAGTGGATGATTTTGTTTTTTTCAAAGCTTTCCCTACCTTATTTATTCCTCTTGAAAAGACCCACAGAGGTGCTTAGAATCCGTCAACTGCTATTCTAAGCTAAATTTGCCTTCCTTCGTCAGATCGCAGCCTCTAAGCAGCATGAGGCAGGTCAAGTACTGGGATGGGAGACCGGTTGGGTGATTTTGTTTTTTTTCAAAGCTTTCTCTTTCTATTTTATTCCTCTTGAAAAGACCAGCAGAGGTGCTAAGCATCCATCAACTGCAGTTGTAAGCTGAAGTTGCCTGCCCTTATCAGATTGCAGCTGCTGAACAGCTTGAGGCCGGGCAAGCACCAGCGTGGTAGACTGGCTAGGAATCCCTAGAAAAATTGAGAGCAGCTGACAGCACAACAGGAGTGTTTGGGATGCACGCTTCCAGTTCAAGGACCCAATTGAACCAAGAAAATCATAAGAATATATAAAGCAGCATCCAGTCCAGGTGAAAAAGTAAAAAAACTTCTTTATTCTGCCATCAAAAACATCAGATACAACGTTTCAGCCATAATGTGTCACGCGGTCTTATGATATGTGTACGATGTCAGTAAACTATTCTTAAAAGAACAACACTCTATACAACATATAGATTAGCAACATCAGCATGTAAATATAGAATAGATTTACCTGACACGATATCCGTTGAACTCAGGGTTAATCTTGAGGACTTGATACACTGTCACAGGAAAGAGGAGGACCGGGGGTCTAACCTGACCCTAAACTGGGGTCCTAACTAATCCCTCACCTTGGAGGTACTGATAATGGTTCAGAGGTCCAAGTCTCCAGCCTAACCCTGTCTCCTATCAGTCCCTGAACCCTGTAATCAGTCCTAAGAAGGATACTGATTACCACCAAAGGGATATGGGCTGATCTCTGCTAAATACACAGATTAGACATATAAGACAGACTGGAGAAAACACAGACTTGCATACACACTCAAACACAGAAGGAACATAAATGATCTGGGATATTAAACTCTAAGCAAGGTGAGCTTAAAACAACTAAGGAGCTCTTTAACTTAAGTCTATACAGATACAATCCTATCTGTGGTCTGCATGAAGAATTTCACTGGCAACTCCCAACACAGACAACCAGAGATTTAAAGGAAACCAATCAACAAATAATTAATTGCAGCCGGGAGAAACTGCACCCAGTCCCAGAACTGAGCACAGACAGAATTAACTCCCTAACTGCCAAACACAAAGAAACAGCAACTCAGCTGTGAGAAGTCAGAATGTGCAACCGCGACGATCTTCGTGGCGATGCACACATGACAGTACCCCCCTTCTACGAGGGGCCTCCGGACCCTCAGGGCCAGGTTTGCCCGGGTGAGTTCTGTGGAAGGTCCGCACCAAACGATCTGCGTTAATGTCAGACGCAGGAACCCACGTCCTCTCCTCTGGACCATACCCCTTCCAATGCACCAAGTACTGAAGGGACCGGCGATTCAGACGTGAGTCAATGATCTTTGACACTTGAAACTCCAAGTTACCATTGACCACCACTGGAGGAGGAGGTAGAGGTGATGGTATGACTGGTGCCACGTACCTCTTAAGTAATGACTTGTGGAACACATTGTGGATTTTAAACGTAGGAGGGAGGTCCAGACGAAATGCCACAGGATTAATTATGGAACTGATCCTGTACGGCCCGATGAATCTGGGGCCCAGCTTCCAGGAGGGAACTTTAAGTTTTATATTCCTGGTAGACAACCATACCAGATCGTTCACATTAAGATCTGGACCAGAAACTCTCCTCCTATCAGCCATACGTTTATAACGGTTCCCCATAGCACTCAGATTATTCAATACACCTCTCCACACTGAAGCAAGTGACGACGAGAAACGCTCCTCCTCAGGAACCCCAGAAGGGCCCCCCCATTGAATGTACAAAACTGGGGATGAAAACCATATGCCCCAAAAAACGGGGACTTACCAGTGGACTCGCTCCGCCTGTTGTTAAGAGCGAACTCTGCCAGAGGCAAGAAAGAAGACCAGTCCTCCTGGTTCTCTGAGACAAAACACCGAAGATAAGTCTCTAGGCTTTGATTCAGACGCTCTGTCTGACCATTGGTCTGCGGATGAAAAGCCGAGGAAAATGACAATTGCATCCCCCGACGTAAACAAAATGCCCTCCAAAATTTGGACACAAACTGAGACCCCCTATCTGACACCACATCAGAAGGCAACCCATGAAGTCTCACAATCTCCCCAATGAACACCTGCGCCAGAGTTTTAGCATTAGGGAGGGCAGGAAGAGCAATGAAATGTGCCATCTTACTGAACCTGTCAACAACCACCAGTATGACAGTCTTCCCTGACGACTGAGGAAGGTCCGTGATGAAGTCCATAGACAAATGAGTCCATGGACGCTCCGGAAGTTTCAAGGGTAAGAGGGTCCCAGACGGACGGGTATGAGGGGTCTTAGAGCGAGCACAAACCCCACAGGACGCGACAAAAGTTAAAACATCTTTATTAACGTTAGGCCACCAAAACCGGCGAGAAAGGAGATCTAAAGTAGCCTTACTCCCTGGATGTCCTGCTAAAGCAGAATTATGATGTGCCTCAATAACCTTTTGTCTCAACTGATTTGGGACAAACAGTCTCCCTGGAGGTCCTGCAGGGGCGTCCCCCTGAGCCTCTAACACCTCCTCCTCAAGCTCAGAACATACAGCCGACACTACCACCCCCTCCTGAAGGATAGGAATCGGGTCATCCATTTTCCCGGCCCCTGGGAAACTGCGAGACAAGGCATCCGCCTTAACATTCTTAGATCCAGGGCGATAAGTGACAACAAAATTAAACCTGGTAAAAAACAACGACCATCGAGCTTGTCTGGAATTCAGACGCTTAGCAGATTCCAAATACAGCAGGTTCTTGTGATCAGTAATGACGGTGACCGGGTGGACTGCCCCCTCCAAAAAGTGACGCCATTCTTCAAAAGCCAACTTAATGGCCAAAA
>JARQOD010000001.1:678972483-679100754 GCA_033576555.1 Oophaga sylvatica
AAAATTTGAAAAAAAATGTATCTAAAAAGTCTTGGACTTTTGGACCGTTGACTTAAATCTGCTCCTACTAATACCTTTGCCTTGTGTAAGCTGAATACATATTTTGTTCAGAAGTGCTAGATCTTTTTTGTCTCTTTAAAATGCTACAAAATATACCAACAAATGTCGTAAAAAATTCTAATTTCAGTTTTTTAAGACTGAAACTCTACAATTAAATACATGCTGGTGGCTGTGTGGTTAGCAGTGTTACTATCCAGCAGTCAGTTCATGATTCCTCACACTATGCATGCTAGCTACTTCACTGAGGACCGTATTTGTCTAAAGCAATCATATGGACATACAGCAGAATTTTTTTTATTCATTTATATAAGGTTATATTAAAGGAGTTGTCCAGTTGTGGACAGCCCCATTAACTACTGGACAGCCCCTTAAAGTCAATGCAAATCATTACAAAAGCCTTCTTATGGATGCATACCTTATGCCTATAAGATTGAAAATCATGACTTAATTCCTTAAGCTTGCATTTGATCATAAAATGTTATGAGCACATAGGAGTACATTCTAGGAGTCTCAAACCGCATCTGTCATCTTATAAATAATGTTTATTATTATAATCGAATGAGTCAAAACATTGTAGGAAATGTTCTTACGCAATGGAGTTAATCGAATTCCTCAAAACCAAAGCCAAATTCAGCTCGACCAAAATATGTAATTTCCCAAGTACATTAAGGCACATTTCCTAGTCTTTGTACATTTAATATTAACTGTTGGGCACATAAATAATTAAACCATTCTTAGACATGCCACAAAAATGTTTCGTAGCAATTAAATGAAGAGGCCTACATTTTATAAGTATGCATGATCAATTCCAGATTTTCAACTGCAATGCTTGAGGTGCATTAAAGATCATGGGCAGTGTGGTATTTTAGGAAATCATCAGCCAACTCCTCAGATCTAAAACACATGACAAAACCACAAGCCACACATTATGAGATCTGAAAGCTGTAACATGAGTGACCTAATTTATTCCATGTGGGCTTTCCTGTTTGATGTTCTCAGGCTCATTCTACGTGATGTGAACACACAAATAATAAAACTCTGTGGTAAGGTTTTACCCCGGGGAATTATTTTAACCATATTTTGAATAGTAATTTAAGGACACAAATTGGATTTCTTATGATTTCACTAAATTCTGTTCCAAAGGCAAGTACTTGCAGTAGTTGAAAGTTCCAGGTTCAGAGCATATAACGTTTTGATTACACTCCAGGATATACACAGATTTTTCCAGCACAAGAATGAGATATAACTGTTTCCATCTTAGCTGTGCAATCCAAAAAATACATAGATTGTTACTTTCGTCTACAAGAATTTGTTTCCCGACTTTTCTTAATGTAAAAATTTTGTATAGAAATAATAGAATTTTACAATAGTTAAAATATTCAATAATTTTCTATAAACTTTTGTTGGTATGGCAACTTTCTAATTCTTATATTTTTAGAAGTATTGCACATTTTTTTCAACCGGTTTTAATGTGTGAAACTTGCAAGAAACTGATCTGGGTGTTGAGGTTCTAAGTCCTGAAATCATTTTTAGCAATCTATTTTAATGACTTAAAAATGATGCTGTGCTATGCTGTATCTGTTCTAATGGCACAGAAGTTTTCATCTTCTAAAGATGTATAGAGTTCTGGAGCTATGACAAAGGTCCCTCTTTAATTTTATGTATGAGTGCATATTTAGCAACAGTAAAGCACCTTTGTAAAAATAACATTTTTGAGTAGTCAAGATAAGTATTTTTCAATTTAATCATATTTCATGTCTATTTGTTGTCTGGCTTGTTCAAAATCTGTGTATGACGAACTGTTTGGATCACTGTGTAGTTT
Source organism: Oophaga sylvatica (assembly GCA_033576555.1). Classification (NCBI taxonomy): domain Eukaryota; kingdom Metazoa; phylum Chordata; class Amphibia; order Anura; family Dendrobatidae; genus Oophaga; species Oophaga sylvatica. The sequence continues at coordinate 678,974,366 of JARQOD010000001.1, forward strand.
GTGTCTTAACCCTTACTCATTGCAATCATTTTTCCTTTTTTTTCATTTTATGTTATCTCCCCATCCCAAGAAATAACATTATTTTTCCATCAAAATAGCTGTATAAGGACTGTGTATTTCATAATGGCACCATTTAATTTATAATTTAATGTATTTAAAGAACAATTATCTGTGTTATGGGGTTGGAATTGAAAAAAAACCCTACAATTCTGCTGCTGTTTGGGTTTTATTTTTACAGTGTTCACCATATAGTAAAAATGACTTGATAACTTCATTCTGCAGATCAGTTCATGATTACAGTGATTCCAAATTCACATGCTATTTTTTGAATTGCTACTTTAAAAAATAAATATATTTTTTTTTGTCGATGCTTTTTGAGTTCCATCTTTTGTCATTCTTCTGGGAAAGGATTATTTTCTATCAAACGAGATTTCGTTTTATTGGTGCTTAAGGGCAGATACAATTTATAGACAAAAGCATGGGGTCACACATTTTCATTATTTAATTCCGTCTTTTTATTAAGCACCATTCGTTCAGTACAATCCAGCCCCATGCCTTACAGACATTTGTGAAAAAATGGGTCATGAAAATAGCTCACTGAATCCAAGCTAAGTACTGTAATAGGATGTCATGGTTGCAACAAGTTAGCTTTCTTCCCTACTAAATATTCCACTATACCAATTTCTTCACTGGCAAAAGTATAAGCCTTTAGGAACCACAGCAAGTCAACCACAAAATGGCAGACAGTGTAAATTTAAAGCTAGGCTGCTTCGAAATGAGGCGCATTGTGCATACAGATTGCCAATGCTCTTCTGACTCAGTAAGTGTAGATTTCAAAACCTCTTCTGGCTTTCACATCAGCACAAAATTCTCTCTACAAAAGCATCATGGAATGGGTTTCCATGGCAAAACTGTTGCATGGAAGACTAACACCGCCAAGCACAACTACCATGCTTCAGGTGTTCTTCCAATGTGATGGATGCATTCTGTTCTGGTGTAATCCAGGAGGATATTAACTGCCTAACAGCATTGTGACAATTATAAAAGCTGGTGGCGGAGGAATAATGCTATAGAATTGCTTTTCAGGGGTTGGTCTAGGCCAGGGGTGGGCAATTAGTTTTTCTGAGGGGCTACATGAGAGACCATGATTGTTGTGGAGGGGCGAAACAATAGGTTGAAGTTAATTCTGCTTAATATTAATTATAATTATCCAAAACATAAAGTGGCGTCAGGCACTCACCATCCCAAAATTATCCTTTATTCGGTAATTACATATAATAAAAAACAGCATGGAGGCACAGAGTGGAAACGTACTAGACGACAGCTGTTTTGCACACACAAATGAGATTCTACAGGTCTAAAATGTGAGGGAAATGATGCATTCTAAATGGGGGTACTAAACCACATCTCATTTGCTAGTCATTAGCCCGCCAGCTGAGGAACCTCACAACCCGGAATAAAAAATTTGACATACAGTTAAAAACAATAATTAAAATCAAAATTTATAGAAATCATAAGAAAACAGACATATCATTCTTATCATTAAATCCTATAGCACCTTGTGCTTTAAGCGTAAGATCCAATGAGCTTCTGTTCTGAGTAACAATTTAAGCAAATCACCTCCTTGTGGAGGTAATTTGACCCTTTCAATTCCAGCAAACTGCAATGCTTCTGGATTGCCAGCATGTTTATCCCTCATGTGGTTGATCAATCTTGTGACGTCCTTCCTCGGCATAATGGAATTAAAGGTCCTTCTGAGGCAACCAAGGTGTTTGTCTCTATCCATGGGGATGGAACATATACGATTGTTTCAGATGGCTTGGCTGTAGACAATAGAGTTTTTTATGTGTTTTGGATGGAAACTGTCCCATTTAAGGTATGTTGGACGGTCTATTGGCTTCTGATACAGGGATGTCTCTATTTCATTGTTCTTTAGCTTAATGATGGTGTCTAAAAAGTTAATTTCAGTGCTGGTGTAGTTGAGTGTTAAGTTGATGGTGGGATGAAATTGATTAAACTGTTCGTGGAACATCTTTAGCTGTGGCTCAGACTCCGTCCAGATGATTAAAATATCATCAATGTAGCGGTAATAGGCCAGAGGCCTGATGGGACATGAGGACAAAAAGTCACTTTCAAGCTTGGCCATGAAAAGATTTGCATACTGTGGAGCCATTTTACTTCCCATCGCTGTGCCAGTCTCCTGTAGATAGATCATGCTGTCAAATTCAAAGTAATTGTGGGTGAGGATGAATTTTCTGAGTTTCACCGCAGAATCAGCATCATTCCCAGTGTTATTCATGAGGACTTTGCAGGCATTTAATCGATCCTGGTGTGGGATATTAGAGTACAAAAATTCCACATCCATGGTGGCCAGGATGGTTCTTTCTGGTAGAGGACCTATTGCTGCTAGTTTTTTCAATAGGTCAGTTGTGTCCTGAATGTAGCTGGGTGTATCCTTTACGAGGGGTTTAAGAACACCCTCTACACATCCAGATACCTGCTCAGTAAGGGTACCCACACATGAAATAATTGGCCTCCCTGGATTTCCAGATTTGTTGATTTTAGGAAGCAAGTAGAATGTCCTTATTTTTGGGCTTGAATTTTTTGTGCATCGATTATGTACTAAAAAATCTTTCAAATTTTTACTTCTTCTATTTGTAATTAATGGGCCTCTTGCCACCACCTCAGATATATCATTATCTTTTTCTAGAATATGCCAATTTTTATTAATAGCAGATCTTATCTGCCTGTGCATTGGACCAAATTCAAAATTAAAAATTAATCTCTTCTCCTTTTTATTATTTTTTGTCACACATGATCCTGTTGCAACTATAGCAGGGCGATTTTTCGCAGGGGATATATACTTGTTCCCAGGAACATCAGGGATCAAATCCCTATCCCTAGCTATATCCAAAATTTTTTTGGGATATCCTCTTTCTGAGAATCTTTTAAATAAATCAGGGCTTGTGCCCCAAGATTCACAGGGTCATTATTGATTCTTTTTAACCTTAAAAATTGCTATATGGGACTGATTTCTTAACATGTGCTGGATAGGCACTCTTATATTGCAATAGGTGTAACGCTCGCGCCCTGACTGGTTGGCGCGAGCGTGGGGGTTGTGGGATAGTGTCCCCACTGTGCCACAAACCAGACAACCCTGGAAGGTGTGTGACTAAGCAGCTATCTTGGTGTTCGCTGGAGTCTCTGATGGTGATGTCAGGCTTGTGCGGCAAGTAGCTGCCAGCTACCACTCCCAGGGCTGTGTCTGGCTGTAGCAGCTGATCCCACTGGGGAACAGAACACTATGACAGGTGCGGGCAAGTGACGACGGGTATGGCTAGCACTCTGGCAGGCTGGCAGGCACGACAGGCACTCTGGCAGGCAGGTGGGTACGGCTGACCCTCTGGCAGGCAGGCACGGCTGGCACTCTGGCAGGCAGGCCGGCATGGATCAGTCTGGAGGAACTGGAACCGTTATAGATGTGACAGGAACTCTGGCAGGTACGGATAAAACAAGGGAGCAGGTAGAGACCAGTTCTGACTGGAGAGACAGGAACTGTTAGGAACCAGTTCTGTCTGGAGGGACAAGAACTGTTAGGAACCAGTTCAGACTGGAGGGATAAGAACTGTTAGGAAGCAGTTCAGACTGGAGGGACAAAGACCCACAGGATGCGGGACGAAAGCAGAACAGAACCGCAAGGTGCGGATCAGGAGCAAAACAGAACTGCAAGGAGCAGAACAGGAGCTGAACAGAACCCCGGGTTACTGAGCGGAGAGCAGAGCAGAATCGAAGAGGGTGGAGCAGGAGAATAGAGCAGAAACGCAGATTACAAAGCAGAACCGCAGGTTTCGGAGCAGGAGAGCAGAGCAGAATCGCAGGTTGCGGAGCAGGAGAGCAGAGCAGAACCGCAGGTTGCGGAGCAGGAGAGCAGAGCAGAACGGCAGGTTGCAGAGCAGGAGAGCAGAGCAGAACCTCAGGTTGCAAAGCGGAGAGCAGAGCAGAACAGAACTGCAGGTTGCAGCGAACAGAGCAAAACTGCAGGTTGTGGCGAGCAGAACAGAGCAGAGCTGCAGGTTGCGGCGAGCAGAACAGAGCCGAGCTGCAGGTTGTGGTGAGCAGAGCAAAGCGGAACCACTGGGTGCAGTGAGCAGAGCAGAGCTGCAGGGTGCGGCGAGCAGAGCAGAGTCAGAGGTTACGGCGAGCAGAGCCGCAGGCTGTGGCGAGCAGAGCAGAGCTGCAGGTTGTGGTGAGCAGAGCAGAGGGTAACTGCTGGGTCCGGTGAGCAGAGCAGAGCTGCTGGGTGCGGCGAACAGAGCAGAGCCGCAGGTTGCGGCGAGCAGAGCAGAACTGCAGGTTGTGGCGAGCAGAGTAGAATCACAGGTTGCGGTGAGCAGAGCAGAATCACAAATTGCGGCAAGCAGAGAGCAGAGCAAAGCCGCAGGTAGTGGAACAGGAGAGCAGAGCCGAACCGAATAACACACGTACTTGCCGTGAAGTACCAAGTGAACACCAGGGACACTATCGTTGTGCAGCGATAACCAGATAGTTGCGGGTGCTGGTACGGATCTGCGAGAAACAGAATAAGACACAAGGAGAGACACAACAGGGAAGGAAAGGTTGCAGAAAAAGATACACGCAGGTTCAGGTATAAGACTTAGTACAGACAAGGATGGACATGGGAACAAGTACAGGACAAGGATTCAGGCCTGAGATTGCAGCCCTCAGGGAGGCAGGAAACAAGATACACAAGCACAGTAACAGGTCTGGGTATGCAGCCCCAGAGAAGGCACAAAACAGGACATGACCTGGCATCTCAGCAGCAAGACACTGACTGAGGGAGTTTGTTGCTCAGGCATCCTCCAATGGGTGGGATGCCTTAAGTACCTGATGCCTCTTGGCAATTGGCTAGTGACACCTTAGGAAGGTGCACACTGTTTCTATAAGACTCAGGAAGTGCCGGGGCCGCTGCCCTAAGCATACAACCAGGAAGTATGCAGAAAGCAAGGATATGAGGTTTACAACAAGGAGCCAGCAGAAGACAGAACTCACAGCAAGGCCCTGAGTGGTGCGTAAGATGGAAGATGGGAAGCCAAGCAGTGATGCCGGCAGGGATGTTACAATAGGGAATTCGTTGAAGTAGGTTTGCGGAAAACTTCTGTCATAATCACTCCCTCATTTATCCTGATTTTCACATTTAAAAAATCAAGTTACATTACTCCAAATGTGAAGGTGAAACTCATATTCATGGAACTTGATGTGTTGAGGTAATATACAAAATGATAAAAATTATCCTGCGATCCATCCCATACCATGAATATATCATCAACAAATCTTAGGTAGTGTTTAATGTGTTTGAGAAAAGTGTTATTCACATTGTTAACATACTTCTCTTTGAAGACTGCTAAATATAAATTTGCAAAGGTACATACAACGACCCATAGCAGTACCAACCCGCTGCAAGTACCATCTATCCAAGAACATGAAGGCATTGTGTTCAAGAATAAATTTAACACCGTCCATCACAGATAAAATTGGTGTAATTAACACTATTGTTAATCCCTGTTATTATCATTCTCAAAGCCTCTACACCCCCTGTTTGTGAAAACCTATAGAAAAATTTGCACAAGAGAACCAAAATGTGTTCAAAGATATAATATGGGGCCTATTATATACTGTATGGAGCAATATATGGGGCCCATTATACATCATGGGGCATTATATGGGGTCCATTAATCTGTATGGAGCAATTTATGGGGCCTATTATATACTGTATGGAACAATATATGGGGCTCATTATTCTGAATGGAGCAATATATGTGGCTCATTATTCTGTATGGAGCAAAATATGGGGTCCATGATTCTGTATGGAGCAATATATGGTGCCCATAATACTGTATGGAGCATTATATGGGCTCATTATACTGTATGGAGCATTATATGTGGCTCATTATACTGTATTGAGCATTATATGGGATCCATTATTCTGTATGGAACAATATATGGGGTTCATTATTCTGTATGGATCACTATGTGGTGCCTATAATACTGTATGGAGGACTATACTGTCTAATTTCTGATCTATTGTAGAACCATATGCTAAATAGTTGCAAGTCAAGTTTAAGATTGAGATATCCAAGATGATTGTCTATAAATTGATAGCAGTCTCAAGTTCAAAGCAGAAGTGGATAATAAGATATGAGATGAGCCTGAAAGTCAAAAGTTCAAAACATTGTTACCCTTTTACTCTTCACTGTATTTTTTTTGCCTAAAATACAAAAGAAATGTGTCATCCTTAACTCTAGACCTTTCAGAGATCATTTCAACTTGCTTAACCGTTCACAAACAGTAGTTTTGACAGGGGGTCCCCAAACTTTTATATGCCACTGCATGCTAACATATACTGTGCGGGCCTGCACAAAGCCCCCTGTATACAGTATGAGCCCTCATGTAGCCCCCTATATACCGTATGAGCCCCCACATAGCCTCAGATATACAGTGTGAGCACCCCACATAGCCTCCTATATACAGTAAGAGCACCCCACATAGCTTCTTACATACAGTATGAGCCCGACATAGCCTCCTATATACAGTATGAGCCCCATATGTATCCTCCATATATACAGTATGAGCCCCACACAGCCTCCATATATACAGTGTGAGCCACACATAGCCTCCTATAAACATATAAATATCCCATACACATTAAAAAAAACAACAACACATACAGACCTTGCTCTCTTTTCCCAAGCGTTCTGATTCTGTTTCTGGCTCAGTCTCAGCAGCAGCGCAATGAAATGACATCATCGTGTCTGCTGTCTCACGCACTGATTGGTGGAATATGGAGCCGGCAGCCCCTCCTTTACCCCTCCTTTATCAATGTATTCACCTCTGTCTGCATTCTGAGAATGCAAATAGCGGAGACAGAGGGCAGCGGATGAACGGTGGATGGGGAGGGAATAGTGGGCCACAGTTTCAGCCCTTTGGCTGTCTCAGTCCACGGTCCAGACTAGAATAGCCGGAGAGCTGGATGTGGCCCACGGGCCACAGTTTGCCCAGGTCTGATTCAGGGCCTTTAAGTCCAGTGAAGGGAAATCTTAACATTTCACCTTACTAAGACACTTTAGACAATTGTATGGTTACTAGAGATGGGCAAACTCAAACAGTAAAGTTCAGGTTCCATACTGAACACCAAGTGTTCATACATGGACCTCAAATACGGACTTCTCCAGGAAGTCCATGTTGCTGTTTGGGTCTGGCACCCCAAACATTGTGTGTTTCCCATGCTGTCATGTGCATAAAATCCTTTAATTGAAATAATGGCACAGATGCCTTTGAAATAAAAAAGCAGTTATACTCATTTTTACACATAATTCATTTAAGCCCATGTCACCTGTAAAAGATAGAATCTAACAAACAACCATAATTCTCACCTTTACGCCTAATCCACCGATGCCCATGTCCCCTGGAAAGGAAGAAAAATAATAAACAACCATATCCCTCACCTGTCCAACGTGAAGATAATTCATACTGTCCCACGACGATCCCGATGATTTGTATAGCATTCACAGAAAGTTCTCATGTTGTGAGCGGTGCCATAAGTGAGGTCACATGGGAGTTCATCAGCTTTGAACTCTGGTGAACTTTCTCATGGGAACTCAGTGTTACACACTGCAGGAGCGATTACTCTGCTGTGTTAGTGCATTCTGGCTGGAGGAGCTAGCAATTGCACAACTGATGTAACCGCTATCCAAATAATTTCTGCAAAGGGGACATAACCACCTTACCGTATTACAGGGAAGATAGATGGGTCATGCATCTTGAGATTTTGGTCAATAATCTCCATCCCTCAGTAAGAGCTGTGACAGGGTCACTGGTGCCATACATGAGGGGAGATATGTGTTGCAAATGTTGCTTTTCTGCGTGATGTGAATGCTATAAGTGTTTTCTCCCGCATGATATGTGCTGAGAGCAATCCAGTCTCTATATAGGCCTGAATTTCATGGTTTGTAGGTCATAGATGGGCGGGACGCCTATCCACCATATTTCAACCTCCAGGGTGTGGCTGGAGGGAGCTAAATGTCCAGCTAATTTGTTTCCATTATCTGTGTTGGGTGTAGGAAAGGAAGCCTCCATACTGAAGCTCCTGAGAGAACTGCCATATGTGATGTCCCAGAAGTACTGGGCAGGACTGTGTATGAACTGTTTACTTTGTATTGAGTCAGAAAGGCTGTTTTTCTGTTACCAGTTTGGGTTTTCACTTTATGAAGTAATAAACCACCCAGAGACTTTAACCAAACGTGGTCCTGTGTCTACCTCGAAGAGCAGCTAAGTGAGCCAACCTTCCACAAGTGGTGTTTCAGATGCAGGCAACGTTTCAGGAATATGGGTAGAAACGGTGGATAAACTGTATGTCCTGGATGAAGGTGACTTCAGAGTTGGAACAGTGGTCGGACAAAATAGAGGACCTACGCAAGCACCTGATCCTGATCCAACAGCAGCAGCACCAGGTACAGGAGGAGACTAATAAACTCCTGATGTAGCAGATTCAACAACAAAGGCAGATGGAACTCCTGGCGGGAGATGTCCACAGCGGAGAAACCGCCCCACCCCACATCAAGATGATGACTCCTGCGTCTGGAAAGCAGTAAAACGAGCCATGCAAAAGATGACCCCAGGGAATGATATAGAGGCATTTTTGACTATGTTTGAGCGGGATGCGGAGCGTGAGAAGCTACCACCAGAGCAGTGGGAAGAGGTATTTGGCCCTCTATTTGACTGGTGAGCCACAGAAGGCCTTTTATTATTTAACATTACAGGATGCCCAGGAATATGCCAAGTTGAAATCAGAGATATTGGCATGCTCAGGGGTCACTATGTCTGTCAGAGCACAAGGGGTTAATCACTGGGCATGTTATGGTGATAAACCTCCCCGATCACAAGTGTTTGACTGGTTGCATTTGGTCCAGAAATGGTTGCAGCCAGAGACCTCCACTACAACACAGATGGTCGAGCGGGTGGTCATCGACCGGTTTATTCACTACCTCACCAGGCCGGTGCAGACCTGGGTTGCCCAGGGAGACCCCGGAATGTGAATGACCTGGTAGGCTTCATAGGAAGTTGCCAGGTGGCCGAGAGATCCTTAAGGAAGCCAGGAGTGGCACATCTCCATTTTGGATCATCCAGCTGGAGCCCGAGTGTCACGATTTCCACTCTGTTTCTGTCTTTTTCTTACTTTGTGTCGGGCTGTCAGTCTGTGCTGCAATCACCTGTGTTCGTTTTCCTTAATCAGGATTCTACTTAAGCATGCTAGTTCCTCCCCAGTATCAATTGTACACTTGCTGTTGCCTGTGGAACATTGATCCCTCTGTGCTCTGTGCCTGACCTTGCTTGACTTGATTCTCTTCCTGGACTCTGACCCTTTGCTTGTGACCTGACTTTGCTTGTGCCTGCTCCCTGTAACTGTTTTGTCTCTCTGGCTTACCTGACCTCGGCTCGTGTATTGGACTTCGTCTCTGACTTCCTTTGTCGCACTGCGCCAATTCCTGGACTTAACCTCGGATTGTTTGACCTCCCTTTACTTACAGTAAATAGTATACATATTTACTGCCATGACTCACGTCACACTGAGTTCAAAAAGAGGGGTAATAGAGCCACCACTGGGGGGAAGTCCGAGGTCCTCAGGAGCCACTTTGGAGCTACTAAAGACTGCTGGTAAAGACCTGATCTGCTGGAGATGACACGGGCCTGGACATATGTCTTCCGAGCGGATGGACTGTAGTCTAGGCAGGCACTGCTCGTATTATGCCTATCCAGCCTGCAGTTTGGTCTATCAGCCCGGAGAGGGGCTGCAGTCATGTTCCGTGACTATAAATGGAGTTCTGATGTCAGGACTCTTGGACTCTGGGAGGTTGGTGACCCTGATAAGGGCCACACTTCCCCACCAGTTGATCTCAGGGAAACATGTGAGTGTCTGCTGTATCCATGGGGATGACAAAAACTAGTCTTTGGCCAGAGTGTTGATTAAAATGGACCATGGTATGGAGTTACATGGGGTCGGGGTAGTCAGACACTTAGTACACCCCGTGATATTCTGGCAGGATTTCAGCCTGTTCTGGGACTTGTGGGGAAAAGCGGGGGTACCCAGTGTCTCAGGCAGGAGCCAGCGTAACCCTGATGAATCCCAGTCGCAGTTGAAGGTGGAAGAGTTCTCCTTGTGTGTCCTAGCTGGTGTTGAGGATGAACCGGTGACCAGTGATTATTGTAGGTCCTGCCCCACCTGCCAGATAACCGCTTCCTCTTCTCCCTTCCGAAGTCCTCTGGTGCCGTTACCAGTAATAGAGATCCTGTTCGAGCGAATTGCCATCAACCTAGTAGGTCCTTTATTTAAGTCTTCACGTGGGCACCAATATATTCCAGTGGTCATGGACTATGCGACCCGGTACCCTGAAGCAGTACCCCTAAGGAACTCTTCAGCTAAAAGTATCACCCTGGAACTTGTACATATTTTTGCTAAGACAGGCCTGCCGAAGGAGATTTTGACAGACCAGGGAACCCCCTTCATAAGCAATGTAATAAAAGAACTGTGTGGGGTCCTGCAGATTGCCCAGCTGGCAACCTCAGTGTACCATCCACAGACCGACGGCATAATAGAAAGCTTCAATAAAACCTTTAAAGCCATGCTCAAAAGGTCATTGAGAAGGACAGTCGAGACTGGGACTGCCTGCTTCCATTTTGCTCTTCCCATCAGGAAAGTTCCCCAGGTCTCTACTGGCTTCTGGCTGCTCGAGATCCTGTATGGTCGACATCCGCGAGGGCTCATGGACACCGCAAAGGAAACGTGGGAAGCTGAGGTCAGGCCACACCGTAGCATCATAGAGCATGTCACCCTGCTGCAGGAGAGAATGTTGAAAGTGATGCCTATCATGAAGGAGCATCTTCTCCAGGCACAGGAGGCACAGGCAAGTGTGAATAACCAATCAGCAAGGCTGAGGCAGTTCCAGCCGGGGGACCATGTGCTAGTGCTTACCCCCATGTAGGAGAGCAAATTCCTAACCAAGTGGCAAGGCCCATACGAGGTGGTGGAAAAACTGAGCGAAGTTAATTACAAGGTACACCAGCCGCGGCGAAGGAAGCAGCACCAGGTCTATCATGTAAACTTGCTCAAACCCTGGTTAGACCGAGAATTGCTGCACACCCCTTTCTTGGGAGCCAGTTACAAAGTCACAGTGGACAATGTAACCATTGCACAGACTCTGACGCCTGCCCAGAGGCAACAGTGTCGGGAGCTGTTGCAACGGAATCGGGAACTATTCTCGGAGTTGCGGGGGCATATGCAAGTGGTCGAGCATGTTGTATTGACAGAACAGCACGTAAGGGAGAACCTCAATCCCTACAGAATTCCAGAAGCACTGAGAGAGGTGATGTCAAATGAGGTGAAGAGGATGCTAGACCACAGGGTGATAGAGGAGTTGAAAAGTGGATGGTCGAGTCCCATCGTCCTCGTGCCAAAGCCCTGCGGTGTGTGGTTTTGCAACTACTACCGCAGGCTGAATGAAGTCTCTAGTTTTGATGCTTACCTGATGCTTCGTGTCGACGAACTGATTGAGAGACTTGGACCGGCGAGGTACATGACAACCCTGGACCTGACAAAAAGCTATTGGAAGATCCCCATGTCCCAGAGTGCCAAGGAGAAGACAGCCTTCTTGATGCCTGATGGGTGTTTTTGATACACCAGGATGTCCTTCGGTCTGCAGGGGGCCCCCAGCCACCTTCCAGAGGGCAATGGATCAGATCCTGGCTCTGCATAAGAAGTATGCTTGAGTGTATCTCAATGACATTGTGGTCTTTAGTCCTGACTGAGTTAGTCATCTGCCAAAGGTACAGTTTGTTCTGGATGCTTTAAGAAGTGTGGAGGTCACCATTAATCCAAAAAAGTGTGCAAGGAAGACACCAAGTACCTAGGCTATGTAGTCGGAAGCGGGGAAATTGAACTACAGATAAATAAGATTGAGGCAATTCAGAAGTGGCGGCAACCACTTTCCAAGAAGCAAGTGAGGGCATTTCTTGGAATTGTGGGTATTACCGGTGGTTGATGCCAAATTTTGCTATAATCACCACATGACTGACAGATCTTCTTAAAGATACCAAATTGACCATAGTTAAATGGACTGCTGACAAAGAGATGGCGTTCCAGGAGCTGAAGCAGGTTCTATGTAAACATCTGGTTCTGGTCACACCTGACTTCAGCAAGGAGTTCGTGGTCCAGACAGATGCCTCAGAAGTCGGGTTAGGAGCCGTACTGTCTTAGGAAATAAATGGGGAAGAGCATCCCATCCTGTATCTGAGCTGGAACTCTTATCATGCGAGAAAAATTATGCTATTGTGGAGAAGGAGTGTCTAGCCATAAAATGGGCCGTGGATACATTGAGGTATTATCTACTAGGCTGGAGGTTCAAAGTAGTGTCCGATCATGTCCCTCTGAAATGGTTAAGGGAGAAAAAGGGTAAGAATGCCCGGGTGACTAGGTGGTTCTCATTCCTCCATGATTTCAGGTTCCACGTAGAACATAGACCTGAGAAGTTACATGGGAATGCAGATGCCCTCTCCTGAATTCCCTGTTTGGTGTCTGAAGGTGCCAAAGATCCCGGCTTTTGGCAGAGGGGAGAATATGTGACAGGGTACATGAGGGGAGAGATGTGTCACAAAGGTTGCTTTCCTGCGTGATGTGACAGCCATAAGAGTTTTCTCCAACATGATAAGTGCTGAGAGCAATCCAGTCACTATATGGGTCTGGCTTTCGTGGTGGGTAGGTCAGAGATGGGCGCGATGCCTATGTACCATATCTCCACCTCCAGAGTGTGGCTGGAGGGAGTTAAATGTCCATCTAGTTTTTTTTTCTCTGCCTCTGTTGTGTGGAGGAAAGGAAGCCACCATACTGAAGCTCCTGAGAGGTGCCATATGTGATGTCCCAGAAGTACTGGGCAGGACTGTGTATGAACTGCTTACTTTCTTTTGAGCCAGTCTGTTTTTCTGTCACCAGTTTGAGTTTTGGTTTATGAAGTAATAAACCACCCAGAGACTTTTACCAAACGTGGTACTGTGTCTACCTTGAGGAGCAGCTAAGTGAGCAGACATCCACAGAGCATTAAAGTTGTCTGGGTCTTACATCATGACAGTGACCCAAAACACACAGCCAGGGCAGCTAAGGAGTGGCTTCGTAAGAAGCATTTTATGGTACTAGAGTGGCCTAGCCACTCTTCAGACCTGAACCTAATAGAACATCTTTGGAGGAACCTGAAAATCAATGTTGACCGGTAACAGCCCTGAAACCTTTATGGAAGAGTGTGCCAAAATCCCTGCTGCAGTGTGTGCAAACTTGGTCAAGAACTACAGGAAACATCTGACCTCTGTAAATGCAAACAAAGATTTTTGCACCAAATATTAAGTTCTGTTTTTCTATTGTATCAAATACTTTTTTCATGCAATAAAATGCAAATTAATTATGTAGAAATCATACAATATGATTATCTGAATTTTTTTTAAATTCTGTCTCTCACAGTTGAAATGTACCTACTATAAAAATTACAGCCCTCTATTTTTTGTAGGTGGGAAAACTTGCAAAATCGGCAGTGTATCAAACACTTATTTTCCCAACTTTATATATACAGTCATGGTGAAAAGTGTTGAAATTGTTCCAGAAAATGAACACGGAGAACAGAAAAAGGAGAGGAGAACTGTCTGAGGACTTGAAAATCAAATTTGTTTAACAATATCAACAATCTCAAGGTTACAAGTCCATGTCCCGAGATCTTGAACAGTTATTTTCAATGGAAGGGGACCTAGTTTTCTGCAACAATGCAAACTCTCTGAATTCCATTTGACAAGATCACAGACCTCAACAATGGAAGGTTTTTATAAACTATTTAAAAATCAGGTTATAAGTAGTGATGAGCCACCCCCGTAGTTTTCGAGTTCGGTTCGTTTCGCCGAACGGCCGTGTGTTCGACGAATTGTTCGACGAACAGTTCGTCTAACACCGTCGAACACCATTAAAACCAATGGCAGGCAAACCAAAACACATAGAAACACATTGAAAATACATAGAAAACACTTCAAAGGTGTCCAAAAGCTGACAAATTGCTCACAAGACACAACTAACACATGGAAAAGTGACAAGCACATATAGTCATGCGTAAAGAAAAGAGGTGGAGGAGTAAAAGGAGGGGGAGACACAGATGTAGGCATGTCATGCCCTTCTAAAACCAAAAAATTGCCAAGCCGACACGGCCAGTTCGTTCCTGCCCGTGCGACCTGCATGTTGCCGGGTTTGTGCCAAAGCTGCGGTGGACCCTGACGGCCAGCCCCCCTCTCCCAATACTGGTGCCTGTCCGCTGGTGGGTCGAGCGAGCCCCCCTGCGGTGGAGGCAGGTCTAATCTTTTTCATTTAAATTGTCTCTCTAATTTGAATGAATACACTTTAAATCCTTTTACAAGGATCTATTGGAGGGCAAGTCTCATGCCAGCAGCCGCGGTAATACCAGGTCCAGTAGAGTCCAGTAAAGCTGCTGCAGTTAAATAGCTTTTATAAGGATCGAGCTTGGCGGTCCACCGCAAGGTGTCCTACTGCCACTCACAGCCCCTGTGCCTTGGGGTGCCTCCCTGATGCTCTTCACTGATTGTCAAGGGGGCCCGAAGCATTTCGTTTGAAAAAATTAAGTGTCCAAACTACAGGTGGTGTAGCTTGCTTAACAGCTGGGTTAATCCGCTGACTAGCAGACACTGCTACTAGACCCAAAATTATTGTAGATTTTTCAGAAAAACCGAACTCTTCGAAATCTAGTCGCCCCCAGCAGCACAACTCTCAAGTCCTTATCTTTATCTGCAACCCGGATAAATTCTAATCCGGGTTGTTTTGCATGTAGGACCTCTAAGTGTTTATGTTGCGTCTCTATTATGAATGGGGTGCAAGAATTTCAATCTCGTACCACAGGCACCAGTTTTAAAATCAACTGTCATGTCAATTGCCAATCGTGCTACATTATTTATTTAATTGAGTGCGGTTGTGGGTTGCAGTACATCGGTTGGACGATACAGACAATGCATGCAAGGCTCAACAAGCACCGTCAAAATATCCGAAATGGGTTCATGCTACACAGTCTCTCAAAACATTTCTCCCTAGTGCACCAAAAGAATTTGAATTCGTTAAAACTCACTGTTATTGACCAGAAGAGGGGAGAGTTTCTGAATTTTTAAACTTGGTACACTGGCCCCTGAGGGGTTAAACATCACTATTGAAAAAGTCACGTAATATATGCATTTTGAGATTTATTTATTTTCATTTATTTTTCCTTGTGTACATTGTTTTTATGTCGTTTTTAGGTTGGTTTAATTCAATTTATCTGTTTTTTTTTTCTTTTTTCTTTTTTGCAGTCATATTTGCATTTTTAATCATGTGGGTGTTCTGATTAATTGCCTTTTAATTTTCATTTGCTGCTCCACCTTTATATAGCTTTCCTATTCCATTCTATGTATAACTGCCACCTGAGGAAGACGGAGCTATTCCGTCGAAACGCGTTGTGGATATCAATAAATGAAGACTTTTTAATATCAGCTGAATTGCGTCCCTCGCGCTCCTTATGACCGGATTGCTTTATCATCACTTATGTCTGATCCTCTCTTGAGGTACCCGGCCGGAGCTGCAGCGGACAACTTTAATCTCATCTGCCTTTATCGCCAACCTGGCGCTCCTTTGAAACCATCTATCTGAATTTGGTTGCAAAATTATTGTCTGGGCTAGATGCAGTTAAAAATTTGTAATTAGATCTACAGCCGGTGGCTACTCCGCTGACTAGCAGACACTGCTACTAGGCCCAAAATTATTGTCTGGGTTACATGCAGTTAAAAATGTGTAATTAGATCTACAGCCGGTGGCTACTCCACTGACTAGCAGACACTCAAGCTTTGTAGCAGACCTCTGATTCCCAGGCTATAGTATGAGTAAACAGCTCTAGTCTTCACACTCAACCATCTGTGTTACCCCAAGCCATAGTGTATGTAGTTTCTTACGGTTAAAAGGGGGGTGGGGAAAGACCCAACCCACCTGTAATTGATGATGCCAACGTCACGTAAAACACAGCAAGGGGACTCCAAAAAAGAGTCTCCATTTTTTCCAAAAATTTGGGGCACAGACACCACTTAAGTAGCATTAATTGCCCCAGAGTTGCTTAAAACGGTTGGTGAAGTGATTTGAACAAATCCTCAAGCTTTTACTCTCCCCAGGATTACACAGGGGTAGAAAAGTCCTTGCGGATCATGATTTTTCATCTTTATGACCGTGAGTCAGTCTACATTCTCAGTGGACAGCCGCGTGGCTTATCTGTCAGACTCAGCACACCACCAGCAGCGCTGAACACACGTTCAGAGAGAACAAAAATTATTATTAATTTGAAAGCTGGTGGAGCTTAGTATTGATGGCCTAATACAATGAGTACCACACACAGCTACAGGTCCAAAATTATTCTACAGGCAAGATGCAGCTAAAAAATTATTATTAATTTGAAAGTTGATGGAGCTTAGTATAGATGGCCTATTAGAATAAGTAACACACACTGCTACAGGCCCAAAATTATTTTCCTGCCTAGATGCAGCTACAAATTATTAGCAATTTTAAAGCTTAAAACGTTAGGTGAGGTGATTTTACCAAATCCTCAAGCTTTTACTCTCCCCAGGATCACACAGGGGTAGAAAAGTCCTTGCGGATCCATGATTTGTTCATCTTTATGAATGTGAGTCTGTCTACATTCTCAGTGGACAGCCGCATGCGCTTATCTGTCAGCACACCACCAGCAGCGCTGAACACACGTTCAGAGAGAATGCTGGCTGCGGGGCATGACAAGATCTCCAAGGCCTGAGTGGCGAGCTCTGGCCATTTATCCAGATTGGAAGCCCAAAAAGAGCAAGGGTCCAGTGACACAGTCATGGCTTCGATGTTCAGTTGGAGATACTCCTGTACCATTGTCTCTAGGCGTTAAATATGTGTCTGACTTCTTGTCTCCTGTGGCCTTGCAAAGGATGGGCTAAAAAACTGGTGAAAGGATTCTGCAAAATTGCTGTGAACACCAGCAGATACTGTGTTTCTGTTACGGTTTGAGTGCTGAAGACTCGACAGTCCCACGGTTGGCAAGTTAGAACTGTGAGATTCACTACGTGCACCACTGGTGTTTTGTGGAAAAGCACATGTAAGATTCTGCAACAGTCTCTGCTGATACTCCTGCATGCGTGAATCCCTTTCTATGGCAGGAATTATTTCGGCAAATTTACTTTTGTACCGGGGATCTAACAGTGTGACTACCCAGTAGTCAGGATTATTTCGAATTCTGACAATTTGAGGGTTATGTTGCAGGTAGTGCAGCAAGAAGGCACTCATGTGTCTTGCGCATCCAGGAGCACCAAGTCCCTGTTGTGTTGGTGGCGAGGTACGAATCATGCTTCCTTCCTCTGCCCTCTCCCCCCAACCTCGCACAACAGAAATGTGATCAAGGTCTCCCTCATCTGATGAGTCTTCCATGCCCATCGCCAGTTCGTCCTCCACTTCTTCCTGGGCTCCTGCACCTTCCTCACTAGTTTGGCTGCTACCATGCGCCCTGGTTAATCCCTCTCCCCCACCCTCCTATGCCAGCCGCCTTGGTGCTGCCGACCGTCTGGAACTTGCAGATGTTAGCCCTTCCACATACAACTCTTCCTCCTCTACTTCCTCCACCTCCTCTTGTTCCACCAACTGACTCCGAATTCTGTTTAACATCTGCTCCAGCATGTAAATCACCGGAATAGTCATGCTGATAATGGCATCGTCAGCACTAAACATCTTCGTGGCCATTTCAAAACTGTGCAGAAGGGTGCATAGGTCCCTGATCTGAGACCACTCCTCCAGCGTGATTTGCCCCACCTCTGGATCTCGTTGGCCCAGGCTATAATTCAGAACGTATTGCACCAGGGCTTGTCGGTGCTGCCACAGTTGCTGCAACATGTGCAGAGTTGAATTCCACCGTGTTGGCACATCGCATTTTAGCCGGTGAAGTGGCAGGACCAACGTCTTCTATAGAGATGTAAGTCGCTGAGCTGCGGGATGCGAACGGCGGAAGTGAGCACACAGCGACCCGCTCTCTGCAGAATGCCATGTAGTCCGGGATGGTGGGCTAAAAATTGCTGGACAACCAGGTTCAACATGTGAGCCATACAAGGCACGTGTGTGACATTGCCCCGGCGAAGGGCCGCACCCAGGTTTGCGGCATTGTCACACATGACCTTCCCTGGTTGCAGGTCTAGTGGAGACAACCATTCATGAAATTGGTTCTCCAGAGCTGACCACAACTCCTCAGCTGTGTGACTCACATTTCCCAGACATTTCAACGTAAAAACTGCCTGATTACATTGAGCCCTTCTGCCAGCAAAGCAAGGAGGTGTGCTGCAGGATCCCTTCTGCGCAGTTAGAAAGCCCGTGGCATGACCAGACAGGCTTTGGGTGCAGGTGGAGGACCGAGAGGAGGTTTAGGAGGCAGAAGCAGTGGAGGAACTTCAAGATAAAGAGGATTGATGCACAACTCGTGGGGACGGCAAGACTTGGACAGCAGCCCCTTGTCCTGCTGTCACCATAGTTACCCAGTGCCCAGTCAGCGACATGTAACGCCCCTGTCCATGCCTACTCGTCCAAGTGTCTGTGGTGAAATGCACCCTGTCACACACTGAGTTTCTCAAAGAAGCGTTGATGTTGTGTGCGACATGCTGGTGGAGCGCAGGCACACCTTTCTTTGAGAAGTAGTGCCGACTGGGCATTTGGTACTGGGGCACTGTGACGGACATAAGGTCTCGAAAATCCTCTGTGTCCACAAGGCGGAAAGGCAGCATTTCTGTAGCCAAGAGCTTGCAGTTGGTGAAATTCAACCTCTTAGCTTTCTCATGGCTAGGAGGAAATGGTATTTTACTTGTCCACATCTGAGGGACCGAGGGCTGGCTGTTGTACGTAGACGGGGTTGAGTAGGGTGTCCCCGGACAACTGACGGTCTGTGAGGAAGATGCAGGCGCAAAAGTTAGGTTGCCTTGATCCAAAGGTGGTGCTCTCGATGTCAGAGAGCGCTCAACACCAGCTGGTGTTTCCACTTCCAAATGAACTGATGACCTGCCAATCTGACTGGCTGTTGCTGGTAAAGAGGTGCCAAGTCTGAGTCTCAAAACAGGTCTGACTGCTGTCCCCCCAGTCACAGAGGATGAAGAGGCCGCGGATGCACAAGATGGGGCAGACGGTGGTTGGGCCGCCCGCTAGGCCGCATTGTAGCACAGTGAGCTTGCCACTGCAACTTATGCTTCATATCCATGTATCCATGCATGAAGTACTCAAACTATGGATTTTTTGGCCTCTACTTAGCTTTTGGTCACAAATGTTACAGATAACACGAGTTGGGTCATCCTTATCGATGTTAAAAAATGCCCAGGCTATGCAAGGCTTAGAACGCATGCGACCTGAAGAGCCACCTTGACTTGTGGTCAGAAGCAGAGTTGTGGTTGAGGATGCAGTTGGTGACGTGCTTCCAGTACTACATCTCTGTCCAGGAAGGCGCACCCTGACCTCGTCGTCACTCGAATCCTCCTCCACCTCCTCTGCTGACCTCATCGACTGTCTGACTGTGGGTTGACAGTAAGTGGGATCTACAACCTCGTCATCATCACCCTGTGTGTTCTCACCCCTGTCGTCCTCAGAGCCAACCTCTTCCTGCTCTGACACAAAACTCAAGTTGTCGCTCACATCAGGTATTTGAATCTCATCATCATCTTCCTTATTGTCTCCACCAACAGGAGTTACAGCTTGGGAACGAGGGTCTACATTATGCTCAGAACCTTCTTCATCTGGTCCTGGATCCGACTCATAAACATTCTGGGCATCAGTGCAGATCATTTCCTCGTCTGGATTCACAGAAGCTGTGGAGACGACCTCTGATTCCCAGGCTATAGTATGAGTAAACAGCTCTGCAGACTCAACCATCTGTTCTACCCCATACTCAGATGGAGACTTGGGAGCTGTGAGGAAGCAAGTGCGATTGGGGTGACACCTCTGAGGACTTGAGTTTTTGTGTTGTTGAAGTTGAGGTGGAGAGCCGACTTAAAGGAGCACTTGATATCTGTTAAAGCACCTTTTTTTTTTGTGTCTCATCTGGAATTTGTAGCGATGGGCGTGCCCATAAGAAAGGGATCGTACCACATTGTCCACTAAAAGAAGTAGACATCTTAGTTTGGCTGAAAGAAGGTCTTTCTTCTGCAGATGTTACTGTTGCTTTAACACCTACCCCACGGACACAACATTTTTTTCCCTTCACAACACGCCTATTCCCCTTTCCACCAGCAGCAGGCCTTTTGCCACTCATTTTGGTGGTTACCTAATTGACAACTGTGGAGTTGTTTGCACAAAAAATGATGGCTGCAAAAAATTCTTAGTATTTGAACGCTGGCAAGATGCAGATAGAAATTCTTTTTTTTTTAAAACTCTGGTGGAGCTTTGTATAGATGGCCTAATACAATGAGTACCAGAGACTGCTAATCTGCCCACAATTAGTCTACAGGCAAGATGCAGATAGAAATTCTTTTTTTTTAAACTCTGGTGGAGCTTTGTATAGATGGCCTAATACAATGAGTACCACAGACTGCAACTATGCCCACAATTATTCTACAGGCAAGATGCAGCAAAAAATTATGAGTATTTCAACGCTGGTGGAGCTTTGTATAGATGGCCTAATTAAATGAGTACCACAGACTGCTACTATGCCCACAATTATATTACAGGCAAGATGCAGATAGAAATTCTTTTTTTTTTAAACTCTGGTGGAGCTTTGTATAGATGGCCTAATAGAATGAGTACTACACACTGCTACCATGCCCAAAATTATTGTCCAGGCAAGATGCAGATAGAATTTTTTTTTTTTCTTAAGGCTGGTGGAGCATTGTATAGATGGCCTATTAGAATGAGTACCACATACTGCTACTATGCCCAAAATTATTGTCCAGGCAAGTAGCAGCTAAAATTTATGATTATTTCAATGCTGGTGGAGCTTTGTATAGATGGCCTAATACAATGAGTACCACAGACTGCTACTATGCCCACAATTATATTACAGGCAAGATGCAGCCAAAAATTATGAGTATTTCAACGCTGGTGGAGCTGGCAAAAAGTGATAGCAACTGATGTAACCTAGCCCTCAAAAGGGCTGCAATTACAATTAGTCACTACTCCCAACTTGACCTATCTGTCTATATAGAGCACAGACCTGCCTGCTAAAAGTGCTAGGAACTGCTGTAACCTAGCCCTTAAAAGGGCTGCAATTACAAACTAGTCCCCCCTACTCCCTAAACCTTCCTGTCTAACTGCAAATTCGCTTCACAGTCACTGTTACAAAGATAGCGCTAACAGCAGCAGCAGTGCCGTCTAACACTGTGCTGCAGCAGTGAGAAAATGGTGGCAAGGGGGGAAATGGCTGGGTCTTATAGGGCAAGGACATGTGACATACACAGCCAATGACACATGCCCTTGCTTGTGTGAAAAAAAAGCACTTCGCTCCGTGTGAGCGCTGCTGATAGGCTGACAGACTGCATCGCCCACTGGAAATGCGGGAAAGAGAAAAAAAATGGAGATCTTAATTATCTCTGCAGAGATCCATGCCATGCCCCTCCCCCGCCCCGCTGTACGCTCAAACTGTGTATTAACAGTGATTCTCAGCATTACTGTGAAAAAATCCAGTGAGGATTTAGGTGCACAAACAGTTATCGAACATAACCTCGAACAGCTGGATTTTTTCAAAATCGTTCGGGTTCGTCGAACGGCTCGAACACCGCCCAAAACAGCTGGAATTTGAAATTGGCGAACAGTTCGCTTCGAACACCGCTCATTTCTAGTTATAAGCGGTACTTCTGCGAAATGGCAACGAAAATCCATCTGTTCCTCTTGCTTATGCAACAAGTCTGAAAGAAACATGAAAATATGTGCCTTCCATTGTCAAAATTCCCTTGCAAAAACTAAGAGTAGAATATTTGTGATGATCTGGAGGTAATAGCTTTGGTATTTAGGTTGCAACTCAGCTATGCAAATTTTTGTTGATTTCTCTGCGAATGGGACACCTGAGACTGCAAAAACCATTTCACAAAAAAATAGTTGCCACCAAGAAACAGTTTGACTCCAGGAAGAAAAATATCCTGAATCAACCTTTGGTAGCTTCAGAAAAAGTTTTTCTTCCGCCACTCCACATGAAACTTGGGCTGATGAAGAACTTTTTCAAGACGATGGATAGTGATGGTAAGGGTTTTGCATACCTCAAAGACAAGTTTCCACAAATCAGCATGGCCAAGATCACGAGAGGAATTCCCGTGGGGCCACAAATAAGGGAAATTAGGAAAGACACTGATTTTGACACAACATTAAGTGAGACTGAGGGATTGGCGCGGGAGCCATTAAAAAATGTAGTCGTGAATTTTGTTGGCCAGTGGCTAGTCAATCATCAATAAATTCATTTTTAGAATAAGTAGAGGATTCAAAAAAATCACTGTTCATATTAATTTCTGTCCAATGGTGATAAATAGTCTACTGGATAATTTTTTATTATATTTGTGTTTTTTATATTTTTAAGAAAATTAAATTATATTTTTAGCTTGAATTATTCCAGAAAGTTATATTTCTGATTTTGTTTTCTAAAGTGAGTTTTCAGCTTACTTACCAACCAACTTCATATTTGGGCAACCACCCCAGCTGATTATATGTACAGAATGATTCACAAGAAGCTTTATTAGCATAGTTATATGTTGTAGCTTTGCTACACAAGCTTAGTTTAGTTCTCCCTCACTTAATATTAGTAAGCGTGATGGGATTACAACTTGTTAGGGTTTGCGGATCGCACTAAATATAAATTATGATAAGGTGCAATCTCAACTCGGGGTCCACCTTGTGGTGATGGAGAAACCGCAGCTAGTAGACCATGGCGGAACGAAGCTGCGAACAAGCTCCGTAAACACACCAAGTTAAATGTCACTCAGTGTGAACAGAGTGCAAAGTGCCTGACTCTTACTTCACAGAGCAGTACCAAACTGAGAACACTCTAAGCTGTGCCCTGTTAGGTGTCACAGGTGCACAGTAGTAATGACACTAGTTGGGGTCTCTATAACTCACCCCGACTATGCTGGTGATTGAACCTGCCATGTCACACATCCTGTGTAACTCGCACATGCTGCAAAGTTGCCCGGTGCAGGCGCTAAGCTCAAGCGGGAGTTCCCACCCTACACTGCCTGACGAGAACCACACTCGCAGTGCCAGTAGCTGCACACATGCATACAGGGTGGTAACTGTCCCACCTACACACACACACAATAAAGTGTAAATGATCCTAGAACGCCGATGGGCTCCCCAAAGATCCTTTTACAGACTGCGCCTAAGTACCATCAGACAGAACCTTGCTCGTGGACCAATCCAAGCCGACACAGAACCTGAGCAGTTGACGACCAACCACCAAAGAAAGGTCGCCATATCACGAGCATTCTTAGTAGAGTGAATCCTGACTTAGCCTCAGGAATAACTGCTTGCCTCTGTCTAATGTTAGTTACCATAGCTGGACCTGGAGAGGCAGCGCTAACAACACGCACAGCCCGAGTCCCAGGGCCTATCTGTCACCGGCAGGGGATGTAACAAACCCACAGCCCTCTGCCGGGAAGGTCGGTTCTTGGCACAAGAAAACATGCCTGAACATAGTCCCTAATGTCATGTGCCATCCGCGGCCACCAATATGACCTCGCCAGAAGCTCAGCAGTCCTTTTGACCTCGAAGTGCCCACCCAAGTTAGATGTGTGAGCCCAAGAGAGGACCTCCGGCTGCAGGTTCGGTGGTACATGAGTCTTGCCCAGAAGCACCGACTCTAGCAAAGCCAGAGCCACCATTCGCAGACTTTCTGAGGGAACAATTAGCCGTGGCTTGTCCCCTTCTTCAGAAGAGACGACAGAACGGGACAAGGCGTCAGTCCATAAATTCTTCTCCCCCGAGAGACAGTGAATGGTAAACTTAAATCGGGAGAAGAATAGAGACCACCTGACCTGGTGAGAATTTAGCCATTGGGCCATCTGCAGATAGAGCAGATTCTTATGATCCGTGAACACCTGGAATGGATGCTGAGCTCCCTCCAGGAGATATCTCCATTCGGAGAAGGCCAACTTCATGGCCAGTAGCTCCCTGTCCCTGATGGAATAATTCTTCTCTGCAAGTGAGAAAGACTTAGAGAAGAAGAAGCAGGGCTGTTTCCAACCGTTAGCATCCTTCTGGTTCAACACAGCTCCCACACTGACGGAAGAGGAATCGACCTCCAGAATAAAGGGCTTATCCACATCTGGCTGATGTAATACAGGAGCCCTAGCGAAATGGTACTTCAAGGAAACAAAGGCCTCAGAAACCTCCTTAGACCATAACTTAGGGTTACCTCCCTTCTTGGTGAAAGCTACCAAGGGAGCCGCAAGAGTAGAGAAGTGGGAAATGAACTGGCTTTAGTAGTTAATAAATCTTAAGTCCCTATAACTCTCCCCCCACTAGGCTGGTGATAGAGCCTGTCATGTCACACATCCTGTGTAACTCGCACATGCGATGAAGTCACCCTGTGCAGGTGCTAAGCTCAAGCGGGAGTTCCACCCTACACTGCCTGACGAGAACCACACTCGCAGTGCTAGTAGCTGCACACATGCATACAGGGTGGTAACTGTCCCACCTACACACACACACAATAAAGTGTAAATGATCCTAGCACGCCGATGGGTGCCCCAAAGATCTTTTTATAGACTGTGCCTAAGTCCAGTCAGACAGAACCTTGCTCGCTGAGCAATCCAGAGCCAGCCAGGACCTGAGCAGCTGATGAGCAACCACCAATAAGAGGTCACCATATCACAAGCATGCTCAGTAGAGTGAATCCTGGACTTAGCCTCAGGAATAACTGATCACCGCTGTCTAATGTTAGTTACCATAGCTGGACCTGTTCAGGCAACAGTAACAACATGCACAGTCTGAGCCTGAGCAAGATGCTGAGACCAATGTCTTTGCTGAGCAGCTTCCACTGTGGCTGAAGCTGAATGGGAGACTGCAGAAGATGACACAGCTTGGCATCTACCCTGTGCAGTGGGAGAATCCTGGCGCCTAACACAACCTCATGTAATGTCAGGATATATTAACAAGCAAGACAAATCTAAAAAGGTTTTCAGCTGTATGGATATCATCATTCTGAAGGCAGGTTTTGGTTTTGGGAGGCTTGTTTTATATATGTATATAATAAATATAAGAAACTGCTATATAATATATATAGGAAACAGCTTAAACACAGTGGGGGCTACAATAGAACCTGTTCCTGTAAAATAGAATGTAAAGAAGAAGCAACTTGTAACCAGAGTTATATAAATGTCATGATAGATACCCTAAGGGCTCATTCAGACTAAAATATTAAACATTTGTGTGCTGTTCGTATGCAAAACAAGAAGCATTCAGACATTACAAGGCCCAATGCAAGTCAATGTGGTAGGTCGCATGAGCATTTTCACACATGGACCAATGGCCAGCGTGTAAAAAATTGCAGTATGCACTACTTTGATCTGTATTCTGGTTGAGACTCGCTCATTATAATTAAATGGTAAGGTAAAACATGGATCACATATGTGTTACTATCTATATACCATGCATTTATCAAGGATATATTACAATTATAAGGATAGGGAATTGTGTTTGACCTTTTAATAAATTGTTCATGTAAAAAAATGGATGCCATACAGATGTACAAAGCAGAAATATTCTTTTCTGAATGTAAAATAAATGATTTTGCATACACTCGCAAACCACTTCTTAAAATAAGGAATTATAAGAAAATAATATTTCATAAATGTTGTATAAGAATCTAATCATAACAAGCAATATGACAGTAGAGTAGAATTCACCATAATAACTGGATCTGATTGTGCAAACAGCGTTTTTCTTCCAGTACAGAAAAAAGGTGTTCATATATACAGTATATGAGGTATGTTATATACAATAGCCTATCTAAATTGTGAGTGGGGAAAGCTACATGTTAAAAGATTACTGAGATGGATAAGCAAAAGTGCCAAATGTTCCAATGTAATGGTATAAAATAGTGGCATAACCATGGGTGTAGAGATATAGGAGTATATGTAAGATTGGAAGAATTACTGACCTAAATGTGCGCTGCCCTGCACTCCAATATGCATTTTTCATGTGTTTCTTCTGGGACTGATGGGGCAGGAGGGAGTGTATGAGCTTTGAACACTAATGATGAGTGAGGTATCTAATAGGTTATGGACTTACTCTGGTGCATATTATAGGGTGCATGACAGCAATCCATCGGCACCAGGTCACACTTCCATATAGTCATGCCATGATAACTTGATCAGAGTGTGCCTGAGGACGCCATGTGTGATATCTGACATCGTGAGCCCAACGAACGACACGGGCCCACCCAGGTGATATCATGCATGAATATATAAATGCATTTCATGGTGAATATGTGGATACATTCCTAAAAAGCCAAAAAGTGTCAGTACCCTCCTCCAAAGAACCACCTTGATGCACATACAGTATATAATGATTTTATGTAGGGCTTATGCTTATATCAAAAGAAATAAAAACTGTTTACCCACCTTCATATGTCCTTAACATCTCTATATTTTAGCAGAAAAAATATCATTATACTCTATTGAAATCTGGATTAGATTTGAAACAGTATTAAAAATTCCCTGAGATAAATAACAACATTATTAAATTACGATCAAGTTTTATATAATGTTAAATATGAAAAGCTAGTGAAATATTATCGAGCGATAATAAAATAAAGTTTATCTATTAGAAACAGATTTCAGAAATGATGAATCACAGACTCTCGAATTAGTATATCCAGAGGGAGCTCCATCGAAAAATAACGCTGTGAGTGTGATGCCTTTAGTCTAGAAAATGCTCAATAATAGTGTTGAGCGATACGATACTGCAAATATCGGGTATCGGCCGATATTAGCTGTATCGGGCTTTCGATTCCGAGTACCGATATTTTCGTCATATCGGATACCGGAATCGGGATTGTCACTGTCACTGTCAGTGTCCGTCGGTCGGGTCTGTCAGGAGTCAGCGGCACTTACCTGGCAGAAGATCTCCGGCGGTCACGGGCTGGACTGCTTCATGGCCGCCATCATCTTTCCCCGGCGGTCACATGCAGTTTCTCGCGATAACTGCAGTGACTGCTGGGTAATCCCGGCCGTAAAGCAGCCAGTCCGATGACGTCACCGCCGGGGAAGCAGGTAATTGCGATGTAGCAGAGCTGGATCGTCGTGGGACTGTCGTTACTATGGACTGCGTCGGACAGGTGGTATACTGTTGGTTTGTTTTTTTTCTTTTTTTACAGGAGATCGATGGCGTCGCAGGAATGAGAGTATAATAAAAGAAATGAAAACTGTGTTGTCTCTTTTATTTCATTAAAATACTTTTTTCTTGCTTTGTCTTTTTTTTATACATTTAATAACTTTGGGATTAATAATGGATCGGTGTCTTATTGACACCTCTCCATTATTAACCGGGCTTATTGTCACCGTGCAATCAACGGTGACATTAACCCCTTATTACCCCACTTGCCACCGCTACAGGGCAGTGGGAAGAGTCGGGTAAAGTGCCACAATTGGCACATCTTTTGATGCGCCAAATGTGGGGCTGCTGTAGCCTGGTATTATCAGGCTGTTGAGGGCCAAAATCCATGGGCCTTGACAGTCTTTTAATACCAGGCCGCAGCAGTCTGCATTTTACTTGGCTGGTTAACAAAAATAGGGGGACCCCTACGCCGTTTTTTTTTCGAGGGGATCCCCTATTTTTGTTAACCAGCCAAGCTAAGCAGACTGCTGTGGCCTGGTATTATCAGGCTTGCAAGGTCCATGGATATTGGATCCTTACCAGCCTGAAAAACCAGGCCTCAGCGGTCTGCTTCATCTGGCTGGTTAACAAAAATAGGGGGGACCCCACGCCAATTTTTTTCGAGGGGATCCCCTATTTTTGTTAATCAGCCAAGATATGCAGACTGCTGTGGCCTGGTATTATCAGGCTGGCAAGGTCCATGGATCTTGGCTCCTTAACAGCCTGAAAATCCAGGCCTCAGCGGTCTGCTTCATCTGGCTGGTTAACAAAAATAGGGGGGACCCCACGCCAATTTTTTTCGAGGGGATCCCCTATTTTTGTTAATCAGCCAAGATATGCAGACTGCTGTGGCCTGGTATTATCAGGCTGGCAAGGTCCATGGATCTTGGCTCCTTAACAGCCTGAAAATCCAGGCCTCAGCGGTCTGCTTCATCTGGCTGGTTAACAAAAATAGGGGGGACCCCACGCCATTTTTTATTCGAAGGGAACCCCTATTTTTGTTAATCAGTTCCCTCTGACGTCACTGATTGTGTCCCTGGCTGACCTGAAGTGAAAGTGGAAAGCAATCAATTAAGCTTTCCACTTCCTCTCCTGTCAGCCAGGAGAGGAACTCATTCATTTGGGGGTTTACTGTGGGGCTGCAGCATTAGCTGCGGTCCCTGCAGTAAACATTAACCCTTTCTGAAGGATTACACCATGGGACCTGACTGTGCATGGGATAGGTAAGAATAATTTTGCTTTTTTATTTTATTTTTATTACAGGAAATGGTTTTTGCAGTCAAATAAAAGATGGTCAAAAACATGTGTCTTTATTTCATTAAAATGATTTTTTATTAAAGTGTGTGTGTTTTATTTTTATTTCATGCAATAGGATTAATAATTGATAGTTGTCTAATTGACAGCTCTCAATTATTAACCTGGCTTAAGGTCACCTTTCAATTGCAATGTGG
This sequence comes from Oophaga sylvatica, assembly GCA_033576555.1. Classification (NCBI taxonomy): domain Eukaryota; kingdom Metazoa; phylum Chordata; class Amphibia; order Anura; family Dendrobatidae; genus Oophaga; species Oophaga sylvatica. The sequence continues at coordinate 679,003,274 of JARQOD010000001.1, forward strand.
CTTTAACCCCATATTAACCCATTCGCCACCGCTACAGGGCAATGGGAATAGACGGGCAAAGTGCCAGAAAGGGCAAATCTAATTATAGATTTGTCTTTTCTGGGGTGTCTGGGGGCAGATGTTAGTAGCCAGGGGGGGGCAAAAATAATGGTCCCTCTCTGGGCTATTATTATCTGCCCCCATTCGCTGGCTTTGTCTGTCTGGTTGCGAAAATAGGGCGGGAGCCCACGCATTTTTTTAAACAATTTTACACCTCATATATATATATATATATATATATATATATATATATATATATATATATATACATGTCATTGAATTTGTGACACATATATATATATTTATATTTATAGTTCATACACTTCTACATAGTATAATAGCCGCTAGTTCAATTGACGGCTTTTGTGAAAATGCAGAACCCGACATGAAATGACACTTGGTGTACATAGGGTTAACCATGTCTTTTCATGTCCTTTCCTATCTGATTTGCACAAACAATTACATCAGTCTATGTGTGCAAAATTTCACACCTAGGGGTTAATTAAAGGTGTAAATTCGTAGCAAAAAAGTCCGTTTTTTTACAACGAATTTACACCTTTAATTAACCCCTACAGGTGTGAAATTTTGCACACATAGACTGATGTAATTGTTTGTGCAAATCAGCTTGCAAACGACATGAAAAGACATGTTTAACCCTATGTACACCAAGTGTCATTTCATGTCGGGTGCTTCTGTCTTTTCACAGAAGCCGGCTTTACCCGGCAATTGAATCAGAGGATATTTTACTATGTAGAAGTGTATAAACTATACATATATGTATATATACATGTCACAATGACATGTATATATATATATATGTATTCTATGTGTGTATATTTAGTGTTTACAAGGAAATAAAGGTTTTTTTAGTTGCGATATTTTGTTCCCATAGACTTACATGGGACTTCCTGTATCGGAATCGGATATCGCCGATATTTAGTGATATCGGCGATACCATTCCGATCCAATATTTTTAGATATCGAGCAGTATCACTCAACACTACTCAATAAATAAACTGGATTTTTAATGTTTCCAAGAATGTTCAGCTCATGCTTGTTTCAAATTCACTGTTAACATTTTATTATTGAAATGCACTATCGTTATCAATAAAGTGAAACTAAACTTGTAGTCTGTGTTCAGAACTGTTGATTGGTGGAGATCAATGTTATCACGAACACCGCACTGCACTTGCTCACTGAGCCAGTGCGCGTGTCCGGAGTAAGACAGACAGCACTCAATGATACCTGTGGAGCGGGGCAGCAGCGGTGAAGATGCGTGCTTCAGACTAACAGGACCCAAGCACGTGACTGCCAAGTGGCGGCGCCGGCCACAGGTCTCTCAGAGAAAGCAGTAACAGATAGAGAATGCTTCAGTCCAGAGGACCTTAAGCACGTGACTGCTGATGGGCGTGGCCTAAGCTCCAGAGAGCTATGAGCAGAAGGAAAACTCCTAGAAGGGTAACTACGGGACAGAGTTACCAAGGGGCATAGACAAAACGGGTAGTCAGGATAGCTAGGTCATACACAGAGGGAGCAACGCAGTACAAAAGGAGCAGGCAGAGAATAACCAGAACGTAGCCAAGGGATCAGAAAACCAGAACGGGCAAATACACAGTACCAAGACAGAAGACAAACTCACAACGAAGAGACGGACCGGGTCAAAACCAAACAAGCAACAAGATCAGGCACAAGGCACAGGCACACAGGAGGTCAACTAACTCAGCCGAGGGCAGGAGTATAACTGACACCAGACCTAGGTCAATTGGCAACTAAATAGCCGCCTTCTGCTAGAGAGAGGCTGAAACCATTAACCCCAGTCTGGCCAGGACGGGACAAAGACCAAACCCCGTCCTGGGTCATGACAAATGTCTTGAGATACTCACCAATCGTTCAAATCCAGGTTCAGGAGCACGAAGCTAGCACAATGTAGGGATCCAGAATCCTGTGAACTCTCTAGTGTATGCTCAGAAATTCTACATCATGCTTCAAACAATTACTGGGAGTCTCAGCACCCAGAACCCTCCATCAATGAGCAGTGCTTAAAGAGTACCTAGTACCAATCTGGGGCTGCCATTTTTTTTTCAATGAAACAGTGTGCAGCCCTAGATTGATAATTTTTCAAAATATCATGTATTAACAAAACCCCATTGGATGGGTTCTTAATGATTTCCCAAAAGGGGATTGACTTTCTAGCAAAAGTTAGACCTGAAAGTGTCAATTTACTGTCTGAGAAAAACACTGACACTTTCTATTCTTCTGGGGCTATTCAGTTCTAAGTTATTTTTGCTGACACACGACTCATGGTGTCATGTTCAAATTCAGGGTCAGGAGCACAGAGCTAGGACAATGTAGGGATCCAGAATCCAGTGAACTCTCTAGCGTATGCTCAGAAATTCTACATCATGTTTCAAACAATTGCTGGGGATCTCAGTATCCAGAACCCCCCATCAATGAGCAGCGCTTAAAGAGTACCTAATACCAATCTGTGGCTGCCATTTTTATTCAATAAAACAGTGTGCAGCCCTAGATAATTTTTCAAAATATCATGTATTAACAAAACCCCGTTTGATGGGTTCTTAATGATTTCCCAAAAGGGGGTAGATTTTCTAGCACCTGAAAGTGACAATTTGCTGTCTGAGAAAAACACTGACACTTTCTATTCTTGTGGGGCTATTCAGATCTAAATTCCTTTAACTGACATTTAGTGTCACGACTCTGTTGTCAGGTATCTTGAGACCATTATCTCCTTCCATCTCCCAAATGCCAGGTGGCACCCTAGCTATCCCTGTTCCCTGGATTACTTCTAATGATGAAGATGCTGGGACCATGTACCTTTCTGAGCTCCTGAATCCACCCTCGGTCTGTTCCCTCCTCGCACCCAGGGAAGAGGAGTGTAGTAGCGTATGGCTATACAGCAACCAGAATTAAACAACAGGACTAACATGGTAATATGAACAGGGAGAAAGAAAAATACCAATCATACAAATATGTTCACACAAACAATAGAGGAAAACACCGGGGAGTGGAGGATGGGGAAAAACCAAACTGGGAGTAAGGAGAGTATTTGCACACAACCAGAATCTAGCAACAGTCTTAGATAAATCCACCAAATGCCTTCTCAAGCAACAACACACCACCAACTCCTGAACAACCATATAGCAATGAAGCTAGCTTTGGCAATGTACTTACCAGATTGCAGTTAATATAGTGGAGGGGAGTGGCCAACCGTGAACAGCTGAGAGCCTTAATGCATGTAAGCTTCCAAGACCTCTCAGCTGAGCAGATTAACCCTGCATTGCTAGAAGAAAGTCCATTGCGAAACATAAGTATTTGATACACTGCCGATTTTGCAAGTTTTCCCACATACTGTACAAAGCATGGAGAAGTCTGTAATTTTTATCGTAGGTGCAGTCATGGCCAAAAGTTTTGAGAATGACACAAATATTAATTTTTACAAAATCTACTGCTTCACTTTTTCTAATGGCAATTTGCATATACTCCAGAATGTTATAAAGAGTGATCAGCTTAACAGCAATTACTTGCAAAGTCAATATTTGGCTAGAAAATGAACTTTATCCCCAAAACACATTTCAACATCATTGCAGCCCTGCCTTAAAAGGACCAGCTAACCTCTTTTCAGTGATTGCTCCATTAACACAGGTGTGGGTGTTGATGAGGACATGGCTGGAGATCAATCTGTCATGATTAAGTAAGAATGACACCACTGGACACTTAAAAAGGAGGCTGGTGCTTGGCATCATTGTTTCTCTTCTGTTAACCATGGTTATCTCTAAAGAAACACATGCAGTCATCATTGCAACGCACAAAAATGGCCTAACAGGGAAGAGTATCGCAGCTAGAAAGATTGCACCTCAGTCAACAATCTATCGCATCATCAAGAACTTCAAGGAGAGAGGTTCCATTGTTGCCAAAAAAGGCTTCAGGGCGCCCAAGAAAGACCAGCAAGCGCCAGGACCGTCTCTTAAAAGTGTTTCAGCTGCGGGATCGGGCTACCAGCAGTGCAGAGCTTGCTCAGGAATGGCAGCAGGCAGGTGTGAGTGCATCTGCATGTACTGTGAGGCGGAGACTCTTGGAGCAAGGCCTGGTCTCAAGGAGGGCAGCAAAGAAGCCACTTCTCTCCAGAAAAAACATCATGGACAGACTGATATTCTGCAAAAGGTACAGGCAGCGGACTGCTGAGGACTGGGGTAAAGTTATTTTCTCTGATGAATCCCCTTTTCGATTGTTTGGGACATCAGGAAAACGCCTCATTCGGAGAAGACAAGGTGAGCGCTACCACCAGTCTTGTCTCATGCCAACTGTTAAGAATCCTGAAACCATTCATGTGTGGGGTTGCTTCTCAGCCAAGGGAATCGGCTCTCTCACAGTCTTGCCTAAAAACACAGCCATGAATAAAGAATGGTACCAGAATGTCCACCAAGAGCAACTTCTCCCAACCCTCCAAGAGCAGTTTGGCGATCAACAATGCCTTTTCCAGCATGATGGAGCACCTTGCCCTAAAGCAAAGGTGATAACTAAATGGCTCAGGGAACAAAACATAGAGATTTTGGGTCCATGGCCTGGAAACTCCCCAGATCTTAATCCCATTGAGAACTTGTGGTCAATCATCAAGATACGGGTGGACAAACAAAAACCTAAAAATTCTGACAAAATGAAAGCATTGATTGTGCAAGAATGGACTGCTATCCGTCAGGATTTGGTCCAGAAGTTGATTGAGAGCAAGCCAGGGAGAATTGCAGAGGTCCTGAAGAAGAAGGGTCAACACTGCAAATATTGACTTGCTGCATTAACTCATTCTAACTGTCAATATAAGCTTTTGTTACTCATATGTTTGCAATTATTATATTTCTGTCTGTGATAAAAACATCTGTCAAACACACATAAAAACCAGAGGGCAGCAGATCATGTGAAAATATAATATTTGTGTCATTCTCAAAACTTTTGGCCATGACTGTACAATTCAACTGTGAGAGACAGAATCTTAAAATAAAAAAACAAAATCACATTGTATGATTTTTATATTATTCATTTTCATTTTATTGCATGAAATAAGTACAGTTGTGTTCAAAAGTTTACATACCCCGGCAGAATTTTTGCTTTCTTGGCCTTTTTTTCAGAGAATATGAATGATAACACCAAATATTTTTCTCCACTCATGGTTAGTGGTTGGGTGAAGCCATTTATTGCCAAACTACTGTACTTTCTCTTATTAAATCATAATGACAACCCAAAAAATCCAAATGACCCTGATCAAAGTTCACATACTCCATTTCTTAATGCCATGCATTGCCCCTCTAGCAGCAATGACAGCTTGAAGTCTTTTGTGCTAGTTGTGGATGGGGTTCTTTATTTTCCCAGATAGTAAAGTTTCCCACTCTTTTTGGCAAAAAGCCTCCGGTTCCTGTAAATTCCTGGGCTGTCCAGTATGAACTGCGCGCTTGAGATCTCTCCAGAGTGGCTCAATGATTTTGAAGTCAGGAGACTGAGATGGCCACTCCAGAAGCTTCACATTGTTCTGCTGTAGCCAGTGAACGTCCAAGTACGTTCCATGCGCAGCTTCCAGACTGATGATTGCAAATTTGCCTCCAGTATTTGCTGATAATGTGCTGCTTTCATCTTTCCTTCAACTTTAACCAAGTTTCCTGTGCCTTTGTAGCTCACACATCCCCAAAGCATCAGCGATCCACCTCTGTGCTTTACAGTATGAATAGTGCTCCTTTCATCATAGGAATTGTTGACCTCTCTCCAAATGTAACGTTTATGGTTGTGGCCAAAAAGTTCAATTTTGGTCTCAACACTCCAAATTACCTTGTTTTAAAAGTTTTGAGGCTTGTCTCTGTGCTGTTTTGCGTATTGTAGGCAAGATACTTTGTGGCATTTGTGCAGTAATGGCTTTCTTCTGGCGACTCGACCATGCAGCCCATTTTTCTTCAAGTGCCTCCTTATTGTGTATCTTGAAACAGCCACACCGCTAGTTTTCAGAGAGTCCAGTATTTCAGCTGATGTTATTTGTGGGTTTTTCTTTGCATTCCAAACAATTTTCCTGGCAGTTGTGTACAAAATTTTTGTTGGTCTACCAGACCGTGGTTTTGTTTTTATACAGCCCCTGATTTTCCATTTGTTTATCACGGTTTGAATGCTGCTGATTGGCATTATCAATTCCTTTGATATATTTTTGTATACCTTTCCTGTTTTATACAGTTCAACTACCTTTTCCCACAGATCCGTTGACAATTCTTTTGCTTTCCCCATGACTCACAATCCAAAAACATCAGTGACTTGATGAACGATTCAAGAGTCTTTCTGGATCCCAGAGACTCACTCAGCTTTTATGCACACACACTGATTACAAAAACAGGTCACGGGTGAGGATTTTACCTTTAGTAGCCATTCAAACCCATTTGTGTCAACTTCTGTTCATGTTATCAGGTCAAAATCACCATGGTATGCGAACTTTTGATCAGGGTCATTTGGATGTTTTGTGTTGTCATTATGATTTAAAAAGAGAAAACAGAGTAGTTTGATAATAAATGGCTTCACCCAGCCACTAACCATGAGTGGAGAAAAGGTTTTGGCGTTATCATTCATATTCTCAGAAAAAAGATCAAGAAAGCAAAATTTCTGCCAGGGTATCTAAACTTTTGAGCACAACTCTATTCGATACAATAGCAAAATAAAACTTAATATGTGATGCAGAAACCTTTCTTTGCAATTACAGAGGTCAGACATTTTCTGTAGTTTTTTACCAAGTTTTCAAACACTTGTCCATACCTCCATACCGATCTTCTCTAGATCTTTCAGGTTTCAGGGCTGTCACTGTGCAACATTGAGATTCAGGTCCATTCAGAGATTTTGTATTGGTTTCAGGTCTGAAGACTGGCTAGGCAACTTCAGGACCTGGAAATGCTTTTTACAGAGCCACTCCTAAGTTTCCCTGGCTGTGTGTTTTGGGTCATTGTTATGTTGGAAGACCTTGCCACAATGCATCTTCAATACTCTTACTGAGCTAAGGAGTTTGTTGGCCAAAGTCTGTCGATACATGACCCCATACATCCTCTCTTCAATATGGTGCAGCTGTCCGGCAGAAAAGCTCCCCTAAAGTATGAAGTTTCCCTCACCGTGCTTCACAGTTGGGACAGTGTTCTTGGGGTTTGTACTCATCCTTCTTCATCCTTCAAACATGATGAGTGGAGTTGATAACAAAAAGTTCTACTTTGGTACTTTGGTCTCATCTGACCACATGACCTTCTTCCATGCCTACTCTGGATCATCAAGATAGTCATTAGCGAACTTCAAATGGGCCTGGACATGTGCTGGCATGAGCAAAGGGACCTTGAGTGCCCTGCAGTTTCTTAATTCATGACAGCATAGTGTGTTACTAACGGTAATATTTGAAACTGTGGTCCCAGGTCTCTTCAGGTCATTGACCAGATCCTCCTGTGAAGTTCTAGGCTGATCCTGACCTTTCTCAGAATCATCAGTACCATACAAGGTGAGATCTTGCATGGAGCCCCACACCAAGGAAGATTGACAGTCATCTTGTCTTGTGCCTTCACACCAAGTTGATTGCCTATTGTCCTGTAGCCCATCTCAGTCTTGTGCAGGTCTACAATTTTGTCCCTGGTGTCCTTAGACAGGTCTTTGGTCTTGGCCATGGTGGAGAATGTGGAGTGTGATTGAGTGTGTGTCTTTTATACAGGTAATGAGCTCAAACAGGTGCAATTAAAACAGGTAATGAATGCAGAGTAGGAGGGCTTCTTAAAGAAAAACTAACAGGCCTTTGAAAGCTAGAGTTCTTGCTGGTTGGTAGATGATCAAATGCTTATTTCATGCAATAAAATGCAATTTAATTATTTAAAAATCATACAATGTGATTTTCTGTTTTTTAGACTTTGTTTCTCACAGTTGAAGTGTACCTACGATAAAAATTACAGACCTCTCCATTCTTTGTAGGTGGGAAAACTTGCAGTGTATCAAATACTTATTCTCCCCACTGTATACCATGAGGAGTTCATGCCATTGACTGAACCCCTGACAATTATAAAAAGCATTAAGTAGAATTACCCAAATTTAAGGTATATAAAGTTATATGAGGCCCACTTGTACCTCTTAAAATGTGTCAAATAAAATACATTTTATATAAAAAGAGAAGATATTCTGTTATATAAGCATCTTTTTGAAGGAAATGCATCTCAATAAAGCAATATTATCCAGAGGCATCATATTGTATCACATAGAGTTGACACTAAATAAATACTTGGGAAAAATAAATATATTATATAAATAATAATAATATATTTAATCAATCTGCATATTCATGGCTGATATCTTTCAGCATTTTTTACCTGTTAAACACCATTGAGAAATATATTGCTGCTTTAGGTTCAAGGCACAATAAGTAATTTTACACCACTGTTGTATAGTAGTTTGCTATTTCACACTTTTAGGTGGCTTGCTTCACATTTTAATGCAATCTCACTGATGACACTCTGAATTAAAATTCTGCATTTGAGGTAATTAAGTCATTAGGTATTCGGCACAGTACTCAGTTGAAAGATTTACACCTGGGTGTCATTATTCACTCGCACATCAATTTGTGATTTAAGGACCTATTATTTAAAAGCTCATGTAGTCCTCTTCCAATTACAGCTGCAGAGATGCCGTCTGTATAAATTGTTTTTATTTAGCTTACCTACCTTTTTATGCCAGAATAATTAAATCCTCATTAAAGTATCACTTACAGTCTGTCTGAATACTCCCAACTCTTTATTTCTTTTCTTTCTAAGCTTTTCAGAAAGCAGCACTAGTGCACAGAAAAGAAATAGGATTCTAAATGTTATTCTGCTTGTAACTGACTTTAGAAATATAATTGAAGTGCTTTATTTATCTACAAACTACCTTTACCGTGCAAAGTGCTTAATTTTACTGAAATCTAAGATTATTTATATGAATAAAATGAAGCCTGACAGTATAAAGCATCTCTTTATTAAGCAATTTTGTACAGCAGCTGTTTGGCTGGTTAGTACAGAAGCACGTGGCCGTCATGTAAAAGTGAGGCAGAGTGGTAGTCGCAACCGATCTGATTTCCGGTGTTGCTCTGGCATGTTACAGATAAGGGGTGTCCCAGTCCCACTATACTGTAGGGTGTGGGGGCATCACACTCACTTGTAGGCCGCAGGCCTCCGCTGCCTCCAGGCTTCCGTCCTCAGGGGACCGGTACACAATGCATGGGACACCAAGTTCTTTGTAACAGTCAAACATTTACTATACAATAAAAAGTTCATCAGGTAGGATAGGACACAGCAATTCACACTTCCTTCCTCCTTAGTCCAACTCTTCTTCTGTCTTGATGTCACGATGTATAACAGATATATTCAAAGATAGCAACCTATATCTAATGTGACATCATTCTAAATTTCATATAATAGAGAAAATCAACATGTATACATAGTATCTGCCAGCAATGTCTTACCTGACATAATATCCTATGTATTGTGGGTCAATACTGTGTACGTGTCACGCTGTCTCTGGATAGAGGTGGACCGGGGTCTATGCTGACCCTGAACTGGGGTCCTGACTAGTCCCTCTACCTGGAGGTACTGTTAATGGTACAGAGGTCCAGGCCGCCAGCTTAACCCTGTCTCCTGTAGATCCCTGACCACTGTAATCTAGTCCTGAGAAGGACCCTGATTACCACCACAGGGAATGGGCAGGTCACAGCTTACACACAGTCTAAGACAAACGAGACAGACAAGGGGTAAAGAAAACACAGCCTTGCATACAACACTTCCACTACAGAGGAACACAAAAGGTTAAGGAGATAAACAATAAGCCAGGAGAGGAAAAACCACAACAGGCACTCTTAGCTTAAGTCTTCTCAGAAACGATCCGCTCTGCTGGTCTGAATGAATGCTTTCACCGGCAACTTCCCCAGCAGACCAGCAGGTATATGAAGGAAGCTAATTAACAAAACATCAATCGCAGCTGGGTGAGGCTGGTCAGCCCAGCACAGAGAGAGAAAGAATTAACTCCCTCAGTGCCGAAAAACACCCAGCACCAGAAACTCAGCTGTGCGAAGTCAGGTTGTGCAATCGCGACGATCTCCGCCGCGACACACCCGTGACACTTGACACCCGTTCATCCTGGACTACCTCTAAGTCCGCTGTCTTCATCAGCCTCAGGGATTCGTTTTCCACTCGTAATGTCAGAAATCCAGGCCCACGCCTTCATACCTGTCACAAACCCTTGGCTCCGGACACTATAGGAATGTCTGTTAGGGAATTCTATTTGGCTTTCCACTGCCTCAAATGGTTGGCCTGTATTGTCATTAGCAACCCACCACAACCGAACTTGAACTTCACTATACACTTCACTAACTGACACTAAATTATCCCTAACCAGTAATAGCCCCCGTTTTATTCACACTAGTGCCCATCCACTGTGCTCGTTCTAGCCTTAACCATTTCCTATCTTACATGCTAAAGATGTTATTCCTAATCTATATCCTATACTGTCTTAATCTTATCCTATGATATACTCATATTATGCATTAACACCTTATATACTGCATATCACCGTAATACATTACATTAGACACACGTAACTTTTACATATAAGACCGCACCTGTAAGAACAGGGTAAGACAGTCCACATCCCTACAATCGTGCACTGCTGTAAAGTCATGCCTAGGTATTTCTCCTTTAGTACCACTGCAGGGAGCATCTTAAAGAATTGCTGACCATGTAATGCAAGGTTGGACCAAGAATGCTAGGACTGAGCAGGACCGGGTTCCGAATGGATACCCAGCAATGTCCAGAACAAAGAAATGGAGGCCTCACCCTTACCTACACTAAGTGCAGAAGCCTGAAACTTAACAAAAAAAATGTAATGGACGATTGGATCAAGTATGCCAGACTAAGAGCTACTGGTCCAGGTTACCAGTCTTTCCTGCATTCTAAAATGGGGTCTAAATGGGGACCTCCCTATATGATATCCATATGACCTGTTTGGTATATGGACGAGGGTTGTCTTTATTATACAACTCCTTTAAACATAAAATATTGTGGTCATACTGCAGCCGAATTTTTAATGCAAAGTATTTCGAGCAATCAAACTTTTATGTCTATTCATTATTAGTAGAGATGAGCCCGACATTATTGCTGCAGCTGATACACGCACAATGTCAAGCCTGGCAAATAATAATAATAATCTTTATTTATATAGCGCCATCATATTCTGCAGCGCTTTTCAGTTTAACAGTTTCAGAACACAAGTCATAAGTAACAACGTTAACAATACAGTAATTAAAGCAAAATAAGACGGCCCTGCTCGTGAGAGCTTACAATCTACAATGAGGTGGGGGAGATACAAAGTACAGGTGTGTATATACAATGGTGCATTTACAATGATGGTCCAGCCATCTTGAGGGAGTGAGGGATGGATGGAGATAGTGAATGGGCTACACACACACACACTTACACAGAGAATGACTTTGATTAGTGAATGTGATAGGCCGCTCTGAACAGATGTGTTTTGAGGGAGCGCCTGAAACCATGTAAATTGTGGATAGTCCTAATTTCTTGGGGTAGAGCATTCCAGAGGATTGGCGCAGCGCGGGAGAAGTCTTGGAGTCGGGAGTGGGAGGTACGGATTAGTGCAGAGGTTAGTCGAAAGTCGTTTGCAGAGCGCAGCAGTTGGTTAGGCCGATAGATAGAAATGAGGGAGGAGATGTAGGGGGGTGCTGCAGTGTGGAGAGCTTTCTGGGTGAGAACAAGTACTTTGAATTGGATCCTATAATGAATGGGCAGCCAGTGTAAGGACTGGCGAAGAGCGGACGTGTCCGAGTACCGATTAGCCAGATGGATGACCCTGGCTGCTGCATTAAGGATGGACTGGAGAGGGGATAGTCGAGTAATGGGGAGGCCAAGTAATAGAGCCTTGCAGTAGTCCAGGCGGGAGTGGATCAATGCTACAGTGAGGGTTTTTGTTGTTTCCATGGTGAGAAAAGGGCGGATTCTAGAGATGTTCTTTAGGTGTAGGCGGCAAGAGCGGGCAAGAGATTGTATATGGGAGGTGAAGGAGAGATTGGTGTCAAACATAACACCCAGACAGCGAGCCTGCTGCCGGGGTGTTATTATGGTGCCGCCCACTGAGAGGGAAATGTCAGATTTAGGGAGGTTAGTAGACGGCGGGAGCAGAAGAAGTTCAGTTTTGGAGAGGTTAAGTTTCAGATAGAGAGCAGACATGATGTTGGAGACTGCGGACAGACAGTCGGTGGCGTTCTGTAGTACAGCGGGGGTATGGTCGGGGGATGACGTGTATAATTGTGTGTCATCAGCATAAAGATGGTACTGAAAGCCAAATCTGCTGATGGTCTGTCCAATTGGGGCGGTGTAGAGAGAGAAGAGAAGGGGGCCAAGGACTGAGTCCTGGGGTACACCGACAGTGAGAGGAAGAGGAGATGAAGTGGAGCCAGAGAACGAAACACTGAAGGAGCGGTCAGAAAGATAGGAGGAGAACCAGGAGAGAACAGTGTCCTTAATACCTAGTGACTGGAGCCTAGACAGTAGGAGACAGTGGTCAACAGTGTCGAAAGCTGCAGAAAGGTCGAGTAGAATGAGCAGAGAGTGGTCGCCGTTACGTTTTGCTGTCAGAAGGTCATTGGTCACTTTGATGAGTGCAGTTTCAGTCGAATGTAGGGGTCGGAAGCCGGACTGTGAAGGGTCTAGGAGGGAGTGAGTGGAGAGGTAACGGGTGAGGCGGGAGTAGACTAGGCGCTCCAAAAGTTTAGAGATGAAGGGGAGATTGGAGACCGTTCTGTAGTTGTTTGTGCAGGAAGGGTCAAGAGCGGGTTTCTTTAGTAGTGGAGTAATGATGGAGTCTTTGAAGGAGGATGGGAAAATGCCAGAGGAGAGTGAGAGATTGAAGATTGTAGTTAGATGAGTTGTGACAACAGGAGAGAGAGACTGGAGGAGATGTGAGGGAATGGGGTCGGTAGTGCATGTAGTCGGACGAGAGGAAGAGAGGAGTCTGGAGACTTCTTCTTCTGTGATGGGATCAAATGTGGAAATTGAGCCAGGGGAAATGCAGGGAGGGATGGGAGTCACAGCACTTGGTGGCTGAGAGCAGATTTCCTGACGGATAGTATCTATTTTTTCTATAAAGTGGGAGGCCAGGTCGTTAGCACAAATGTCAGTGATAGGGGCTTGTGCTTTTGGCCTGAGGAGGGAGTGAAAAGTGTCAAAAAGTTTCTTGGGGTTGTTGGCTAGTGAGGAGATCAGGGTGGTGAAGTAGGTCTGTTTGGCGAGGTGAAGGGCTGCATTATAAGTTCTTAACATGAATTTAAAGTGGATGAAGTCTTCTGGTGTGCGGGTTTTTCTCCATAGGCGTTCAGCACTCCTAGAGCATCGCTGGAGAAGGTGAGTTTGCGATGTGAGCCAGGGCTGTTTTACTGTGTGTTTGGAAGTTCTGAGGGTGAGCGGTGCTACTCGGTCAAGGGTGCTTCTAAGAGTGTCATTGTAGTGATGAACAGCCAGATCAGGACAAGAAAAAGAGGAGATTGGGGACAGCGAAGAGTGTAGGGAGTCTGAGAGTGTCTGAGGGTTAATGGCTTGTAGATTTCTGAATGTGTGGTAGGTAGGAGTTCGCTGGGGTGGTGGAGGATTTGTGAGCGTGAAGGAGAGAATGTTGTGGTCAGAGAGTGGAAGCGGTGAGTTATTTAGGTGGGAGATTGAACAGAGGCGGACAAAGACCAGGTCAAGGGTGTTGCCATCCTTGTGTGTCTCAGAGGTTGAAAGCTGTGAGAGGCCTAGAGAAGTGGTTAGTGATAGAAGCTGAGATGCAGATGTGGAAGTAGGACTGTTAATGGGGATGTTGAAGTCTCCAAGGATAAGGGTTGGTAGTTCTGAGGACATGAAGTGCGGCAGCCAGGCTGAGAAGTGGTCAAGGAACTGGGTGGGCGAGCCTGGGGGCCGATATATGACCGCTACTCTGAGGGAGAGGGGATGGAAGAGCCTGATGGTGTGGACCTCAAAAGAAAGGAATGAGAGTGATGGAATTGGGGGGATGACCTGGAAAGTGCATTGTGGGGACAGGAGTATGCCAACTCCACCACCATGTCTGTTTGTGGGTCTCGGGGAATGGGAGAACTGTAAGCCACCATAGGAAATGGCAGCAGGGGAGACCGTGTCAGAATCCTGAATCCAGGTTTCAGTGAGGGCCAACAGATGAAGAGAGTTGTTCAGAAAGTAGTTGTGCAGGAAAGATAGTTTGTTGCATGCAGACCGTGGATTCCAGAGGGCACAATTGAAAGAAGGAGATGAGGGAGTGCAAGTAATATTAACAAGATTATTATGGTTTCGACATGAGGTAGGGTAGGGATTGAGGTTGGGGGATGGACCAGGGTTGGGGGAGATGTCCCCTGAAATCAGTAGGAGTAGGAAGATAAAGAGCAGGTACTTGTTGGAGTTGTAAGTAGGTTTTTTCTGTGATATGTTTGGGCAAGATGGGCTGAGGTTTCTCAGGAAGGTGAGGAGTGCATGGGAACTGTACATGGGAGAGGGAAGTATGGAGGGGCTGATGTATATGAGTCGTGATGGAGGGGGGATGGGGCAGTGAATGTGGATGGCAAGGGAACACAGGAGGATAGAGATAAAGAACATAATTTAAAAGAAAGCAAAGTGTGGGCTACCTGATTCCTTCCCTGATTAACTGCCATGGATAACTGCCTTTTACTCGATGCTTGTCTTTCGTGATGCTTTGCTTTCTGTGATGCATGCGCCCCCTTACTGCGTGCGCCCCTTAAGGGTATGCCACACTAAACAGCGTCGCTAACGAGATCGCTAAAATACGTCACTATTTAGCGATCTCGTTAGTGACGCTAACGTGTGTGGCATGTAGCAACGACGTGGCCCCTGCTGTGATCTCGCTGATCGTTCACTAGAGTTCTGGACCGTATTTAGATCGTTGGCGTCCCGCTGGTGACGCTATATCGCTGTATCTGGCACCTTTTGTGAGCGATGTGCGCTGTTTTTTTACATCGCAATGACCGTTAAAGTCGTTAATGAGATCGCTAACCGCTTATGAGTCGTTAACGAGATCGCTAAGTGTGGCAGCTACTAGCGACATTAAAACGATCACAAAAACGATCGCATTAGTATGGGTCGTTATTGTGATCGTTAGCGGGAGCGTTTAGTGTGGCAGTACCTTTAGACTACTCCTAAATATATAGTCCACACTACAGGGTCAGGAAAGTGGGATTGTGGGAGCTGTTTTGGGATAATTTGCCAGCTGGGGCCAGCACACCAGGGGGTGGTTAGATCATCAAAGGCAACCTGGCAACATCTATATGCTTTACCACCTTCCACCTGATAGGATCTAGGGAGGCCCAAGTCACAGGATATGAAGCAATAAGTGTTTTAAACACAGTGCAAAAATGAATTATTCCAAAGCATTATTACCAGGCACATTAAACTATGTTGCAAGATGGTAAAGCAGTGCTTGCAGTAAGCAGAAGTATGAGTGCACACCATTAATATATAGTGCAGCATACAACACAGATAGCAAATCAAAAGAAGCTGCTAAAAAACGATGTGGCTGCCGCATGAGGGTTCTGTAAATCAATTTTCTCATCTCTAGTTATATTAGTATAGTTTTCTGTTTACTAAATAATGAAAAAAAATAATAAAGAAAAAGTTATTTGCAACATGTACTTGGTTAAAATTTGTGAGACAGCTGCAAATAGAAAAATCAAGCTGTTAAAAGTCCCTGTTTTTGTATATTTAAATCTTTTTTGTTTGTTTTTCATCCAACATATATTGTTATAATTAGAGTTGAGCGAAACAGGTCGGTCAGATTCAAAAGTTGCCGACTTTCGCCAAAGTCAGGTTTCGTTGGATGAAACTCGACCATAGCGTGCAGTCGGCCATGCGGTCGTTGACCCCAGCGCCCAAGTCGGTTTTCCCATAATCTTGCAGGCTCCTTTTTTCAGCCAATGAGCAAGGACGTACTCTGTGGGCAACGAGATGACATGAGCAGCGTCCACCACCATTTTAGAGAAGGGTATTGCAGTGATTGGCTTGCTTTGGGGGGCGTCATAGTGTCTATAAAAGCCCTGAGAGCCGACCTTCATTTTACTTCTGCCGATCTTAACAGTAGGGAGAGGTTGCTGACGCTGTTTATCAGTAGGGAGAGAGTTAGGACTGGAAACGGAAGTTCTTCTGTACTTGTGCTGATAGCAATTGTGCTGTACAGTTAGTGTGCAGTGACAGGGGAGGATTTTCTTGTGTGCAGCAGCGCTGGTTATTAGGCTGCTTGATAGCTGTATTGCTGTGTGTACACTGCTGTGCAGACTGCTTTTTACACAGCACTAATACTTTTATTTTTTTTTCTGCACACTTACCGACCGTTCATTTTTTCCTACACCGTATAGAGCTGTACGCTCCTCACACACTACCGTGTACCAGCTGGTATCACGGACAAATACATGCTGACTATCTGTGTGTGACTCCAGAAAAATATACAGAGATTGAAATTTTCCCCCACACCGTATACAGCTGTCCACTTCTGAAACAGTACTGTGTATCAGCTCTTAGTATTACGGTCAAATCCATACTGAGTGAGCGTCTGTGTGTGACTCCGGAAATATATACGGAAATTGCAATTTTCCCCTACAGTACCGTACATCTGCTCTTTGTATTACGGTCAAATCCATACTGAGTGAGCGTCTGTGTGTGACTCCGGAAATATATACGAGATTTAAATTTTCCCCAAAACCGTATACAGCTGTCCGATTCTGATACAGTACCGTATATCTGCTCTTTGTATTACGGTCAAATCCATACTAAGTGAGCGTCTGTGTGTGACTTCGGAAATATATACGGAGATTGCAATTTTCCCCTACACATAAAAAAGCTGTCAGCTTCTGATACAGTACCGTTCATCTGCTCTTTGTATTATGGTCAAATTCATACTGAGTGAGGTCTGCTGAGTGAGTGTGTGACTTCGGAAATAAATAAGGAGATTGCAATTTTCCCCAAAACCTATACAGCTGTCCGATTCTCATACAGTACCATATATCTGCTCTTTGTATTACGGTCAAATCCATACTGAGTGAGCGTCTGTGTGTGACTCTGGAAATATATACGAAGATTTAAATTTTCCCCAAAACCGTATACAGCTGTCCGATTCTGATACAGTACCGTATATCTGCTCTTAATATTACGGTCAAATCCATACTGAGTGAGCATCTGTGTGTGACTCCGGAAATATATACGGAGCTTTTAAATTTTCCCCTACGCCATATGCAGCTGAACGCTCCTCATACAGTACCATATATCTGCTGGTATTTTTGGTACATTTTCCCAAACATGAGGAAGTATGGTGGAAGAGGCCACGGACGTGGGAGTGGGGGGCCACCTGGTACTGATGGTGGTGGTGCATCTGCTTGTAGTGCCAAAAGCACAATAGCACCTAAGGCAGGAGGTGTTGAGCCTACGTCATTGTCTGGCTCCAGATGGCCGGAAGGCTCCCTTTTCTGGGAGTAGGTAAACCGCTTTTAAAGCTGGAGCATCAGGAACAGGTTTTGGCTTACATTGCCGAAACAGCCTCCAGCTCTATCGTCTTCTCTTCTGAAGTTTCAAAAAAAGCAAGCACTGAGTTTCAGTGCAGGCTCCTGGTCAGGAACAACACCTTTCCTTGTGTCACACTTCAGATTACCCCATGGAGCTCTTTTCACATACTATGCCTGGGTTATCAAGTCAGATTCTGAATTCCCCAGTCCAAGATGAATATGACATGGAGTGCACTGATGCACCGCCACTGCTATCTGATTCTGCTCGTACATTCAGCCAGAGCACTGCATTGCCCTCGCAGTCTACTGAGCCAGAATCTGACCCTGATGAAACTCAGGTGCCCCTTCACGCATACGATACCACCTTACATGGTGACACAGAGGAAGGTGCAGATGAAATTGAAGAGGAGGTGATGGATGACCAAGTCGTTGACCCGGATTAGCATCCATTGGGGGAAGAGTGTGCCGCTGGCAATAGCTCAGAAGAGGAGGAGGATCCACGGCAGGCATCGACATCGCAGATGCGGTTATCTGGCAGGCCCGTAGCAGTCCAAAAATGTGTTAAAAAAAGAAAAAGAGTTGCAGGACAGCTTGGCCAGACGGTCAAATTAGCACAGCGTGCAAGCCCTGAAAATATATTACCACTAGTAGGAAGAGTGCAATGTGGGCACTATTTTTTGACCAAAAATCCATATAGGTTATCTGTAAGAATGGGCGGAAGGACCTTTAGCCGGAGGGAAAAAAATCTATGAAAATTGAAATGTACCAGTTGCATCATGCTTAGACATTTAATCAACATGCACTTGCAAGCGTGGATGGACTACAAAACTCACTGGCTTTGAACGCCTACATTGCCAAACTGATCTCTTTAGAGATGATGACCTTCCGTTTGGTTGAAAGCGCAGTGTTCCGAGAGCTCATGGCCTACGCTGTCCCACACTATGACCTACCCAGTCGTCACTTCTTTTCTAGAAAAGCCATCACTGCACTCCACCTGCATGTGAAAGACCTCATTGTCCATGCACTCAAACAATCAGTGAGTGGAAAGGTGCACCTCACAACAGATGCATGGGCCAGTAGGCATGGCCAGGGCCGTTACGTGTCCATCACTGCGCACTGGGTTAATGTGGTGGATGGAGGGTCCACAGGGGACAGCGGCGGTGGGACAGTGATGCCTAGCCCACGGTACAGGCAACAGTTGGCTGTAGGTGTTCGACCCTCCTCCTCCTCCAGAAGCAAAAACTTGTCGACAGAGCGCAGTCGCACGAGCACTCCATCCGCAGCTGCCTGTGCTGCACGTGATGTGTCCCACTATCGATCAGCTAGTGGTAAGCGTCAGCAGGCTGTTTTAAAGATAATGTCTTTGGGCGACAACAGACACACCGCGGAGGTACTGGCCAACTACTTGCAGCGAGAAACTGAGTCATGGCTGGGCAGTCTACATCTTGAGGCAGGCAAGGTAGTCAGTGATAATGGCCGTAATTTTGTGGCGGCCATAGCCCTGGCAAAACTCAGACACATACCTTGCCTAGCTCACACCTTGAACCTGGTGGTGCAATGCTTCATAAATAATTAGAGTTACCAGCCCTGCTCCATAATGTGGGAAGACTGTGCTCGCACATTCGTTGCTCGCCCCTAGACTCCAGTCGTATGCAGAGGCTGCAGCGATCGCTCCACCTCCCCAAGCACCGCCTAATCAAAGACGTTGCAGCAAGGTAGAACTCCACCATGCACATGGTTGAGAGGCTGTGCGAACAGAGGCAGGCTGTAATGCATTTGTGGGAGGATACACGGGCAGGCAGTTTGGGGGCAGATATGGAGTTGTCGGATATGCAGTGGTCAAAGCTGAAAGACCTCTGTAAAGTTCTTTAGTGTTTTGAGGA
Organism: Oophaga sylvatica; assembly: GCA_033576555.1. NCBI lineage: Eukaryota > Metazoa > Chordata > Amphibia > Anura > Dendrobatidae > Oophaga > Oophaga sylvatica. The sequence continues at coordinate 679,022,786 of JARQOD010000001.1, forward strand.
ATGCACACGGCTAGTAAGCGCAGATGACGCCATCATAAGCATGAGCATCCCACTTATGCGTCTGCTCATGCAAACTTTAATGCACATTAAGGATCAGTCGTCTGCAGCAGAGGAGGTGGGAAGCCTTCATGACAGTCAGGCATTGTCTGCTCAGAGAACTGTCCTGGACGAGGTGGAGGAAGAAGAGGAAGAGGAGGAGGATGAGGATGAGGGGGATGATTATTTTGGGGAGGATGATGCTTCTCAGGGGGCAAGAGAAAATGTTGGCTTGCCAAGGTCAGGTACAGGGTTTGTGCGTGACTGGAGGGATGTGGCTTTGGCAGAAAGTGCTCCTCCACCCACCAATGACAGTGCATCACTGACACCTAGAACATTGGCCCACATGTGTGATTATGCCTTGCGGATCCTAAAAAGGGACCCCCGCATTGCCAAAATTATGAAGGATGATGACTACATGTTGGAAAGCATCCTCGATCAACGCTATAAAGGCAAATTACAGAACATCATGCCACAGGAGAACCTAGAGCTAATATTGACGAACAAACAAGCAACTCTACTAAACCATTTGTTAAAGGCATTCCCAGCACACAGCAGCGGTGCAGGTTCTACCACGAGCCGTACTGGGCCAAATAGAACAGGTGTTCGTGGTGCACACAGCCAAAGTGGCGTTGGAGACAGGGGTTTCATGACCATGTTTTGGACTGATTTCTCGAGTACCACTCACACGACTTGTAATACTGAATCGATTGCAACAGACAGGAGACAGTAGTTGTCAACTATGGTTCAAAATTACCTCTCCTCCCCTATCGATGTTCTCCCTCGCAGTTCATTCCCCTTTGACTACTGGGCCTGTAAACTGGACACCTGGTCTGAATTGGCACAATATGCCTTACAGGAGCTCGCATACCCTGCTGGTAGTGTGCTATCAGAAAGAGTCTTCAGTTCTGCTGAATCAATCCTGACAGAAAGAAGGACCGGCTGTCGACCCAAAATGTAGGTGATCTCATCTTCATTAAAATGAACCATGCCTGGGTTTCAAAGGATTTTGTACCACCTTCCCCTGATGACACATAGGTTGCCAGCAAAATGGCTCGCTTTGTCCTCCTCTTCCTTCGACTTCCCCAATTCCTCCATTTGCAGCTGCTGAACGTCCAGCTTACACCTCAACATATGCCAGTTTTTTCCACCTCCCTAATTGGGCTGTAACCCCCCAGAGCCGGTGTCAGCACCTGGTGCACCCGGGCAAGTGCCGGTGACCTGAGCAGGTGGGGGGGCCCACTCGGTGTCAGAGACACCGGCGTACTATTAGGGCCCTGTGCCAGTTTCCGGCATCCACAAGTGTGCCCCCCCTGCTAGCTCAGGGCCCCAGCACTTGCAATACTTACCTCTCCCTGCTCCAGCGCTGTGACGTCTTCCTCGTTTCCTGACAGTGACATTCAGGTCAGAGAGCGCGATGATGTCACGTCTGTACGCCTTCTGCCTGAACAGTCACAGTGCAGAGAGCTGGAAGATGGCGACGCTGAGGAGTCCAGAGTAGAACAGTGCCCAGTGAGGAGAGGTATTTAATTTTTTTTAATGGTTAGAGCAATATATGGGGAGCATTATACATTGGAATATCATATATGGGGCACATCATATACCAGAGCATCATATGGGGTTCATTATTTATGGGGCATCATATAGGATATGGAGCATCATATGGAGCACATATGGGGCCTATTCTGTATGGAGCATTATGTGGAGCCCATTCTGTATGGAGCAATATATGGGCTCATTATTCTGTATAGAGCAATATATGGGGCTCATTATTCTGTATGGCGCACTATGTGATGCCCATAATACTGTATGGAGGTCTATACTGTCCGTTTTTTGAGCTATTGTAGAATTTAAAATAGATATCAGTCATGTAATGTAAGAAGTGAAGTATTTGGCATTGTACTATACCTATATTTCTCTGCCTTAACGGAACATCATGAATTGTGGGATGTGTTAAAGGGGCCCACTGACACTCTTTCGCCCGGGGCACATGAAAACCTGGAGCCAGCCCTTCTCCCCCACAACTTTAGCCAAATAACCCAGTTTTCAATGCGTTACTATTATTATAAAGTCAATTAAGGTTGCCAAGCTTAAGCGATAAGAATTGATGTCGTTGGCATTGAAATTGGCACTGTAGGTTTGTTTACTGTCCTCCACTCCCTGCCGACTTTTATTCCCCATTAACTTGCATTGGGGTCGGATTTTCGACTCCGACCCGACCATTTCCGTTAGTCGGCCGACTTCGTTCGACTCAACTTTTGAGAAAGTCGGGTTTCACGAAACCCGACTCGACCCTAAAAAATGCAAAGTCGCTCATCTCTAGTTATAATGTGAATTTCAACTTGACTGACGTAGGAATAAAACTAATTCAGCATCCACTAATCCTTATTCTATCTAATTATTAAAGTGACCCTTGGACTGTAAAGTGACTATACATTTCTTATATATTTTCATTAAAAATGGTCGAATGTATTTGAGTTGAATTGGATGCTACTCAAATTTGGCAAAAAAACGTATTCAGCAAAATTTTGGCAACTTTTATGCAAATACTTTAAAATCAGTTAACCCCTTTACCCCCGAGGGTGGTTTGCATGTTAATGACAGGGCCAATTTATACAATTCTGACCACTGTACCTTTATGAGGTAATAACTCTGGAACGCTTCCATGGATCCCGGTGTGTTATGATTTGGTAGCTGAGGAGAGCAGGCAAAAACGGCAATACACCAGAGAGGTTGGAATCTACTGGATTGCAGTACCCTGACTAACCACCACAACTAAAGGCAGCCGTGGAGCGTTCCTACGTTGGTCCTAGACGCCTCGTCACAGCCTGAGAGGTTAACTACACCTAAAGATAGAAAGAGGAAAGCTATCTGCCCGGAGCAGATCCCCAAAGAACATAGGAAGCCCCAAACATGTAATGGCGGTTAGACAAGAAGAAATACAGACACAGACAGAAAATAGTATGAGCAAACGTTGGGGCCCAATCTTCCTAGAAAGAAAAGGATAGGAAGGACACTTACTGCAATCCAAAAACCCTAAAAAAATACCAACTCTACTAATTGCAAAAACACCTGAGATCATACGACCTCTACCACCTAAATTAGTTCTCTGGTGTAACAAAACTAAGCCGCAGCCACTGAAAAAACTGGAAAAGGCAAATGAACAAATAACAGTGGCTCAGATAAACTGAGAGGAGCACAAGCCCCCGGAGGGGACCTGGCTGACCTCCACAGAAGTGCAGGGAAAAATGCAAAACGCAAGCACAAAAATAAAAGCAGAAAATATCTTATCTGTTAGCAGAAGATGCAGGCAAGACTCAGCAAGCTTCCAAGTGAACCAGGAACCACAGGTGAGACAAGAACAATTGATCACCGGCAACCATGATGGGAGGGAACCTCCCTTATATAAGACCAGTCTGTAACTCCTGATTGCCAATCTTCACAATCTTCATTGAATGGTTCAGTACTGTTTGTAACCACCAGAGGGAGCTTCTGCTCAGAATTCATTTCTAACACATTCACAACACCGGTGACTCTTGCAAAGTTTTCTCAAGACATATTGTACTTCATGATAGTGGTAAAATTTCTTAGATATGACTAGCGTTTATTTGTGAAAAAAACAAATTTGGCGAAAATTTAGAAAATTTCACAATTTTCTAACTTTGAATTTTCATGCCATTAAATCACAGAGATATGTCACATAAAATACTTACCGTAATAAGTAACATTTCCCACATGTTTACTTTGCATTAACACAATTTTGGAACCAAATTTTTTTTTGTTAGGAAATTCTAAGGGTTAAAAATTAAACAGTGATTTTTCATTTTTACAACACCAAATTTTTTTTTAGGGACCACATCACATTTGAAGTCACTTTGAGGAGTCAATATGATAGAAAATACCTAAGGGTGAGTTTCCACGGTCAGGAAACGCTGCGTGTTTGGCGCTGTGCGCTGGCGCAGCGCCAAACACGCAGCGTCCAGATGTTACAGCATAGTGGAGGGGATTTCAAGAAATCCCGTCTCCACTATGCGTAACAATACGCAGGTGGCAAACCTGCGTAAACGGACATGCGGCGCGTCTTTTTAGACCGCAGCATGTCCTCGCGTATTTCGGCGACGGTGCGTCGCCGCAACAGAATTTAACACAGGGCTATGTAGCCCTGCGTTCTTTCCGGAGGTGTCCTGAACACCTCCGGAAAGATCGCGCGTCATAAAGGGGGCGGGGCTTAGACGGAGCGGAATTTCCGCTCCGTCCAAAGCGCTATGGTTCCGGACCGTGGAACCATAGCCTAAAAGTGACACAATTCTAAAAACTGCACCCCTCAAGGTGCTCAAAACCCCATTCAATAAGTTTATTAACCCTTCAGGTGCTTCACAGGAATTTTTGAAATGTTTAAAAAAAATGCATTTAACTTTTTTTCACAAAAAAATTACTTCAGATCCAATTTTTTATTTTACCAAGGGTAACAGGAGAAATTGGACCCCAAAAGTTGTTGTGCAATTTCTCCTGAGTACACTGGTACCCCATATATGCCAGTAAACCACTGTTTGGGCGCATGGCTGAGCTCGGAAGGGAAGAAGCGCTGTTTGACTTATTAATGCAAAATTGGCTGGAATTGAGATTGGACACCATGTCGTGTTTGGAGAGCCCCTGATGTGCCTAAACCTTGGAAACCCCCACAAGTGAAACCATTTTGGAAAGTAAAGTAGACCCCCTAAGGAACTTATCTAGATGTGTAGTGAGCACTCTGAACCCCCGAGTGCTTCACAGAAGTTTATAACATAGAGCTGTAAAAATAAAAGATCATATTTATTACAAAAAATATCTTTTCATACCCCAATTTTTTATTTTTCCAAGGTAAGCAGGAGAAACTGGATCCCAAAACTTTTTGCACAATTTGTCCTGAGTATGCTGATACCCCATATTTGCAGGTAAACCACTGTTTGGGCGCATGGCATAGCTCAGAAGGGAAGGAGCGCCGTTTGACTTTGTAATGCAAAATTGGCTGGATTTGAAATCGGACTCATGTTGTGTTTGGAGAGCCCCTGATGTGCCTTAACAGTGGAAACTCCCACAAGTGACACTGTTTTGGAAAGTAGACCCCCTAAGGAAATTATATAGATGTGTGGTGAGCACTTTGAACCCCCAAGTTGTGAAATTTGTCCTGAGTATGCTGATACCCCATTTGTGGGTGTAAACCACTGTTTGGGCGCATGGCAGATCTCGGAAGGGAAAGAGGAAAGTTTGATTTTTTCAATGCAGAATTGGCTGGAATTGAGATCAGACGCTATGTCGAGTTTGGAGAGTCCCTGATGTGCCTAAACAGTGGAAACCCCACAATTCTAACTCCAACTCTAACCCCAACACCCCGAACCCTAATCCCAACCCTAACCATAACCCTAACCACAAACCTAACCCTAATACACCCCTAATCCTAATCCCAACCCTAACACTAATCCCAACCTTAACCGTGATCCAAACCCTAATCCCAACTCTAGCCCCAACCCTAACCCTAACTTTAGCCACAACCCTAACCCTAACTTTAGCCTCAACCCTAACACTAACTTTAGCCCAACTTACTTTAGCCCAACTCTAACCCTAATGGGAAAATGGAAATAAAAACATTTTTTTTATTTTATTATTTTTCCCTAACTAAGGGGGTGATAAAGTGGGTTTGATTTACTATTTTTTTTTATTTTGAGCACTGTGATAGGGTCTATCACAGTGATCAAAATGAACCTATAGGAAAAAATCTCCTATTGTTGCCGGGTGCCGGCTGGCAGATCTCGACGGGTGCACTGCACATGCGCCCGCCATTTTCTCCTTGAAAAAGAAGCCGGCGGCCCAGGGGATTTCAGGGGGGCCTGCAGGGGCAATAGAGGTATAAGAGGGGTGATCGGGGACCAAGGGACCCTATTTCTCTCTCCTCTGATGTGCGATCACATCAGAGGAGAGAGAAATTAAATGGAAAATCTTACTATTTTTTGCGGTAGCCGTTTTACCATTAATAATTGGGGATCGCAACATCGGGATCGATAAAAACCGACCCAAATCATGTTCTTGGGGTCTCGGCTACCCCCTGGCAGCCAAGATCCCAGAAAAATTCTTACGCTGGGGGGCGCTATAACCTTAAACCTCAGTGCCATTAAAAAGTGGCCTGTGGTTTAAGTACCCTTAACTGCCACCGTGAAAAGGCATATCGGCAGTCATTAAGGGGTTTAATGTAACTCTCATCATTCTCCCTGCTCGCCCTGATTGCCGGCAGAGCAGGGAAAATGATGAAAGCCTTGTTCAGCACCCGGCGCTTTACAACAGCGCAAACAAAGGTTTCTGTACCAAATATTAAGTTTGATATTTCCCCACTTTATGCAACCAAAAATGGTATCAATAAAAATTGCAGCTTGCTCAGCAAAAAATAGCCCTCACAAAAACTGTGTATGTAAAGTTAAAAAAGTTATGGGTATCATAAATTTTAAATGTTATGGGGATCAGAAATTGTTTTTTTTTAGTAATTTTTGTGCCAATGAAGCAAAACACTAAAAAAGCTACATACATTTTGTATTGCCGTGATCGTATCCATCCCGAATAAAGAGAAAAAATCAATTATACTTAATGCTAAATCCACTTTTGAGATCTATCGCATGTCACCTAATATCTGCTAGTTATTCCACATCATCGACAGCAAACACTTTCTCTACAACTCATTAATTCATTTTGTTATTGAAGAGGGAAACTACGGTGTGGGAATTATTTTAACTTATTTGTGAACAATAGATGAAAAGATTTTTACAGCAACAAATATTATGTACCAGCTTTTGTCAATCTATTGTGTCTAACTTTCAGACTATTCTTTTGTGTCTCTCTGACTTATTTTTTACTGTTTGGTTTTAGATACTTGGCTGCATTTCTCGATACACGGCAACATCTTCTTATTAGGGATGAGCGAAAGTGCTCTTGATGCTCAGATACTGTATGACTTGAGTATCTGAGTGCTCGGATGTTTGCTACTCGCGAGATTGGCGATGTTAAGTTTAAACTAGAATCCCACCCCGCAGTTTTGCCCTTTTACACGCAATAAGCATGTGGGATTGCCTGTGCTTCACTGTAATGCCATAGCCATCTGGAGTGGCAGTATGTTATTGCATTGGCATTGTGACATCACGGGTTATAAGAACAGCGCCGCCTTACTCGGCACACTGATGCCACTGTACAGCTCTGTGACACTTCATATTGGAGGGAGAGAGTGCTTGCCAGGTGTGTGTGCACAGAATAACGAATTAGAGTCTGTATTGATGATATGGTGCTTAAGCTGAACCATCATACTAAGAGTGATCGCCCCCAGGCTGTGTAGTACTCGGCACGAGCTCGTCATTTCAATGGGGATGTCACGGGTAGCACAGCTCGGTCCGTGGCCTGGGCGCTCACTAAAAAGGGTATTTACAGGGATTAAAGTATTTGTAGGAATTCGTGACGCCACCTGTGTACCTGTCAGTGTAACCAGCGCTGCTGTGTAAATCCGCTGAGGGTTGTTCTGGCAGCAAGGTGTTAAGCCTTCCACAGCAAGACTGGGTCCTCAGGGTAGATGGCGGTGTAGGGGTACAGGATGGAGAAGGGGCTTTCAGCCGCAGGAGTAATAAGCAGACACACACAAAAGTCTCTTTCTGTACTTTACTGTGGATAGCAGCACGTCCGGATGCTGGCAGGGTGAGGATGCATGTCCAGTATTCCCACTGAGGTTGTTAGGCTCCTTACTCTGTAGTGTGAGTTTCTGACCTGTATGAAACAAAGTTACTCTATCGTCACTTATACGCCCGGCTGACTTTGTGTGCAGCTTCTCTGATAGAACAGTGTCTCTGTATGCAGGTCCTGCTAACCCCGTCTTTCTGACCCGTTACGTATCAGCACTCTGGGCCCTGCGACTTGTAGTCCAGTAGGGTCTCCGGTATCTCCTACTAGCGTGTAGATGCTACAAGCTCGTACCCGGTGTCGTATTCAGAGTAGAGGTAAGCTATCAATGCTGTTTCAACCTCCGTTACTCTCTTCTTCTCTTCCACTCGCCTTTCGTCCTACTCCGACCCTTAACATAAGCACACTAGCAGTAGATAGCTGATTCTTCTCTCTCTTCACCGCTCTCAAAGCGTCAGCACGCTTGCTCCCTGAACTGCCTCAGTTATCTTTCTCCACTTGTAATAGCCTCCACACATTGAACTAAGCTCAAAGCTGCAGTCTTCAGGTTCTTTCAATTACTGCTGTTCCCTTTCCTTCCTTCTTTCTAAGCTCTGTCTGAAGCAGCTATCAGGACCTTCCGTCTACTGATCTGTACACACTTCTAGAGCTAACTCTCCAACACTCCAAGAGAAATAACAGCTTCTCAACTTTCTGAGGTAACAGCAACAAACTACCTTGTTCTGATCTCTCAGCTCACAGGCTAATCTCAACTAATCTGACTGCTGTGGCTTCATCATCCTTATATATATACTCTAAAAAGGCTCCTCTGGTGGCTCTCGGGATTGGTGAAGCTGTGAATGAATATCAGGTCACTTGTGGGTGTTACCTTTGGTGCATCCTCCTGGGTAATGTGACTCCAAGCGCAGCTGGGCTACACATCCCCCTAGTTAACATCAGCACTCCCGGGCTGAAAGAAATATTTTTAAATTAACAACAACATTAACTCTTCCTTACGGGAGGTGAGGACTCTTTAACGTTACAACAATAAATACGCTTTTAATATAAAAGGTAGTGCAAAGTACTTTTCAAGTAAACAGTATACTTGTGGAGGACCTGCTCAAAACCTGCCACGGTGGTCTTGGGTGGGCTGCAAGACTTCTCTTTTGCAGACCTCACTTTCGGCCACACCAAACGGGTTTTGTCTTCTTGAGGTAGTAGTGGTTTCACGTAAAACCAAGATGGGGCACAAATTTTGCCAACTATATACAAGAAATGTTTTTGTGCTGGCAGAGTCCTCAGCACCAGTCCTCAGCAAAGAACATTATCATAATACACCACATCAAATCACAATTAAGTGCAAATTTTCAAACAAAACATCTCTGGTAACTTTTTACAATACAGTAAACCCTGTCCGGGTCCTACTGGTCTTCATCAGAGGAATCTCTAAACATTGCAGCATCTTCCATACCTGGGGCTGGAAGTACACTATGGGTCTTAAATCTTAACACCATAATGTCATGTCCTGCTACCGGGGTCTGGGTAGCCACAGTTCTCATTTCAGCTTTCTTCATATGATTGCCTGGAGGCCTGACAGGTGCCTCACTTAAGCTTGATCTCTGCTGCGTGCTCAAGCATGACTCAGCAGGGGACGCACTAGCAGTCGCTGCGCTTTGCAGCGTTTCAGAATGTGACGCAGGTGCGCGGACTGGCGCTGGTGTGGTTGGGGCCTGGGACACTGAGATGCGAGGCGTATTCCCTGCTTCTGGGACCGGGGTGCTGACCCTGGAGATGTTCAGGGCATACCACCCTTAAGACCCCAATGCCGGTGTAGGTTACAACATCTCCTATCAGCAGGTCCCTGTCCGGGTGCCCTTCAGGCAGGTGAGACTCCACATCCCTGTGGTTCACAAAGACTTCCTGGTATAGCCCAGGCTCATGGATGAACCCCCTGCCTCCCTGGAGTTTAAAGTCCCTTATCGCCCCCTGGCGCTGCGGTTCCCGGAGCGTACCTCTGTCTCGCCGGACGTTCTCCTTGTCTGTGAGATCCTTCTCCCGGTACCTCTGGCGAAGCCGCTGCGCCTCACGCTGCTCCCGCTGCTGCTGCTCCTCCTGTTCTCGGCGTCTCCACTCATTCTCCTTCTGGGCAGCGTACTCCACGTCGTCCAGGAGCTCCATTTCCTCCCAGTCCACTTGGATCTCTTCCATCGTCCCTACCGAGGGACAGCACTCTTCCGCCACCGGTGCGGCCTCTGGTTCCAGGCCTGGCTGGCGTTCCGTCCGGGCAAGGCCTCCGCAGCCTCCTCTCCTCCCGCCGCGTCCTCGGCGGGGCCAGATACAGCTCTTTCGGTTCCGGCCTCCGGTTCCCTCTCAGCCACTGGTTCTAGTGGTGGCGCAGGTAGCAGTTGCGCATCTGGGGGGGAGAGCAGTCGGTCCCACTGCAGCCGCAGTTTCAGGCCCGCCAGCTCCGCTCCATCGCCTCCATCTCTGTGCTGTGCCAGGCCAGTTCCTGCAGCGCAGCATCCACCTCCTCCACACAATAGGGCTCTCCATCGCTCTCCCGACCTGGGGATGGTTCGGGTACAGGCTGCGCCTCTTCAGGGGAACAGGGTCTGCGCACCACCATTCCCCCACACAGCGACTCCTGTCCTTCAGCCATCTCTCTCCAGGCCAGACTGTGCTTTCCATCCGGAACGCTCTGGTCTTTTCCGTGGAGGCGGGACTTTCGCTTTCTCTTCCTTGCACTGAGGATGAAGAGGAGGCGGATCTCCTTTGCAATGGGGCATGATCTGACGTTGTAGTAACATTTAGACAGGGCGTCCATAATTTTCGCGCCACAGGGGGGGGTACACCCACGGATTCACGCCCCCCTTCTTCACCAGCGCCTCAGGGCACGAACATGGCAGTAAAATGGCAGCAAAATCACAAAAATAGTAACCGCAGTCTTTTGCACAAAACAGTCCAATTCAGGCACACAGGACTCACTTATAGCGAGCTTCGGACCTGTTCGTGAAGCCAGGTAGATGAGTCGCCCGCCAGGGCCTGTGGGGTACTCGGCACCGAGCCCGTTCATTTCAATGGGGATGTCTCGGGTAGCACAGCTCGGTCCGTGCAGTCTTCAGGTTCTTTCAATTACTGCTGTTCCCTTTCCTTCCTTCTTTCTAAGCTCTGTCTGAAGCAGCTATCAGGTAACAGCAACAAACTACGCTTGTTCTGATCTCTCAGCTCACAGGCTAATCTCAACTAATCTGACTGCTGTGGCTTCACCATCCTTATATATATACTCTAAAAAGGCTCTCGGGATGGGTGAAGCTGTGAATGAATATCAGGTCACTTGTGGGTGTTACCTTTAGTGCATCCTCCTGGGTAATGTGACTCCAAGCGCAGCTGGGCTACACAAGAGCGCTTCTAATGGCTAATAGTTTGCATTGCTGTTTTTATCACATACATTCTGCATTTAGTCAACGGAGGGAGAGAGAGTAGCAGGAGCAGTGATTTTGGCAAAATACAGTCTGCAGAAGGGAATATGGCTGTGCAGTCCCATGCAAAATATATAGCTGCAGCATTTTTTTGTGTGTAAAAAAATTGAATATATACAGTCAGAGCCAGAAATATTTGGACAGTGACACAATTTTCGCGAGTTGGGCTCTGCATGCCACCACATTGGATTTGAAATGAAACCTCACAACAGAATTCAAGTGCAGATTGTAACGTTTAATTTGAAGGGTTGAACAAAAATATGTGTTAGAAAATGTAGGAATTGTACACATTTCTTTACAAACACTCCAATTTTAGGAGGTCAAAAGTAATTGGACAAATAAACATAACCCAAACAAAATATTTTATTTTCAATATTTTGTGGCGAATCCTTTGGAGGCAATCACTGCCTTAAGTCTGGAACCCATGGACATCACCAAACGCTGGGTTTCCTCCTTCTTAATGCTTTGCCAGGCCTTTACAGCCGCAGCCTTCAGGTCTTGCTTGTTTGTGGGTCTTTCCCTCTTAAGTCTGGATTTCAGCAAGTGAAATGCATGCTCAATTGGGTTAAGATCTGGTGATTGACTTGGCATTGAAGAATGTTCCACTTTTTTGCACTCATGAACTCCTGTGTAGCTTTGGCTGTATGCTTGGGGTCATTATGCCATCTGTACTATGAAGCGCCGTCCAATCAAGTTTGCAGCATTTGGCTGAATCTGGGCTGAAAGTATATCCCGGTACACTTCAGAATTCATCCGGCTACTCTTGTCTGCTGTTATGTCATCAATAAACACAAGTGACCCAGTGCCATTGAAAGCCATGCATGCCCATGCCATCACGTTGCCTCCACCATGTTTTACAGAGGATGTGGTGTGCCTTGGATCATGTGCCGTTCCCTTTCTTCTCCAAACTTTTGGCTTCCCATCATTCTGGTACAGGTTGATCTTTGTCTCATCTGTCCATAGAATACTTTTCCAGAACTGAGCTGGCTTCTGGAGGTGTTTTTCAGCAAATTTAACTCTGGCCTGTCTATTTTTGGAATTGATGAATGGTTTGCATCTAGATGTGAACCCTTTGTATTTACTTTCATGGAGTCTTCTCTTTACTGTTGACTTAGAGACAGATACACCTACTTCACTGAGAGTGTTCTGGACTTCAGTTGATGTTGTGAACGGGTTCTTCTTCACCAAAGAAAGTATGCGGCGATCATCCACCACTGTTGTCTTCCGTGGGCTCCCAGGTCTTTTTGGATTGATGACTTCACCAGTGCTTTCTTTCTTTCTCAGGATGTACCAAATTGTAGATTTTGCCACTTCTAATGTTGTAGCAATTTCTTGGATGGGTTTTTTTCTGTTCTTGCAGCTTAAGGATGGCTTGTTTCACCTGCATGGAAAGCTCCTGTGACCGCATGTTTCCTTTACAGCAAAACCTTCCAAATGCAAACACCACACCTCAAATCAACTCCGGCCCTTTCATCTGCTTAATTGAGAATGACATAACAAAGGGATTGCCCACACCTGTCCATGAAATAGCCTTGGAGTCATTTGTCCAATTACTTTTGGTCCCTTTAAAAACAGGGTGGCACATGTTAAGGAGCTGAAACTCCTAAACCCTTCATCCAATTTTAATGTGGATACCCTCAAATGAAAGCTGAAAGTCTGGACTTCAACTGCATCTGAATTGTTTTGTTTCAAATTCATTGTGGTAATGTCTAGAACCAAAATTAGATAAATGTTGTCTCTGTCCAAATATATATGGACCTAACTGTAGTTTGATCCATTGAGTATTACGTGCTTTGTGGTATATTTTGGTATTCTAACACTCCAAAAAAGTGTTGACATTTTTTTCTGGATTAAATTACACACCTATAGATTATTCTGTGGAGTGGGGTACATTTTTCTGGTATCTAACACTAAAAAAAAGCATTAACCTCTTAAGGACCAAGCCATTTTGTAGGTTAATGACCAGGCCAATTTTTACAAATCTGACCACTGTCACTTTATTTGCTTATAACTCTGGAATGCTTCAACGGATCTTGGCGATTCTGAGAATGCTTTCTCGTGACATATTGTACTTCATGATAGTGGTAAAATTAAATTTTGATATAACTTGCGTTTATTTATGAAAAAAACAGAAATATGGCGAAAATTTTGAAAATTTTGCAATTTTCAAACTTTTAATATTTATGCCCTTAAATCAGAGAGATATGTCACAAAAAACAGTTAATAAATAGCATTTCCCACATGTCTACTTTACATCAGCATTATTTTGGAACCAAATTTTTTTTTTCTTAGGAAGTTATAAGTAGAGATGAGCGACTTTGTCTCCGGGAGGGTCGAGTCGGGTTTCGGACCATCCGACTTTATCAAAAGTCGAGTCGAACGAAATCGGCCGACTATCGGAAAAAGTCGGTGTTCCTGACTGAAACTCAACCCGACCCCAATGCAAGTCAATGGGGAAAAAAGTTGGCAGGGAGTGGAGGACAGTAAACACACCTACAGTGCCCATTTCAATGCCAACGACATCAATTCTTATTACTTAAGCTTGTCAACCTTAATTTACTTTATAATAATAGTAACGCATTGAAAACTGGGGGTTATTTGGCTAAAGTTGTGGGGGGGGCAGGGCTGGCTCCAGGTTTTCGTGGGCCCCGGGCAAAAGAGTCTCAGTGGGCCCCTTTAACACATCCCACAATTCATGATGCTCCGATACGGCAGAGAAATATAGGTATAGTACAATGCCAAATACATCATTTCTTACATTACATGAGTGATATCTATTGTAAATTCTACAATAGCTCAAAAACAGGACAGTATAATCCTCCATAGAGTATTATGGGCACCACATACAGTGCGCCATACAGAATATTGAGCCCCATATATTGCTCCATACATAATTGGTTCCATATAATGTTCAATACAGTATATGATGAGATCCACATAATGCTCCAGTATATGATGGTCCCCATATAATGTGCCATACAGTATAGGACGGTCCCTATAGAGTATAATGAGCCCCACATATTGCTCCATACAGTATATGATGGGCCCCATATATTGCTCCATACAGAATGGGCTCCATATAATGCTCCATACAGAATAGGCCCCATATGTGCTCCATATGATGCTCCATATATAAAGGGCCCTATATGATGCCCCATAAATAATGAACCCCATATGATGCTCTAGAATATGATGGGCCCCATATATGATGCTCCAGTGTATGATGAGCCCCATATAATGCTCCAAATATAATGGTCCCTATATATAATGCTCCATATATAATGGGCTCCATGTGATGCTCCACATATAATGTGCCCCATGTGATGCGCCATATATAATGGGCCCCATATGATGCTCCAGTATATGATGTGCCCCATGGATGATGCTCCAGTGTATGATGGGCCTATATAATGCTCTATATATAATGGGCCCCATATGATGCTCCAATGTATAATGGGCCCCGCATATGATGCTCCAGTGTATGATAGGCCCCATTTATAATGCTCCAGTGTATGATAGGCCCCATATTTAATGCTCCAGTGTGTAATGGGACCTATCTATGATGCTCAAGTGTATGATGGGCCCCATATATAATTCTCCAGTGTATAATGCTCCCCATATATCGCTCCAAACATTAAAAAAAAACCTCTCCTCGCTGGGCACTGCTCTACTCTGGAATCCTCAGTGTCACCATCTTCCAGCTCTCTGCACTGTGACTGTTCAGGCAGGGGCACACAGACGTGATGTCATCGCGCTCTCTGACCTGAATGTCACTGTCAGGAAACGTGGAAGACGTCACAGCGATGGAGCAGGGAGAGGTAAATATTGCAAGTGCTGGGGCCCTGAGCAAGCGGGGGGGCACATCATGGGCGTCGGAACTGGCACAGGGCCCCTCATAGTACGCCGGTGTCTCTGATGGTGAGTGGGCCCCCCCACATGCTCAGGGCCCCGGCGCTTGCCCGAGTGCGCCATGTGCTGACGCCGGCCCTGAGGGGGTACAGCCCAGTTAGGGAGGTGGAAAAACTGGCATATGTTGAAGTGTAGGCTGGGCGTTCAGCAGCTGCAAATGGAGGAATTGGAGAAGTCGGAGGAAGAAGAGGGCAAAGCGAGCCATTTTGCTGGCAACCTATGTGTCATCAGGGGAAGGTGGTACAAAATCCTTTGAAACGCAGGCATGGTACATTTTAATGAAGGTGAGATCACCTACATTTTGGGTCGACAGCAGGGTCCTTTTTTCTGTCAAGATTGATCCAGCAGCACTGAAGACTCTTTCTGATAGCACACTACCAGCAGGGCAAGCGAGCTCCTGTAAGGCATATTGTGCCAATTCGGCCAGGTGTCCAGTTTACAGGCCCAGTAGTCAAAGGGGAATGAACTGTGAGGGAGAACATCGATAGGGAAGGAGAGGTAATTTTGAACCATAGTTGACAACTTCTGTCTCCTGTCTGTTGCAATCGACTCAGCGTTAACAGCCATGTGAGCGGTACTCGAGAAATCAGTCCACAACATGGTCATGAAACCCCTGTCTCCAACGCCACTTCGGCTGTGTGCAACACGAACACCTCTTCCATGTTGCCCAGTACGGCTCATGGTAGAACCTGCACCACTGCTGTGTGCTGGAATGCCTCTAACAAACGGTTTACCAGAGTTGCATGTTTGTTCACCAATATTAGCTCTAGGTTCTCCTGTGGAATGATGTTCTGTAATTTCCCTTTATAGCGTGGATCAAGGATGCTGGCCAACCAGTAGTCATCATCCTTCATAATTTTGGCAATGCGGGGGTCCCTTTTTAGGATCCGCAAGACATAATCACACATGTAGGCCAATTTTCCAGGTGTCAATGATGCACTGCCAGTGGTGGGTGGAGGAGCACTTTCTGCCAAATCCACATCCCTCCAGAAATGCACAAATCCTGTAAATGACCTTGGTAAGCCAACATTTTCTCTTGCACCCTGAGAAGCATCCTCTTCCCCAAAATAATCATCCCCCTCATCCTCCTCCTCTTCCTCTTCTTCCTCCACTTTGCCAGGACAGTTCCCTGAGCAGACAATGGCTGACTGTCATCAAGGCTTCCCTCCTCCTCCTTCTCTTCCTCCTCCGCTGCAGACGCCTAATCCGTAATGTGCATCAAAGTTTGCATGAGCAGACGCATAAGTGGGATGCTCATGCTTATGATGGCGTCGTCTGCGCTTACCAGCCATGTGCATTCCTCAAAACACTGAAGCACTTTACAGAGGTCTTTCAGCTTTGACCACTGCACACCTGACAACTCTATGTCTGCCCTCAAACTGCCTGCCCGTGTATCCTCCCACAATGCATTACAGCCTGCCTCTGTTCGCACAGCCTCTCAACCATGTGCATGGTGGAGTTCCACCTTGTTGCAATGTCTATGATTAGACGGTGCATGGGGAGGTGGAGCGATCGTTGCAGCCTCTGCATATGACTGTAGTGTACAGGCGAGCAACGGATGTGCGAGCACAGTCTTCGCACCTTAAAGAGCAGGGCTGGTAACTACGGATAATTATTTATGAAGCACTGCACCACCAGGTTCAAGGTGTGAGCCAGGCAAGTTATGTGTCTGAGTTTTGCCAGGGCTATGGCCGCCACAAATTACGGCCGCTATCACTGACTACCTTGCCTGGCTCAAGATGTAGACTGCTAGGCCATGACTCAGTAACTCGCTGCAAGTAGTCGGCCAGTACATCCGCGGTGTGTCTGTTGTCGCCCAATAGACATCATCTTTAAAACAGCCTGCTGACGCTTACCACTAGCTGTTCGAAAGTGTGACACCTCTGTGCAACACTGGCAGTTGCGGGTGGAGTGCTCGTGCGACTGAGCTCTGTCGACGAGCTTTCGCTTCTGAAGAGGAGGAAGAGGAGGGTCAAACTCCTACAGCCAACTGTTGCCTATACAGTGGGCTAGGCAGCACTGTCCCACTGCCGCTGTCCCCTGTGGACCCTGCATCCACCACATTAACCCAGTGCGCAGTGATGGACACGTAATGGCCCTGGCCATGCCTACTGGCCATGCATCTGTTGTGAGGTGCACCTTTCCACTGACTGATTGTTTGAGTGCATGGATAGTGTGGTCTTTCACATGCAGGTAGAGGGCAGGGATGGATTTTCTAGCAAAGAAGTGCCGACTGGGTAGCATAGCGTGGGACAGCGTAGGCCATGAGCTCTCGGAACCTGCACTTTTAACCAAACAGAAGGGCATCATCTCTAATGAGATCAATTTGGCAATGTAGGCGTTCAAAGCCAGTGTACGTGGATGAGAGGATGAGTACTTTCTTGTCCTACTCAGAGTCTCTGCTACGTGAGCTGGACTTGAGAGCTGCATAAGGTGGAACTAGCGGTGGACATGGCGGACTGAGAGGGGGGTGGTGATGGGATGGTGGTAGTGGTGGTGATGGCCTAGATTCAGTCGTTGGAAAACCATTGGGAATCCTTGACTGCTTTGGCCTTGCGACGACACCTCAACATTTCTTTCTAGTGGCGTGCTAACCGGTGGGCTTACAGTGGGGGAAGCAAAGTAGCGTTGCTGGCTACCTTCAGTTGATGCAGTTGCACGTGTGCTACCTGAGGTTTTGTAGTCCATCCACGCTTGCAAGTGCATTTACATGTCTAAGCATGCAACTGGTATTCAAATTTCGGAGATTTTTCCCTCGGCTAAAGGTCCTTCTGCATTTCTTACATATAACCTTTGCCTCATCAATAGGATTTTGGTCAAAAAAGTGTCACACTGCACTCTTCCTACTATGGGAAAACTTTTCAGGGTTTGCACACTGTGCTGATATGACCCTCTGGCCAAGCTGTCCTGCAACTCTTTTTTGTTTTTTTTAGCACGTTTTTGGACTGCCACGGGCCTGCCAGATAACTGCAGCTGCGATGTCGATGCCTGCTGCAGATCCTCCTCCTCTTCTTAGCTATTGCCAGCGGCACACTCTTCCCCCAATGGATGCCAATCCGGGTCAACAACTGGGTCATACATCACCTCCTCTTCAATTTCATCTGCACCTTCCTCTGTGTCACGGTGTAAGGTGGTATAGTATGCGGGAAGGGGAACCTGAGTTTCATCAGGGTCAGATTCTGGCTCAGTAGACTGGAGGGCAATGTAGTGCTCTGGGTGAATGTACCAGCAGAATCATATAGCAGTGGCTGTGCATCAGTGCACTCCATGTCATATTCATCTTGGACTGGGGAATATTGTGGTTCATTTTCTCCTGATACCCTTGACAAAATAAAAAAAATTGTGTCAAAAGAAAAATTTTGGGGAAAAAAGTTAAATGTTAATTTTTTCCTTCCACATTGCTTCAATTCTTGTGAAGTACCTAAAGGGTTAATAAACTTTTTGAATGTAGTTTTGAACATCTTGAGGGGTGCAGTTTTTAGAATGGTGTCACTTTTTGATATTTTCTGTCATATTAACCCCTCAAAGTGACTTCAAATGTGAAGTGGTCCCTAAAAAAAATGATTTTGTAAATTTTGTTGGAAAAATGAGAACACTTATAACTAGAGTTGATCGAAACAGATCGGTCAGATTCATAAGTCGCTGACTTTCGCCAAAGTCGGGTTTCGCTGACCGAAACCCAACCATAGCGTGAAGTCGGCCATGCGGTAGGCAAACCGAGCACCAAAGTCGAGTTTCCCAGAATGCTTTCAGGCGCCTTTTTCCAGCCAATGAGCAAGGACGTACACTGTGTGCAACGAGATGACATGTGCAGCATCCACCACCATCTTAGAAGGGCATTGCAGTGATTGGCTTGCTTTGCGGGGAGTCATAGTGTCTATAAAAGCCCTGAGCGCCGACCGCCATTTTACTTCTGCTGATCTTAACAGTAGGGAGAGGTTGCTGACGCTGTTTATCAGTAGGGAAGAGTTAGGGCTGGAAAGAGAAGTTCTTATGTGCTTGTGCTGATAGCAATTGTGCTGTACGTTAGTGTGCAGTGACGGGGAGGATTTTCTTGTGTGCAGCAGCGCTGGTTATTAGGCTGCCTGATAGCTGTATTGCTGTGTGTACACTGCTGTGCAGACTGCTTTTTAAACAGCACTAATACTTGTATTCTTTTTTTCTGCACATTATTGAATGAAAGAAAAGGAACAAGCCTAAAAATGGGAACACCACCAATAATGCAGAAAAGTATAACAAATTTTATTGTAGGCACACAAAAAACATGTACAAAAAAACACCACAAGAAATTAAAAACAATTAAAAACAAACAAAAGCGTTTGTCATGCCATATGGTAATGGTGCCATGATCCCTCCAAAACCAACTCCCACACAGCAAATGCTTATATATAAGGCATAAATATACACACTTGCAACTATCTATATGATAACAAAATAGTTGCCAACTCCCGCACAGCAAATGCTCATATATAAGGCATAAATATATACACTTACAACTATCTATATAATAACAAAATAGTTACCATGACCATTTGCAGCACCATGAACATGAAAAAAATAAATAAAAATAAATAAATAAAAAAAAAATAAATAAAAAAAATGAATGCAAATGCAATGTTCAGCCTGAAAAATGGATCACCAGTCTGCAAAATGCAGTCAGGCAGGCCTGTAAGTTGGGGATTGAAACAGCCAAATGAGCTGTGAGGAGCGGGAAAGGGAGGGGGGCATGACCCCACGCGTATCGCCACAAGCTGTGGCTTTCTCAAAGGCAAAATGCAGTGCTCTTGTCTTTTTGATTCATTTGTAAACCTGCCTTAAGAAGGAGCCCCTGTGCTCTGAAAGCTTAAAAATATATATTTTCTGGTTAGACAATTAAGGTATCACCCTGAGAATACTTTTGTCATTTTGGACATAAAAATATTTACACGCAATAGTTTTTCAAAGCCTCTTGAGAAAAAAAAAGCTCCAAAACTGTTTATATAAACCAGCAAAATGGATTTGCAATAGGCATGAATTGGAAAGAGTTCCAAAAGTTTTTGAAGCAGTTAACAGTTTGTAAAAATAATTTTGGAGAGTTTCTGCTCTAGAAACTTCAGGAAAAACTCAATGTGAACATAGCTATCCTGTCCATTCTCCTTGGGTGCAAGTAAAGGTAAACCTGCCTCTGCAGTACCAGAGGAATGCAGGGGTTCTGAAGCTGGCCAGGAGAGCTCCTAAGTACTGCCCACCTTGCCAAGGAGACTAGTCACTGCTGATAGACTGCAAATAGACCAATAAACAATGCAGTTTAAACCTCTACATTATTGAGAACAGTAAATTGCAAAATTGCTCATTTTTTTCAAGCACTTTACAAATTTACTCATTTAAGTTAATGAGACAAACATTTTAATAAAAGTGTTCTATAATATGTGTCCAAATATTCTAATGGTACAACTCCATACTCCTGTCTGCTGTCTCATGTGCTGCAATATATTCTAATGTGCAACTCCATACTTCTGCTTGCTGTCTGTCATCTGCTGCTTTATCATGTTGCAAGATATTTTAATGTTCCCGCTAAATCTTTGGTATAATTCATTTGTTGCACTGTATTTAATACTTACTGCTTTATATTCCTGACTGGGGTCTCTCTAGATGTTATCAGGTGGAAGGTGCTATAGCATATAGATGTAGCCTGGTCTAGTGCCTTTGATCATCAACCACCCCCTGGTGTGCTGGCCGCAGCTGCCAAATTGTCCCAAACCAGCTCCACAATCCCTCTCTCCTGACCCTTTAGTGCAGCCTATATATTTAGCAGCATTCTGTGTGGGGTGCAGCACGCAGGCATCCCATAAGCAAAGCATCACAGAAGCTAAGCATCAAGCAAATGGAAGTTATTCCATGGCAGTTAGTCAAGGCAGGAGTCAGGTAACCTACACTTTGCTCTCCCTTTTATCCATGTGCTTTATTTCTATCCTCCTGTGTTCCCTTTCCATCGACATTCACTGCCCCATCCCCCTCCATCACGACTCATACACATCAGCCCCTCTATACTACCCTCTCCCTTGTACAGCTCCCATGCACTTCTCACCTTCCTGAGAAACCTCAGTCCATCTTGCCCAAACACATCGCACTAAATAATTTCTTTCAATTCCAATAACTACTTGCTCTTTATCTTCCTACTAATTTCAGGGGATGTCTCCCCCAACCCTGATCCACCATCCCTGTACCCTACCTCACATCGAAACTTTAATAAGCCTATTAATTTTAGTTTCACTCCTTCATTTCCCTCTTTTAATTGTGCTTTCTGGAATCACGGTCTGTATGTAGCAAGCTTCCTTTCCTGCACAAATACTTTGTGAACAACTCTCTTAATCTGTTGGCCCTCACTGAAACCTGGATTCAGGATTCTGACACTGTCTCCCCTGCTGTCATTTCCATGGTGGCTTACAGTTCTCCCATTCCCCGAGACCCACAAACAGACTTGGTGGTGGTGTCGGCATACTCCTGTCCCCACAATGCACTTTCAGGTCATCCCTCCAGTTCCATCACTCTCATTCCCTTCTTTTGAGGTCCGCACCATCAGGCTTTTCTGTCCCCTCTCCCTCAGAGTAGCAGTCATATACCGGCCCCCAGGCTTATCCACCCACTTCCTTGACCATTTTTCTGCCTGGCTGCCACACTTCATATCCTCAGAACTCACAACCCTTATCCTGGGAGACTTCAACATCCCCATTAACAGCCCCATGTCCACAGCTGCATCCCAGCTTCTATCACTAACCATTTTTCTTTTTATGATCAAGAAGCATAATGTGTACAGGAGCAAAATGTGGGTGGGAGGTTTCTGGGATACATTCTTGAGCTCTGCATTCTACTTCTTTCAAATTCCACCTAGTTTATAAAAGTGAGGTGCAACAAGACACTATAAAAAGACTTAACAATAACTTACTCTTCACAATCTGCTTTATCCATTACATTATGAATATATTAGGAATAGTGGTATGAATGGTAGAAATGAATATAGATGAAGCATAAATTTGAGAATCCATAGGTCAGTTTATTGCTCACTACATTTCTTGTCTTTAATGGTTTTGCAGGGCACATTATAAACAGCTATAATATACGCATCCACTAAGAGCAGGATGAATTAAATGTACATTTACAAACATATTTTATATACACTGCCATATCGCATTCTATTTATCCACGAATATGTTTTTCACTCTTAAAATTCTTGTGAATGACCCCAATCATTATCAATTAGAACAACAGAACATAACGAGTTATTAAATTTCTGAAACAAGGATTAGCTTGCTGATCTGAAATTAGCAGGATATCCACTTGTATTAATTAGGAAGTAATTAGCAAATGTATCATCTACAGTAAAAAAAAAGAAGGAAATTGCAGATTACCCAATTAGCTTATAATCAGCTGTGTATCTTCTGTACACATTGCAGTGTGCTGAATTGCATGGTAATTACCCTCTTATATTCTCACATTCAGTAAACATTCCATTTTAGCTAATGACAAATTATGCATCTTATTATATTCATTTTTAGATGTAAATCCATAGAAAGATTGAAGCTGCCCCATCGTACAGATTTACCGTCAACTTAAATATAAGTGAAAGATATTTCTAATGATTTTCTTACTGACCTTCTTGTTCCATAATGATACTGCACATTGTTTATCACCCTATTATAGCTGATATTTCGTTTACATACCAAAAAGCTCATGTCTTATCACTATTTCATAAATATGTATTTTTGTATTTAGCAATATTCAATATGTAATTATCTTGGCTATCATTACTATGATTGATTACCTACAGCTAGACCTAGAGGTTTCATATTTCTTCTAAGCTTCTATTTACATGAATTTTTCTCAGCAGGCGTTATACAATTGAATGAAAGTATCATGTTTTTAAATTGAAAGTAACACACGAACACACATTCTGCAGATATTATCATCAGTACTGACTGAGTGTATAATGAGAACTGAGAAAATGATGAAAATATATAACTTGATGACAGCTAAGGGCCATTGGGTTTTTCTGGTTGACTTGTTTTGCTTAATTGTTACAAAATCATAGAATTTATCCAACGTAATGCTTATGTTTTGGTACATTCTTCTACCCCACTAGGGTGTCTTGAATGTGTTTGGTTCTAAATTGTCATTTACTGTATGTTGCTAAGAGTTCTACACACCATTTGCTGAAATTATTTTTGTATTGCAAAAAATTGTCTTCATATTTCAAATAGCTCCATTATCTAAAGGCTCAAAGGCAAGAACACTTGCATTTATCACCCTTTATGATATTCTTCCTGTTGTGTCTTATTAATATTTGCAAATGCCACATATAAAATTTCACAGTCACCTGTGCAATAAACCCCTAAGTTAAACAGTAGCTTACTAGTTTTGAGGTTCACAGCAAATCAGAGGGATTTTAAATTTTAGGGAACGGATGGACAATATCATTTTTAATGATATGCCTATGTGTAGAGAAAATTGAATTGATTTGCCCGGTTCAAGATTCGCAGCTAACAAATGTGACTCATTTATGAGATTTTTTTTAATATTTCCTCTTTAATATGGAAAGTATTTGGTGGAATCTATAAAGACTGGCATTTTATCAAGCACTCTTTAACAAAAATCCCTGCATATTTTAACCACCATACTCCTCTTAATAAATTTTGGCGCAACTTTAGATAAGCTGTGAAGGACTATGTTTTTACACCTTTTATGACAGCCAGCACAAAAGTTTTTAAAGGGCATCTGTCAGTAGGATCAAACCTTTTAAGGCGTTGATATGTGCAAGCAGGTCATGGGAATTGAATAGTGCACTGATATCTGTGATCCAATGTATTATCCCAGAGAAATGCACTTTTTTTATATGCAAATGAGCTGTTCAGGTCTTTGGGCCAGACACTGATCTGCATTAGACTCTGCCTCCAGAGCTTATTTTAAATAGAAGCAGGTGTTACTAACGTGATGTGTAATGGCGGTTCTGTGCTCTCCTGATCTCACCGCAGAGTTGTGTGTGCTTATAACTGACACATTGGCAGGTTTCTCTCAGCTTCAGTTTCCATCTCACAGGCAGACAGGGTTGCAATAATGTTGCAATACAGCAGAGCTGTGAGAGCTGTAGCTGCTAACTTGTTTGTTCTGAGACAAAGTTCAGTCCTAATGTTCTGTGTTAGTTACAAGACTCACACTGGTAACCACTCATTTTATTTAAAATAAGCTCTGGAGGCAGAGTCTCATGTGGATCAGTGTCCGGTCCATAGTCCTGAACAGCTCATTTACATATAGGAAAAACATGGATTTCTTTGGAAAAGACATCAAGGTATCATTTTATTCAGCTTCATATGATCTACATTCTCATATAGGCAGCTAATGAGGGTTGATCCTACTGACAGATTCCCTTTAAACATTTGTGCAATAGTCACTCTTGTTAGAGTTTGAAACAGACAGATCAATCTTTGCTCTCCAGATATATCAGTGAACCATTGGAGATCATGATACTGTGGCTAGTTTACCAGTTTCTCCTTAGAGTCCAAAAGAAGAATCCTTTTTGTTTCTTTTGGGTGAATATACAGTATATCACAAAAGTGAGAACAAGCCACACATTTTTGTGAATATTTTAGTATATTTTTTCATGGAACAACACTGAACATATGACACTGATGCAATGTAAAGTTTTCAGTGTACAACTTGAATAACAGTATAAATTTGATGTGCCCTCTAAATAACTCAACACACAGCCATTATTGTCTATACTGCTAACAACAAACTGTGCACACCTTTAATTTGAAAATGGCCAAATTATGCCCAAAGTGTCAATATTTTGTTTGGACAATAGGGATGAGCGAGCACTAAAATGTTTGGATTCAAATATTGAACATTAAAATCACTTTTTAAGTGCTGCTTTCATCTGGTGGTATGGAAAAGTCAGGTCTAATCCAGGCTTTGTTCATTGTTATCAGCCTGTCAGCGCTTTCTGTTGACAAGCGAAAACTCCTTTATGTTATGACCCCCCTGTGGTACTAAAAACTTGATCATACAAGATGCTAGCAGCAGGGCAGCACAACACCTCAAAGGCATAGAAGGACAATTCATGCATTGTGTCCACTCAATAGCTGAAGGTTGCAAAGGAATTAGGGAGTACACTGGTTCTCTCGGCCAGGTATTGCTTGACCATCTTTAAAAACTTTCCCTCCTTGTCAAAAATACTCAGTCTTCAGGGCATAGACCCTGGGAGCGTGTCATGAAATTGGCAGAGGCCTTTGACAGTGTACCTCTGCCTCTGCTGTATCTGGTGTGTGTTTTCTTGTCTCTCTGCCTTGGTTGGGCAAGGAATCTTGCCCCCTGCCACTAACATTGTCTGATGGGAATTTTTTCAACATATTTTCCACAATGACCTTATGGTATAGCATTTTAGAAGACCTCTCCACCTTAGGATAGACAGATGCAAAGTTCTCCTTGTAGCATGGGTCTAGCAGGGTGAACAACCAGTACTCTTTTTTGGCCAAGATGAATGCAACGTGAGGGTCACGGGAAAGGTAGCGGCACATAAAATCTACCATGTTTACCAAGGTCCCTACAGCCAATAATTCCTTGTCTCCACCATGATGACTACACTTCATCTCCTCATCCATCTTTTCCTCCTCATTCCCCTTCTCAACCCATCCACATAGGAGAGACGGTACGAAGATTGTGTGGGTACTAGCTTCTATTTCGATCCAACTCCTGCTTCTCCTTCTCTTCCTCAGCCTCCATCTCCTCATTGTTACCCAATTTGCATGAGCAGATGAGTTGAGGCTGGGCTGGATAGTAACTCACTGTCTCAAGTCTTCCTCCATCTCCACCTTGTTTCCCTTCAAAGCTTTATGTTTAATTGCCAGCAGCGACTGTTTAAGTAGGCATAGAAGTGGGATTGTTGCGCTGAAGATTGCAACATTGCGGCTTACCATCTTTATAGAGTCCTCAATGTCTCGGAGCTGGTATTCTACAACTGGCCTCTGCTGATGAGAAACAAGCTAGAGAAAGTAGTGTGTACACAATGATGAAGATCACCAAAATAAAATGAGCTCAAATACAAAAAAAAATTTATTAATGAAAAAGCACACTGAACAACACTTCTGTTAAAAACAATTAAAATAGCCAAAAAGAGGCCTTTTTACAGCCTCTTTTTGGCTATTTTAATTGTTTTTAATGCAAGTATTATTCAGTGTGTTTTTTCATTAATAAAAAATGTTTTTTTGTTTCTGAGCTCATTTTATTTGGGTGATCTTGACCATTGTATACACAATACTTCCTCTAGCTTGTTTCTCATCAGTCTTTACAGGGTGTGTGGTCAGTGATCTCCTTAGTATTTGTAGTGCCCTCAAGGTCTCTCTATTCATATCATACTGACCTCTGCTGCTCACAAAACCTTGCCAGGATGTGCAGTGTGGAGTTCCAGTGCGTGGTCATGTCACACACCGGTCCGTGATCTAGGACTTGCATGCGCTGCCGCAGCACTGCCAGGGCGGCGGCAGCTGTAGCTGACTTACAGACGCCCTGGCTGATCTGAGTAGGTTTTTAGAAAAGCTAAACTACCCAGTTGAGCATGTGGGCCAAGCGTGGTACATGTATGGGCTTGTCAAGCTTCACAGCCGCCACCAGGTTAAGCTTATTATCACACATGACCATCACTGGTTGTAAGTTCAACGGCGAGAGGCACAGATCTGTCTGGTCTGTTATTCCTTTCAATAACTCTGACGTGGATTGCGTTTGTCACCTAGACAAACCAGCTTCAGCAGAGACTGTTGCCGCTTCGCTGAGGCAGTGCTGCAGAGCTTCCAGCTTCCGACTGATGTTGACGACATCCTCTGAGATAGCACATCAGAGATGAAGGATGAGGACGTGTAGTAGGGGGTGCAGGAACTGGTGTAGCAGGTGGAGGAAACTCTGATAGAAGTAGAGCCAGCAATAATGTCAGTAGCTCATGTGCCGTGCCAGGGTGGGACTCAGCGCCGGCCTCCACAATGTACATCCAGTGTGCCATCATGGAAATGTAGCATATATTGCCACAAGCACTTGTTCATGTGTCAGTCATTAAGTGGACAATCCCAGTAACTGTGTTGGTAAGGGCATGGGTGATGTTCCTGGACACATGCTGGTACAAAGCTGGAACACCGCAATGGGAGAAATAGTTGCAGATTGTGACCGAGTACCGAGGGACCAAATTTGTACACCTGTAGCAGGACAATTTTTGTTTTTTATTTCAAACCAATGAAATTTCACACAGAACGATTTCTAAAGTATATATGACAATAGCCAATTTGGAACAACCAAATTTCTACAACTGTATCAAGACTATTTTTGGTTTTATTTTAAACTAAGGAAATTTCACAAAATTTCACATAAAATAGGTTCTACATTATATATTAAACAAAAATATTTTGTGAACTGTACCAGGCCAAGTGATGTTTAAAAATTTTAACCCACCGTAATTTTACACTCGTTAAAATGACTAATTGAATCCATAAAAAATGTTAATTTTTTTTGGAGTTTTAGATACCACCGTAATGTAACAATAACCAAGTTATGCCTCCTTCAAGCGTTCTGGTGATTTTGGTACTGGAAAAACAAGTACTGGTGAGATCCGTGTCCTTGTGTCATCTGTGTGTACATATGTGACATCCGTGATAGCTGGGTGCTGTCAGACTGACACATATGGAATAAAACACAGCATAGAAATTTAAGAATGTTATGTTTTAAAGATGTTGAAAGATAGAGAGAGTGATGAGGAACATGATAGATAGATAGATAGATAGATAGATAGATAGATAGATAGATAGATAGATAGATAGATAGATAGATAGATTTGTCCCTGACATCCTTATAAAGCTCTTTGGTCTTGCCCATGTTGTAGAGGTTAGAGTCTAGAGCCAGAACTCTTAATGGTTGGTAGGGGATCAAATACTTATTTCTCACTGCAAAATGCAAATAAATAATTTATACAATGTGATTTTCTGGATTTTATTTTTGATATTCTATCTCTCAATGTTAAAATTAACCGACCCTTAAAATTATAGACTGTTCATGTCTTTGTCAGTGAGCAAACTTACAAAATCAGCAAGGGATCAAATACTTATTTCCTCCACTGTACATAGATAGAAATATGTCAGTGTGCTCTGTGACCAGTGCTTTGTGTGTGTTTTTTTTCTGTACTTGTTTTTAGTTTTTAAATAAATACATTTTCATAACCAGCAGAGGGAATGCTGACCACTGGGGGCTGATATTAATAATCTGGGAAAGGGCCATTAGCTGTAAATGTTCCCAGGCTAGTAATAACAGCTCACAGCTGTTTGCTTAATGTCTACTGGTTAGTTTACAGGGGGACCCCAGAAAAAAATGACGTAAGGTCCCCCTATAAACTCTAACCAGCAAAGTCTAAACAGACAGCTGTGAGCTGATATTAATAGCCAAGGATGGGGCCTTGGATATTGGCACCCCTCTCAGGCTAATAACATCAGTGGCCCCAGAAATGGTGCATCAATAAGATGTGCCAAATCTGACACTTAGCCTCACTTTTTCCACTTGCCTTGGTGTGGTACCAGGTGGGGTAATAGTGCTGGGGTTAATGTCAGCTGTTTTATGGCTCTGACATCAAGCCCAGGGGCTAGTAAGGGAGAGGTGTCTAACCCATAATCATATTGGTAAAAATACACAGCCAGAATAAGTCCTTTAATTGAAAGAAACTGAACTGAGCTTGGGAACAGCTGGCAGTGACCATCAGTAACCTCTATGATGTTACTGCTCTACACCGAGGCTGCACCCCAAGCTCAGATTCATGGCTAAGCAGTCACATTGTGCCACTGCTCAGCCATGTAAATCAGATGTAGCAGAGCTGGACTTTTTCATGGGAGAAATTGATTGTCATCGGACAGTTTAGGAATATATTTTTTTATGATTTGCGTTTTTACAGTAATAAATGGGAAATGATGGTGGGGTGTGTTTATTTTAACTAATGGATTTTATTCTGGCTGTATATTTTTTTACAATATGACAATGGGGATAGTCATGAGGGTGTCTTATAGACTCCACTCCATTACTAACCCCTGGGCATGATGTCAGCTGACAGTACAAAGTTGACATCAACCCCAACCCTATTACCTCACTTGCCACCACACCAGGCAAGTGGGAAGAATGAGTCTAAGCACCCGATATCTGAGGTGAATGAGGGCTGATGTTGGTAGACTGGGGGGGTCAATATCCCTGGCACCTTCCCAGGCTAATAAAGTCAACCCACAGCTGTTTGTTTAGCCTTTGCTGGTTAGACATTGTAAGGGGATCATACATCATTTTTTTTCTAGGGTCCCCGTAAACTATCCAGTAAAGGCTAAGCAAACAGCTGTGAGCTGTTATTCAAAGACTGGGAAACATTTGGGATATTGTCTTCTTTCCCTGATTAATAACATCAGCCCCCATCCGTGGGCTTTCCCTCTGCTGGTTATAAAACTTACTTACTTTACAAGCAATGTTCAACAGCGGGTGGTGAATACAACTCCCATCATTGTTGCATAGTCACATTGAGCACAAGGAGATCAGGCGAGCCCCCACCTTTCCGGCACATGACAGCTCATCTATACAGCTAACATGTGACCGTAATAGATGTTAGTGGAATCGCGATCTACCCGTGGCTGTTAACTAGTTAAACACCGCAGTCAATGTCTGACAGCGCCATTTAACTCGCGTGTTGCTAATCCCTCCCTTTGGTGACCCCGTCACATGATAGTGGGTCACTATTGAGTCGGCATGACAACCTGAGGTCTGAAGCAGACCTCTATAGATGTCATTGCCGAATTGTTATGAGTGTCGCACTGTGGACGGTGCTCATGGCAAATGAGCATTTCTGCTACACACAGGTGATCTAATCATCGCCTTTGTGTAGCAGATGCGATCGAAGCACTGCAGCTTCTAGTCTCCTATGGCGAATATAGAAGCATGCAAAAAGTAAAAAAAAAGTTTTTAAAAATATAAAAGTTCAAATCACCCCCCTTTTGCCCCATTCAAAATAAAACAGTAAAAAAAGAAATGTACACATATTTGGCATCTATCAATATACAAAAGGAATTAACCTGATTGCTAAACAACGTAACAAGAAAAAAATTAAAAACGGCAGAATTACGTTTTTTTGGTTGCCGCTACATCGCAATAAAATGCTATAATGGGTGATCAAAAGATCATATTTACACCAAGATAGTATCAATAAAAACATCAGCTCAGTGTGCAAAAAATAAGCCTTCACCCAGCACAAGATCACGAAAAATGGAGATGCTACACGTCTCAGAAAATTGTAAAAAATTTTATTTTTTTTTACCAAATTTTGGATTTTTTTTTCACCACTTAACTAAAAAAGAGCCTAAACATGTTTGGTGTTTATGAACTCGTAATGACCTGGAGAATCATAATGGCAGAACAGTTTTAGCATTTAGTGAACATGGTAAAAAAAAAAAACAACTGTGGAATTGCACTTTTTTTGCAATTTCACCGCACTTGAAATTGTTTTCCCATTTTCCAGCACACAATATGTTAAAATCAATGGTATCATTCAAAAGTAGAACTTATCCCGCAAAAACAAGCCCTCACATTGCCATATTGCCATTTTGACAGAAAAATAAAATAGCTGTGGTCGTTAAGGGGTTAAAAAAAATTTGGAGTCTTATATACCATCAAAATGTAACAGAAAGCATGAAATACTCTATAGATGAGTAATTGAATCCAGACAAGTTTTTCAGCCTTTTTTTAGAATTTTATATAGCACCTAAATTTACTAGAAAGCACCTACCGTATATACTAGAGTATAAGCCGACCCCCCTAATTTTGCCACAAAAAACTGGGAAAACTTATCGACTAGAGTAGAAGCCTAGGGTGGAAAATGAGGTAGCTACTGGTAAAATTCAAAATTAAAAATAGATACCAATAAAAGTAAAATTAAAGTAGGTTAAATGTTTTTGAATAGCCATATTGAATCAGGAGCCCCATATGCTGCTCCATAGATTATGCCCCTTATAGAATGCCCCATATGCTGCTCCATAGATTATGCCCCACATGCTGCCTCATGTATTATGCCCCATATTCTGCCCCATGTATTGTGCCCCATATACTCCACAGATTATGCCCAATATGCTCCACAGATTATGCCCCATATGTTCCACAGAATATGCCCCATATGTTCCACAGATTATGCCCCATAGATTATGCCCCATATGTTCCACAGATTATGCCCCATGTGCTCCATAGATTATGCCCTATATAGTCCACAGATTATGCCCCATATGTTCCACAGATTATGCCCCATAGATTATGCCCCATATGTTCCACAGATTATGCCCCATATGCTCCATAGATTATGCCCCATATGCTCCATATATTATGTCCCATAGTATAGGTCCCTTATGCTGCCGCTGCAACTAAAAAAAAAATTACATACTCACCTCTCGTCGCTGGGGGCCAGATGCCAGTGTCATGAGCAGGCGGGGACACCGGCACTCTATGGGGGACAGGTGCCGGTGTCACCGCTTGCTCAGGGCCCAGCACCAGCAATATTCACCCGTCCCCGTTCCACCGCTGAGTGCCACTGTCTTCCGGGTCCTCCAGCAGTGAATGCTCAGGCAGAGGGCGCGGCGTGCACTAAACCCGTCATCGCACCCTCTGACCTGAACATTCACAGCTAGAGGACGCAAGGACACGGCGGCGCTCAGCGGTGGAACGGGGACGGGTGAATATGGAATACACTCACCCCCTCCTGGAGTGTCTCTGCAGCCCCTGCTCTTCCCCCACGATCTCCGGCAGCTATGCCTAACTTCAGCGGTCACGTGGTACCGCTCATTAAAGTCATGAATATGTGCATATTCATGACTTTAATGAGCGGTACCACTGATGGCTGAACACAGGCGCCGGAGACCATGGGAGAAGAGCAGGGGCTGCAGAGACCGTGCCAGGAGGGGTTGAGTATATTGGACAGCTGCGCTCCCCCTCCCCCGCCAACCCCCAGTATAGAACTCAAGTATAAGCCAAGAGGGGGTCTTTCAGCCATAAAAAATGGGCTGAAAATCTTGGCTTATACTCGAGTATATACGTAATACAGTATGGATACCCACATGAATCCAGACAAAGTTTTCAAAGTCTTTTTGAGTTTTATATACAACAAAAATGTCACAGAAAACATCAAATACTATACAAATGACTAATTGAATGCAAACAAAATTTTAAACACTTTATTGGAGACCTATATGAAACAGAAATTTAACAGAAAGCAACTAATACTTTACAGATGACCACTTGAATCCAGAAAAAAGTTTCAACACTTTTTTTGGAGTCTTATATACCACCAAAATGTCACAGAAAGCACCATAAACTATACAGATGACTGATTGAATCCAAACAAAATTTTACATGCTTTTTGGAGTCTTATATACCACTGAAATTTAACAGAAAGCATTATATATTGTATGGATGACTAAATGAATACAGCCAAATTTTAAATGCTTTTTAAATGCTTTTTTGGAGTTTTATACTCCACTGATATATTACTAAAGGCACCTAATGCTCTGTAGATAACAAATCGAATATAGACAAATTTTTTTAATGCTTTTTTGAGTCTTATATACATCACCAAAATGTCCCAGACAGCACCTAAGGCATTGTGGATGACTAATTGAACATTTTTTAAAGCTTTTTGAGTCTTCTATAGCACCAAAATTTAATAGAAAGTACCTAACACTGTATAGATGACTAATTAAATCCCGACAAATTTGTAAATGCTTTTTTGGAGTCTTATATACCACCAAAACATTACAGAAAGCACCTAATAGTGTATAAATGACTAACTGCATCCAAACAAATTTTTAGATGCTTTTTTTGAGTGTTATATATCACCAAAATGTAACAGAGTCATACTCTATAGATGAGAAATACAATACCAAAAAAGTTTTGAACGCTATTTTGGAGTGTTATATACCACTGAAATATACTCTAACGCACGTAATACTCTATGGATGAGTAATTGAATTCCGAAAAAAAAAGTAACGTTTTTTAGGGTATTATATACCAACAAAATGTACCAGAAAGAACATAATACTCTATGGATGACCAATATAACACCAAAAAATGTTTGAACACTTTTATGGAGTGTTATATACCACAGAAATGTACCCCAGATTATGTAATGCTCTATAGAGTAGTAACTTAATACAGACATATTTTTAACCGTTTTTTGAGCCTTAAATACCACCAAAATGTAACAAAAAGCACCTAGTACGCTATAGATGACTAACTGAATCCAGAAAATTTTTCAGCCCTTAATTGAAGTCCCATGTAGCAACGAAATCGCAAAAAGCACCTAATTCTGTATGGATGAGCAAATGAATCCAGACAAAGTTTTAAAAGCTTTTTTGGAGTCTTATATACCACCAAAATGTTACAGAACGCACCAAATACTATACAAATGACTAATTACCAAAACACCAAGAAAAAAATCGACTAAAAAAAGTCCAATAAAATCGTTATTTTATTAATATAAATCAGGTAAAAAAACAGATAATTATACATATGCAGAAAGACAGGACCCATCCAGAATTGCAAATAAATAGTATGTACAGATTGCCATATCATACAAGTGAACTATTAATACTAAAAGTACAGCATGTATGCACAAAAAAATAAAAAAAAATATATAAAAATAAAGAAGTCACACCAAGTGCACTAAAACAATCACTATACTCCAATATAAAGTGCTACTGCTTACAATAATCATGTAAATACAATTATAAAAACTGTGCAAAAATTGACTAGCTGAATCTGCAATGTGCATAAAAAAATATCCTAAACAAGGAATGAAAAAAGTGTATATATGCACATGTGTATCGTGCTACACAATCGTAACGCACAAAAGTGCCACTACGTGAATAACCACACTAATAATAGCAATATAATAAGTAATGGGGGCACCACAGGGAAATCACAATGGGGATCCTCCCAAAACCTATGAACATGAGAAGTCATAAACCATAAAGAAAAGACATAGGCAAAAAAAGGGGATCACCCAACAATAACTCAAAATAATCAAGCAGTTTTATTTAATACAAAAAACACCAAAACAGTATAAAAACATTTAAAAGTCACAGATGTGACATAACAAAACATGGAAGCCTGTAATAAACTTATAGCCCCACCCTAATACATGTGTGCACAATACAAAACTATGCAAAACCCAGCCCAAAGCTGTGTTAGGTATCTATTGGTCAGAATATAGCAGACAGACATATAAATCAGATCTATTCTATGCAGGGATAAATACCCATAGGAACCGTCACCACTATAGCAGAAGCGAAGGCATCCAGGCACACATGCACATGGTCGGGCTATTGGAGACCCGACGCGTGTCGCCACTAAACAGTGGCTTCGTCAGGGGTGATCTCTCTGGTGCCTTAAGTCCAATAAATACCCAATATACAAATGAGTAGATATAATACAGCTGTGTCGCTGCTGAGAGACGGATAAGAAACAGCCATACCATGAACTGCTATATCCTGATAACGATAGTGCTGGTAACCACATGATTAGGCACCAGCTGTGTCCCAGATCAATGCACATGTGCCAAAATGAGCGTCATCAGATCGTCAGAGTCACGTGCCCCAGTGAGCGAACCGACAGTACGTAACTAGGAGACGCTAAACACATCACTGTCTTTGTAACCAGCGCCCTTTAGTAGTCAGATATACACAAAGACGCCGAATGTGCAATACATCCTAGACAACACATAGTGATGCGCTGTTTGCTACTCACAACGGAAGTGGTTCCAACACATAACAGATTCATTCAGGCATCAGTTTAGAGTCCACATATGCGGCATTATGATATACATTAGTCTTTATTAAAAATGTCATTCAAATGCTTGAGGATATTTAAACTCACAGAAATCCATAATGGACATATATAGAGACCAACATATAGCCATAAGGTATCAGACACTGGTCTGAGTAATGAGAGTATAATTGGCAGAACGCCAAATTATGGAGCAATGTCACTTGCACATGCACTGACAAGTGCTACAAAAGATGACACGCCATAAGTAGTATCACATATGCAGTAGAAAAAAGAAGCTCCGTATCTGGAGACCCATAAGCAATCACTCGATCTGTATATACAAAGTATATCACAAAAACATATACAACAACAAAAAAAATATATATATTTTTGCATTGTATATAAGGTGTAAAAACACCAGATGTGCAATAATCTAAAGGGCATCATATGATAGAAATCCCTTGTAAACCCCACAACAGCAATTATCAAATAATAGTCATGCACTGAACTTAAGACTAGTGCCAGATGATTCTATATACATAAAAGCGTATGATTTAGTTGATATGATGCACCTAGTGGCCTATGAGATAGTATATTTATCAAAGCGGGTTAAGGAGCACATATAAAGATATAACACATCAGATATTGGCCACCTATAATGAGTGCAACCACACAAATGGTATAGAGAGAACATACTACCAAGCATTTATAAACCACTAATTATAAGAGGTGGAAGCACTTAACGTGCTGACAGAGCAAGCAATGCCACTGGGTGTGCCCATGTCAGAGGGGCCCCTTTGCCATGAACTTATCCAGAACCCGTATTGTTATAGACCATTAGTCAATCAAATCCACAAGAGCTAACAATGATCATAGTAGCATATATGTGAGTACAGAATCAGATCAAATTGGATGAACTGCAACAAGAAAGAACACCCTCCCCCAAAGGAATGGAACATGGTGCTTAAAGCTAGGGGCCAAATCACGATTTAAAAATGATCGTATTAAGGCAAGAGTTTGAACCAGAATTACTATTGCACAGAAAAGGAGGCATGTGGTATCACCTTCCTATAGACCCCGTCAATGTCTACCTAGGAAAGCAAGGATGTCAGGCTCAACCATCCAATGTATACCCCTATACTTCAAATGCGCAAATCCGTATCGTCAGATGATTAAGGGGCGCAGATAGACTAAAGAAGAATGTTACAACACATGGGTACATCAAGTGTACCAAGCATTATGATAGACCAAGGGTAAGCTTACAATAGATATTTGTTTTATTCAGAGTAAAGAAAACGTACATAAGCTAACCCTAAAAGTCAGGACCATGTGCATAGAGTGCCGGATATCCCCATATACACGTCAAAACATTCCTAAGCCTAAAGTATGGTATGCTGTCTATAAACCTATAAAATGATGTAGAAAACATAAGTCATGTTTGCTTATGAAAACCAGTAAATAGAAGGTCTTCATTTAGGCCTGCCAGGGTGAGGCTCTTGAGATTGAAAATCCACTTAGAGTCACACCTGAGTAGATCAAGTGACATTTCCACCCCTAATATCAAGTATGACAGATTCTAGTCCCATAACTTTTGTGCCTCCAGTCCTTGAATGATGTTCCAATAAGTAATGTGAGGCCATGGAAGAAAGTGTCTTGCCTTTCTCTGTTATGTTTTGGTAGCTGAGGAGAGCAGGCAAAAACGGCAATACACCAGAGAGGTTGGAATCTATTGGATTGCAGTACCCTGACTATGCACCACAACTAAAGGCAGCCGTGGAGCGTTCCTACGTTGGTCCTAGACGCCTCTTCACAGCCTGAGAGATTAACTACACTAAAGATAGAAAGAGGAAAGCTATCTGCCCCGGAGCAGATCCCCAAAGAACATAGGAAGCCCCCAAACATGTAATGGCGGTTAGACAAGAGGAAATACAGACACAGACAGAAAATAGTATGAGAAAACGCTGGGGCCCAATCTGCCTAGACAGAAAAGGATAGAAAGGATACTCACTGGAATCCAAAAAAAACCCTAAAAAATGCCAACGCTACTGATTGCAAAAACACCTGAGATCACATGACCTCTACCACCTAAATCAGTTCTCTGGTGTAACAAAACTAAGCCGCAGCCACTGAAAAAACTGGAAAAGGCAAATGAACAAATAACAGTGGCTCCAGCGGAACTGAGAGGAGCCCAAGCCCCCCGGGGGGGAACCTGGCCAACCTCACAGAAATGCAGAGAAATATGCAAAAGGTAAGCACAAAAGCAAAAACAGAAAATATCTTATCTGAAAGCAGAAGAAGAGGCAAGACTCAGCAAGCTTCCAAGTAAACCAGGAACCACAGTTGAGACAAGAACAATTGATCACCGGCAACCATGATGGGAGGGAACCTCCCTTATATCAAGCCAGTCTGTGACTCCTGATTGCCAATCCTCAATGAATGGTTCAGTACTGTTTGTAACCACCAGAGGGAGCTTCTGCTCAGAATTCATTTCCAAAACATTCACAACAGTACCCCCCCTTGAGGAGGGGTCACCGAACCCTCATTTGTGCAACCAGGTCGGTCAGGATGAGCTCGTGATACGCACGGAGTTTTCGTCTAGAAAAACGAGAATCCAATATTTTCTCAACCACATACTTCAGATTGCCCAGGAGGCACAGCCATAGGAACCACTGGCTCGATAAACCTCTTCAATAAGGACTTGTGGAACACGTTATGGATCATAAATGTCACTGGAAGAAGTAAACGAAAGGAAACAGGATTAAGAATCTCCATGATCTTATAGGTCCAATGAACCTAGGCTTAAACTTAGGATATGCAACTCTCATAGGGATATTTCTTGAGGACAACCAGACCAAGTCCCCCACTTTAAACCGAGGACCATCAGTACTATGCCGGTTAGCAAACTGCTGGCCTTCTCCTGAGAGAGGGACAACCTCTCCACTACCTGGTCCCAAATCTGCTGCATACGCTCCACTACAGAGTCAACACCCGGACAGACAGAAGCCTCCGTCTGTCCCGAAGAAAATCGAGGGTGAAACCCAAAATTGCAGAAAAATGGAGACATCAAAGTGGCAGAGCTAGCCCTATTATTAAGAGCAAACTCAGCCAAAGGCAAAAAAGAGACCCAGTCATCTTGATCAGCAGACACAAAGCATCTCAGATAAGTCTCCAATGTCTGGTTTGTTCTCTCAGTTTGTCCATTGGTCTGAGGATGAAATGCAGAGGAGAAAGACAATTGAACACCAAGTTTAGAACAAAAAGTCCTCCAAAATCTGGAAACAAACTGGACTACTCTGTCAGACACAATGTTCTCAGGAATGCCGTGTAACTGAACCATGTGCTGAAGGAACAAAGGCACCAATTCGGAGGAGGAAGGCAACTTAGGTAATGGCACAAGATGTATCATCTTGGAAAACCTACCACAAATCACCCAGATAACGGTCATTCTCTGAGAAACAGGGAGGTCGGAAATAAAATCCATAGAGATATGGGTCCATGGTCTCTTGGGCACAGGCAATGGCATCAACAAACCACTAGAGCGAGAGCAAGGCTTGGAGTGAGAGCAAGTCCCACAGGACTGCACGAATTCCCTGACGTCACGAGACAAAGTAGGCCACCAAAAGGACCAACTCACAAAGTCTCTGGTACCAAAAATTCCGGGATGACCGGCCAACGTGGAACAATGAATCTCAGACATCACACTCTTTTTCCACCGGTCTGGGACAAACAATTTCCCAACAGGGCAGCGCTCGGGTTTATCCTCCTGACACCCTTCCAGAGCCAGTCTCAAATTGGGCGAGATGGCGGAAAGAACTACACCCTCTTTCAAAATAACAGCAGGATCAGATAACTCAGGAGAGTCCGCAAGGAAACTCCTCGAGAGGGCATCTGCCTTAACATTCTTAGTGCCAGGAAGAAAAGAAACCACAAAATTAAAACGTCTGAAAAACAAGGCCCACCTGGCCTGTCTAGGATTAAGTCGCTTGGCTGATTCCAGATAAACCAGATTCTTATGGTCCGTGAGGACCACCACCTGATGTTTGGCTCCCTCCAGCCAATGTCTCCACTCTTCAAAAGCCCACTTCATGGCCAATAACTCCCGATTACCCACGTCATAATTACGTTCAGTAGGAGAAAATTTTCGAGAGAAAAAGGCACAAGGGTTACTTTTAGAGGTCTCAGGATCTCTTTGGGACAAAACGGCACCTGCCCCAATTTCAGAGGCATCAACCTCCACCTGAAATGGCAGAGAAACATCAGGCTGCCGTAGAACAGGAGCAGAAGTGAATCTCTGCTTAAGTTTGTGAAACGCAGAGACTGCCTCAGGAGGCCAACTCACCACATCAGAACCCTTTTTGGTCAAATCAGTCAATGGTTTAACAATAACAGAGAAATTACCAATAAATTTACGATAAAAATTGGCAAAACCCAAGAATCTCTGAAGAGCCTTTAATAAAGTAGGTTGGACCCAATCACAGATGGCCTGAACCTTGACCGGGTCCATTTCAATAACAGATGGAGACAAAATGAAACCAAGAAATGAGATCCACTGTACGCCAAAAAGACACTTTGATCCCATCACATACAGAGTATTCTCTCTCAAAATCTGGAACACAGTCCGAACATGTTTCACATGAGAGTCCCAGTCATTGGAAAAAATCAAGATATCATCCAAATAAACAATCAGAAAATTATTCACAAAATCCCTGAAAATGTCATTCATGAAGGACTGGTAGACGGAAGGAGCATTAGTGAGCCCAAAGGGCATCACTAGGTACTCAAAATGCCCCTCTGGGGTATTCAAACGCCGTCTTCCATTCATCCCCGTGCTTAATGCGAATAAGGTTATACGCCCCCCTGAGGTCAAGCTTGGTAAACCAAGTAGCACTTTTCACCCTGGAAAACAGGTCAGAAATCAAGGGTAACGGATATTGATATTTCACAGTGATCTTGTTCAAGAGACGATAATCAATACACGGCCTTAATGAACCATCCTTTTTGGCCACAAAGAAAAAAACGGCACCCAAGGGGGAAGAGGATGGTCTTATATGACCCTTGTCCAATGACCCCTTGATATAAGACCGCATAGCGTCATGTTCAGGTACAGACAAGTTAAAAAGGCGACCTTTAGGGAATTTACTACCAGGCACTAATTCAATAGCGCAGTCATAGCTCCTATGGGGGGGCAAGGATGCAGATTTACTTTCGCTAAACACATCAGAAAAATCAGTCAAAAAGTCAGGAACATCCTGAGACTGGGGAGAGGCAGAAAAAACAGGAGTGTTGGCATTAACACATTGGCAGCCCCAACTGGTTACAGACACAGATTTCCAATCCAAAACAGGATTATGAGACTGTAACCAAAGGAAACCTAGTACAATAATGTCATGCAGATTATACAGTACCAAAAATTTGCAACTCTCCTGATGATCAGGTTCAACCCTCATTATCACCTGAGTAGAAAACTGGGGTTTATTCACAGCCAATAGGGGTAGAATCAATCCCAAGTAGGGGAATAGACTTCCGTAGGGGTATCAAGGGAAACCCACAACGTTTGGCAAAATCAAAATCCATCAGGTTAATAGCTGCTCCCGAATCAACAAAAGCCTGAGCAGAAAATGAGGACAGAGAGCATATCAGAGTGACAGTTAATAAAAACTTAGTCTGAACACTACCCAAGACAACTGAGCGTGCAAAACGTCTTCCCCGCTTAGGGCAGACTGAAATAGCATGAGAGACATCACCACAGTAGAAACATAACCCATTGCGCTTTCGAAACTCATGACGCTGTGCCCCAGACACCACTCTATCACACTGCATGGGTTCAGAAGCTGGCTCACAAGGCAACACTATTCCACGCATACTTCTGCGCTCACGCAAACGTCTGTCAATTTGAATCGCTAATGACATAGAATCATTGAGACCAGAGGGAGCAGGAAAACCCACCATAACATCTTTTACATTCTCTGACAGCCCCTTCCGAAAAAGGGCTGCCAAAGCATCATCATTCCATTTGGTTAGGACTGCCCATTTTCGGAATTTCTGACAGTACAACTCAGCGTCCTCAAGCCCCTGATTTAATGCCATCAAGGTTCTTTCAGCTTGATCAGTGACATTAGGCTCATCGTACAATAACCCCAGAGCCAGAAAAAATGCATCAACATCACTCAAAACAGGGTCCCCAGGTGTCAGGGAAAAAGCCCAATCCTGAGGATCGCCGCGCAGGAGAGAGATGACAATTTGAACCTGCTGTGCTGCGTTCCCTGAGGACTTAGGTTTTAAGGCGAAAAACAACTTACAGTTATTTTTGAAATTCAGAAATTTGGCCCGATCTCCCAAAAACAAATCAGGCATGGGAATCCTAGGTTCCACAACCGGCAACCCAGCAAGATAGACAGCAATACTCCGAAACTCAGTGGCAAGCTGATCCACACGGCCAGACAGCTGTGCAAGCTCCATTGAGAGAAAAAAAAAATCCTCCTCAGCAGCCAGAGAATAAGAGGGAAAAAATGCAAGAAACAGAAAAAAAAAAAAATCTTTGACAACTCTGACAACTTTTTTCTTTCCACACTATTTTGCCCTTCTGTGAGTGCCATACAATTTACAGTTTGGCCGGTGATACTGTTATGGTTTGGTAGCTGAGGAGAGCAGGCAAAAACGGCAATACACTAGAGAGGTTGTATCACGAACACCGCACTGCACTTGCTCACTGAGCCAGTGCGCGTGTTCTGAATAAGACAGACTGCACTCAAAGATACCTGTGGAGCGGGGCAGTAGCGGTGAAGATGCGTGCTTCAGACTAACAGGACCCGAAGCACATGACTGCCAAGGGGCGGCGCCGGCCACAGGTCTCTCAGAGAAGGCAGTAACAGACAGAGATTGTTTCAGGCCAGAGGACCTTAAGCACGTGACTGCTGATGGGCGTGGCCTAAGCTCCAGAGAGCTATGAGCAGAAAGAAAACTCCTAGAAGGGTAACTACGGGACAGAGTTACCAAGGGGCATAGACAAAACGGATAGTCAGGATAGCCAGGTCATACACAGAGGGAGCAAAGCAGTACAAGTGGAGCAGGCAGAGAATAACCAGAACGTAGCCAAGGGATCAGAAAACCAGAACGGGCAAATACACAGTACCAAGACAGTAGACAAACTCACAACGAAGAGACGGACCGGGTCAAAACCAAACAAGCAACAAGATCAGGCACAAGGCACAGGCACACAGGAGGTCAACTAACTCAGCCGAGGGCAGGAGTATAACTGACACCAGACCTAGGTCAATTGGCAACTAAATAGCCGCCCTCTGCCAGAGAGAGGCTGAAACCATTAACCCCAATCTGACCAGGACGGGGCAAAGACAAAACCCCGTCCTGGGTCATGACAGGTTGGAATCTATTGGATTGCAGTACCCTGACTAACCACCACAACTAAAGGCAGCCGTGGAGCGTTCCTACGTTGGTCCTAGACGCCTCTTCACAGCCTGAGAGATTAACTACACCTAAAGATAGATAAAGGAAAGCTATCTGCCCCGGAGCAGATCCCCAAAGAACATAGGAAGCCCCCAAACATGTAATGGCGGTTAGACAAGAGGAAATACAGACACAGACAGAAAATAGTATGAGCAAACACTGGGGCCCAATCTGCCTAGACAGAGAAGGATAGAAAGGATACTCACTGCATTCCAAAAAAACCCTAAAAAATGCCAACGCTACTGATTGCAAAAACACCCGAGATCACACGACCTCTGCCACCTAAATCAGTTCTCTGGTGTAACAAAACTAAGCCGCAGCCACTGAAAAAACTGGAAAAGGCAAATGAACAAATAACAGTGGCTCCAGCGGAACTGAGAGGAGCCCAAGCCCCCCAGGGGGGAACCTGGCTAACCTCACAGAAATGCAGAGAAATATGCAAAAGGTAAGCACAAAAGAAAAAACAGAAAATATCTTATCTGAAAGCAGAAGAAGAGTCAAGACTCAGCAAGCTTCCAAGTGAACCAGGAACCACAGTTGAGACAAGAACAATTGATCACCGGCAACCATGATGGGAGGGAACCTCCCTTATATCAAGCCAGTCTGTGACTCCTGATTGCCAATCTTCATTGAATGGTTCAGTACTGTTTGTAACCATCAGAGGGAGCT
Source organism: Oophaga sylvatica (assembly GCA_033576555.1). Taxonomy (NCBI): domain Eukaryota; kingdom Metazoa; phylum Chordata; class Amphibia; order Anura; family Dendrobatidae; genus Oophaga; species Oophaga sylvatica. The sequence goes on from JARQOD010000001.1 coordinate 679,065,847, forward strand.
TCTGCTCAGAATTCATTTCCAAAACATTCACAACAATTCTCCTTATCCTTTTTAGCTGTGTTGACATTGGTGAAATGTTGTTGTATCCTATTCCTTAATTCCTGAGTTGTTTGCCCCACATAAGTCCTGGAACATGGAAAAATAAAAGCATAGACAAGACTCCGTGATTTACAATTGAAATATGAATTCGGACAAATCTGAAAAGGGAACACAGGTAAAGTCAGGGAACTCCCATTGATGGTGAATGGACAAATATTACAATTCCCACATGGGAAAGTCCCCTGGGGACATATGCCCCTATTCAATCTCATAGTCGGACGTTTAAAATGGCTGTGGCTAAGGCTGTCCTTGAGACTCCTAGCTCTCCTAGCTACCAGGCTCAGTTGTTCGGAAATGTGCGGTTTAAGACGGGGTTCACTAAGCAGCATACTCCAATGATTGGACAGAATGCCCCGAACATCTTGCCATTGATTATTATAGGCCGTCACAACACCTTATGGTTTAGGGGGGCGTCTCGCATGTGGCTGTAACAGAGATTCCCTATCAACATCCCAAGCTGCTCTAAATGCCCGAGAGATTACCTTTTTGGGATATCCCTTGCTCCTAAACCATGAGGTAAATTCTTCGCCTGTGCCAGGAATTCTACCTGTGTACTGCAGTTCATTTTCAGCCTGTAGAATTGCCCCTTGGGAATACCGCTCCTCAGGTGCCAGGGGTGAAAGCTTGAAAAATGCAGCAAGCTGTTAGTGGCAGTAGGCTTCCGAAAAAGAGTAGTGGAAATGCTAAAGTCATTCAGACTAAGTTTGAGATACAGAAACTCAACCACTGAAGTTGAAAAATGAGCCGTAAGACAAATATTCCAAGGATTAATATTCAAAGTATTAACAAAGGTCTGACAATCTTCTTGAATGCCTGTCCAGAAAAAAAGGATGTCGTCAAAAAACCGATACCATTGAACAACATTTGATGAAAAAGATTCCAGGCTGTACACACCAATAATCTCCCACCACCCAAGAAATACATTTGCATACAAGGGCGCAGATCTGCGTGTAATGGACCCGATCAAATACAAAATAATTTTTGTCCAGCACAAAGTGCAGAAGGTCCAGAAGAAATGAATCATGATTTCTATCATCCGAAGAGTGTTGGTCAAGGAAAAAAGAAACCGCTCGAATACCCAAGTCATGCTGTATGCATGTGTACAGTGACTCCACATCCATAGTTACCATTAGGGTATTGGGTGGAAGAACAAGATCCTGTAGTTGTTGAATCAAGGAAGTGTAGTCCTTCATAGAAGATCTAAGAGAGAAGACAAGAGGTTGCAGAAAAAAATCCAAGTACATGCAAGGTCTTTCAAATAAACCCCCTATCCCTGACACTATCGGCCTACCTGGCGGGTTAAATAAGGATTTGTGGACCTTAGGGAGCATGAAGAAGGTCGGTGTCTTGGGATAAGGTTAGACAAAAATTCTTTCTCTCTTTTATTGATAATATTGCAAGACCAGGCAGAGTCCAATAGTCGATCCAGTTTACCATGAAAGGCATGTGTAGGATCAGAAGGTAGAACCTGATAACAAGCGGAATTAGTAAGCTGTTGTTTCGCCTCTTTAATATACATATCAACTGGCCAAATAACTAGGTTACCACTCTTGTCAGCCTCCCTAATAACGAACTTTCGAATCGAACCCAGATTGATAATGGCAGCTTGTTCAGCCTTACTGATATTCCTATCCCGATTGGGATCTAGCCTCAAGGATCGGATATCTTGGCAAACAGTGTCAAAAAAACTCTGTACCACTGTAAATAGTGAAAAGGAGGGTGTGGCTTGGGAAGGCAACCTACCAGAAAAACGTCTCCTAGTGGACTCTCCTTCATTTTCGTACAATAAGTCTACCAGATCTCTAAAGGCTTGCCTTTCAATTAAAGGGAGATCATCTATAACAGACGGTTGATGATAAAGTAATTTAAATGTTAGCTGTCTGCAAAACAGATAAACATCTTTAATTAGTGTAAACTTGTCAAGATTGTAAGTAGGACAGAAGGACAGGCCCCTTTCCAAGATGGAAGTTTCAACAACAGAGAGAGCATAGCTGGATAAATTAATAATTTGTACCTTACCCAAATCAGAGGAAGCCTCAGATGCCCCTATAGGAGTTAGCGTCTCCGGTTCTGTCTGGTCTCCCGCTTGTATTTGGGGGACCAGTTCCTGTAATTCCTGGTGCGCTTTTTTTGTGCAGTGTCTCTTCCGTCTGCCCCTCCTATTGCGCCCTCGGCGTCGCTGGGTTCCGAGGATAAAAAATCACTGGACGGTAACTCGTGCAGTGTTCCTACATTATTGCTATCACCTGTGATCGGGCCAGGAGTCCTCCTGTTGCCTCTATGTATCCATTTGTATGTACGTCCATTTTTAAAATTGGTTTGATCTCTCTTGAAATTATTCTTTTTGCCTGTGACAATGTCCTTTTCAAAGTTGTCAATGGTGGTTTTAAGCTGTATTTGGAATGGTTCCACCTGTAGTTTTTTGTCAAATTTATCTAATTTCAATTCACAACTTTTAATTGACTCTTTCAACGTGGATAATAAACCAGATCGTGTTCAATCAGCATGTCTATAATGATGTTAGAGCATTTCAATAATCCGCTCTCCCAGGTAGTTTGAAAAGCTGCATCAGCCTCCCAGGCTGGGAAAATCTGGATTCTCAATCCACGTGGAACCAGTCCACATTTTTAATACTTTTCTAGAGTCTTAATATTCCACCAAATTTTGGTTAATGATTTGTGCAACCCAATCAATTCTTTAGAGATATTCAAAAAATCATCATTAGTGCTAGAACTAACAGTAGGCACATCATGTGGGTCTAAAAAGATACTCTGTGTATGGCTATTCCAAGCCGCCTCTCTAGTAGCTAAATCCATACTTCAATGGTAATAAAATGCCTCCTGTGTGTCAACCTCCCAGAAAAGTGGAAGATAAAGCAACCACCAAAACAAACAACAATATAATAAGTAATGGGGGCACCACAGGGAAATCACAATGGGGATCCTCCCAAAACCTATGAACATGAGAAGTCATAAACCATAAAGAAAAGACATAGGCAAAAAAAGGGGATCACCCAACAATAACTCAAAATAATCAAGCAGTTTTTATTTAATACAAAAAACACCAAAATAGTATAAAAACATTTAAAAGTCACAGATGTGACATAACAAAACATGGAAGCCTGTAATAAAGCTTATAGCCCCACCCTAATACATGTGTGCACAATACAAAACTATATGTCCTAATATCCTAATATAGACAGCATACCATAGAACCAACCTCTAATATATATCTGGATGTCGAGACTGGAGCTAGCCTGAAAAATACATGCAATATAAATGACCCCTAAGGGAAAAGTTGGATCAACCAATAAATAATGATACAGCCATATAGCTCACCAGACCGACATGACACCTGCTGTACTGGTGTCAATGACCTGCAAAACCCAGCCCAAAGCTGTGTTAGGTGTCTATTGGTCAGAATATAGCAGACAGACATATAAATCAGATCTATGCAGGGATAAATACCCATAGGGAACCGTCACCACTATAGCAGAAGCAAAGGCATCCAGGCACACATGCAAATGGTCGGGCTATTGGAGACCCAACGCGTGTCGCCACTAAACAGTGGCTTTGTCAGGGGTGATCTCTTTGGTGCCTTAGGTCCAATAAATACCCACTATACAAATGAGTAGATATAATGCAGCTGTGTCGCTGCTGAGAGACGGACAAGAAACAGCCTTACCATGAACTGCTATATCCTGATAACAATAGTGCTGGTAACCACATGATTAGGCGCCAGCTGTGTCCCAGATCAATGCGCATGTGCCAAAATGAGCGTCATCAGATGCCTATGTCTTTTCTTTATGGTTTATCACACTAATAATAGCCACATGAAAAAATAATACAATAAGATCATAAAGTGATGTATTACTCACAAATAAATATGACACCCACTCTCCTGGATGGAGTCCTCCCCAACGCGCGTTTTGGCGTATAGCCTTCATCAGGGGTGACGTCATGAAGAGGATGTGAGGTTTAAATCTACCTGTTATCTAATAGAATTACCTGGTGTGTATATTTAACAACCAATGATACAGGCGAAGAGGAAATGAAAATACAGATCACGTGTACCTAACGATTAGCACACCTGTATTACATGTGCAACGTTAGCCAAGGCACGGCTTTTGATCGTAAAACAGCTCCGTGTATCACTATGGCCAAACCCCTTTTAGTCATGTGATCAGACATGTGATACAACACATCTAATGTAACCAGTCGTGTATCCTCTAAATACACAGTAAGTACACTGAACTAACAATCCCGCAGAAAAATACACATATCAGTGGCTGTGCAACGCCAAAATACTTTCAGGACCTTACATCAGGTGCTCGATCACGTGGGATGACGCGCCCGCAACGTCAGGAAACCCTCCTCCACAAGCCGCGTTATGTAGCCACAACAACCACAAAGGATGAGTGGGTACATCAAGACGCGACCCATAAAGGGACCATACGCACAACCCTATAAAAATAAATATAAGGAGAAATGACCATAAGCATAGAAACAAACGATCACAGGATAGAGTATTGCTATAGTATATAGTATTGAGATACACATTCAATAAATATCATAGAAATAACAATGAAAAATATTTTTATCCAATCTTTAAAAATACCGGTACATATACTATTCAATATATCGATTCAGCATGAACCAGATGGTGTTTCCATGATGACACATTCCAAATGCCAAATTATTATCTTAACTCCGCCAATGAAAGAGCATCGCAGGCCCATAATAAGGATAAAAACTACAATTAAAAACACAAATACGATTAGAATACACAGGTATATTAATAAAAATTAATAAAATTAAAATCAATAAAAACACATTAAAAAGAGGAACAACAAGAATACATAAATATACGATTATAGGAATGGGACAAAACTGACATTTTCGTTAAGACCCAGAGGATGGACAGTTCGCAGAGACAAAATCCATTTCGTCTCACATTGTGCCAATCTACGACTTATATTGCCCCCTCTAATATTCACAGGATCATGTCAATACCACGTACTCTGAATAGGTTAGCATCACAATTGTGGTGTATCTTGAAATGTCTAGGAATTGTTTTCAATAGACTTAACTAATTTTCTTTATGTGCTGCTATAATCGCCAAGACATGCTCATGGATGCGAATTTTCAATTACCTTGTTGTTAAACTAATATATATCATTTTGCACAGACAAGTAGCAAAATATACCACTGCTTTTGTTGTGCACGTAATAGAATGTCTGATTTTATATGTCCTAGTGCCATCATGATTAGTAAAAACATCCGTATCCTCCATATTTGGGCATGCCACACAATTGCCACATGGGCGACTGCCCAATTTACTGGTCTGAAAATTGTCCAAAAAAGTAGCCATTGGAGATGTAACATAATGACTTCTCACTAAATGATCTCGTAAATTTTAGCCCTACGAAAAGTGATTTCCGGTCTTATAGGTAAGTATTTTGCCAATACTAGTCAGCACGAAGAATTGGCCATGATTCTGCAAGGCATCGTCTCATCATTTTCGCCTGACCATTAAATTCTGTAAAAAATCTCACTTTCTGGGTAACATTTGATTTTGGACCTGAGTATAACATTTCATTCCGAGAGAGATGTTTGGCTCTGTTATAAGCGCATTTCACCATTCAGTGACTATACCCTCGTTCGTAAAATCTCTCTTTCATATCCAGTGCTTGCCTCTCAAAGTCCTCCTTTGAAGAACAAATCCTACGCAGTCTAATAAACTGGCCTATAGGGACCGACTTAATAACTGAGGATGGATGTGCTGATTCAGCATGCAGAAGAGAATTCACGGACGTATTCTTCCAAAAAATATCCGTTTGTAGTGTGCTCGTTCTGTCCCTCTTAATATTGACATCTAAGAAGTCAATAGAGTGTGAATGGGCTTGATACGTCAAATGAATGTTAAAGTCATTCTCATTTAGGGTGGATATGAAGTCAACCAAGGAATCCTTAGTGCCTTGCCAGATCAAAAAGATGTCGTCAATGTTCCGTGCCCAAAAGAGGACACGATCCATTGACGACAGCCGATCTGACATAAAGAGGTCCCTCTCCCACAGCCCAAGGAACAAATTAGCATCTGCGGGCACATAGGCCGCCCCATAGCCGTGCCCTAGAGCTGCAGGTAGAAGGACCCCTTAAAGACAAAAAAAATATGAGATAACGTGAAATCAAGAAGATGTACAACAAATTCCACCATATTTCCAGGAACATCCGAGGATTCCAAATAATACTTGGCTGCTTTCAAACCATTCTTGTGCCTTATATTAGTATATAAGGATTCAATGTCACACGTGACCAGCAGAGTATCCTCCCCAATATTCAAACCATCAATTTTTTAAAGAAAATCTGTCATGTCCTTAGTGTACTAAGGTAGGCATTCCACCAGGGGTTTCAATTTGTCATCAATGAATTTATTTACATACTCCAGATAACCATTAACACCCGATACAATAGGTCACCCTGGTGGTTTATCCTTATCCTTATGGATTTTCGGTAACAAATAAAACGTCGGAATCGTTGGTTCACTAACCTGCAATGCTGAATGTAACTCTTTTGATATTGTACCTTCCTCCTTAGCATGGGCAAGCAAGTCCCGAATTTTAGTATTGAAACTTACCGATGGATTGTAAGTCAATTTTTTATAGAAATTCCTTATTGCCCAATTGACGAGAGACTTCCTGTTCATACAATGTGGTAGGCCAAATCACAATGTTGCCTCCTTTATCCGATGGCTTAATAGCCACATCTTCCCATTTACGCATTTTATCCAGGGAGGCACGTTCCCCATATGATAAATTGTCCCTGCTAGAATACTTAGGAATAGTTTCAAACCCTTTACACTCCAATTGTACGAATAAATCTACATTAGAGCAGGTGGATAAGGCAGGAAATTTTTTTGATTTGGGAAGTATGCTAGCAGGAATCTTACCATGGATTGAAGAATTGTGTTCAACTGCCAACTCCTCTAAATTTCTCAAGGCCTCCTGTTCAATTTCTGTAGGGAACATATTCTACATGTTTGGGTCATGAAAATGTTTCTTAAACAGGAGGCTACGTGCAAAGATGTGTAAATCTTTGACAGCAGTGAATAGAATAAAATTAGATTCAGGTGAAAATGACAGCCCCTTCAATAAAACCCCGTAATCAGTACTGGAGAGTTCATGTGTACTCAAATTTATTACCTTCAAATCCCGTCTCTTATTATCCGGTGACATGGCATTACTCCTCTTATAAGGAAAATGCCTCTGATCCCAGTTACGTTTGTATCTATTACCAAAACGTGTTGTCATTGTAGATGAGGGACAGTCCGATGCATCACTATTAGAAGCAGCAGATGAGACCGAATGACTAATTGAATACAGACAAATTTTTAAACACTTTATTGGAGAATTATATAAATTAGAAATTTAACAGAAAGCAACTCATAGTGTATGGATGACTAATTGAATCCAGACAAAATTTTAAATGCTTTTTTGGAGTGTTATATACCACCAAAATATAACAGAAAGCACATAATACTCTATGGATGAATTATTGAATACAGTGAAGATTTTGAACACTTTTTTGGAGTGTTATATACCATTGAAATGTACCTCAGAGTACGTAATACTTAAATGGATGAGTAATTGAATACAGAAATATTTTGAATGCTTTAGATAGTGTTATATACCATATTTTTTGGACTATAGGATGCACCTATTTTTAGAGGAGGAAATTGGAAAAAGAAATTGAAGCAAATGCATGTGGTCAATTCTGTACTAATATCCTTTGTCCTGGTATATGTGTTCCCCTCATCCCCATCCTGGTATGCATGGCCCCCTCATAGCTATCCTGGTATGCATGGCCCCCTCATCCCTGTCCTACTATGCATGGACCCCTCATTTCTATCCTAGTATGCATGGCCCCCTCATTCCTATCCTGGTATGCATGGCCCCTTCATCCCCACCCTGGTATTCATGGCCCCAAAAAATCCCTCCACAGACTGGAAACAAGCCGAATCCTGCGGCAAAGAGAAAGCCCAGGATTGAGGATCTCCTTGCAGCAGATAGATCACAATATCAACTCGAGGAGTGAGGAGAAAGTTTAAAATAAAGTTTTCAAGCTTCCTAAACACAAAAAACTTGTCTCTGCCTCCAGAAAACCTGTCTGGGAGGGCAACCTTGGGTTCCAGCTGGACCGACCTACCAGCAGAGACTCCAACATTAGCGACCTTCAGAACCTCATGGTGGAGGTCAATCACCTCCAGAGACAAACAGCGTAGCTGCTCTGCCAGCCCTGCAACCGGATCCATAACCAAGGTAGAAAAGGAAAAAAAACATGCCCAAGGAAAATAGAACATAAACAAATAAAACCATGTGTCATTTTTTTTACCTAAATATGCACGGCTGGTGATAGTGTCACGCACAAGAAAAAAGGAATAGAAATGACACTCTAACCAGGTAAAAAAAATAGAAAAAACGTTCACGCACAGTGTGGTAAGACTAAGTGCAACATGAAGGGAAGGGGGACAAACACTAGGAAAGTGGGGAGTGGAGACCGATAGGCATCATTCACATCACCCTGTCTGCCCTAAATGTCCCTATATAGGTCCTGCACCTATCACAGAGCAGGAACCTAATCTCTGCCTGCCCCTTAGTGATAGGCCCTGGTTAAGGAGAGCTTGGTAGGCATGTCCCCCTTCTCCCTAGTCTGGTAGGCATGGCCCCCTCATCCTTATCCTGGTAGGCATGGCCCCTCATCTTTATCTTGGTATGCATGGCTTCTTCTTCCCTATCCTGGTATGCTTGGCCTCCTCATCCCTATCCTGGTATGCATGTCCCCCTCATCCCTATCCTGGTATGCAGGGTCCCCATCTCTGTCCTGTATGCATTGCCCTATTGTTATCTTTGCATGATTGGCCCCCACCTCCATCCTGGTATCCTTTTAATTGTAACTACGTTTGAATAAAGAATTTATTTTATCCATGGATGGTTGTATGCAAGTCCTCCATCAGAAAAAATAAAAAAAACATAAACCATTATACTTACTGGTCTCCACATCGGGACTATGTGCGTGGAGAGTAGTGAGTATTCATTTCTCTGTAATAGTGGACATGTTGTTAGCCACAACAGCCAGTTTCCTGCAGCTGCCCAGCTTTCACTTGTCCCCGCTACTAAAGGGAATGAATATTCAATGCATTCCACACCTATGGGAGTTTCGAGTAGTGAATATTCATTCCCTTAAGTAGCAGGGACACACAAAAGCCCAGCCACTGCAGGAAGCCGACTGCGGCTAACAGCGTATTTGCTATTAAAGAGAAATGAATATTCACTGCTTTTCACTCCAATGGGCATGGAATGCAGTGAAAATTAATTTTTTTTAGCAGTGGGCACAGGAGTTAGCCACTTGCGCCGGCTCCTACCTCCTGTGACCCGCTGCTCCACCACTGCCGCTCCCCCATCTCCAAATCCACAGCCAGAGCTGTGAGCAAAAAAAAGTACGTCTCATAGTCCGAAAAATACGGTGCCACTGAATTGTCTCCCAGAGCATGTAATGCTTTATGGATGAGAACTAGAATACAGAATTTTTTTTAAATGCGTTTTTGGAGAGTTATATACCACTGAAATGTACCCAGAGCACATAATTCTCTATGGAAGGGTAATTGAATACAGAAACATTTTTGAACACTTTTATATACTACAGAAATGTACCACAGAGTATGTAATACTCTATGGATGAGTAATTGAAAGCAGACAAATTTTTAACCGCTTTTTTGGAGCCTTGTATACCAGCAAAATGTCACAGAAAGCACCAAATATTATACAAATGACTAATTGAAAACAAAGAAAATGTTAAACGCTTTATTGGAGACTTATAACAGAAATTTAACAGAAAGCACCTAATACTGTATGAATGACCAAGTGAATCCAGACAAAATTTTTCACCATTTTTTGAGTACTATATGCCATCAAATTGTCACAGAAAGCACCTAATACTGTATGGATGATTAATTGAATCTAGACAAATTTTTCAACGCTTTTTTGGAGTCTTATATAAAACCAAAATGTCACAGAATGCACCAAATACTATACAAATGACTAATTGAATACATCCACATTTTTTTAAAGCTTTTTTGGAGTTTTACATACCACCAAAACTTTACAGAAAACACCTAATACTGTATGAATGACTAATTGAATCCAAACAAACATTTAAATGCTTTTTCCTAGTTGTATATACCCAAGAAATTTAACTGAAAGCACCTAATATTGTAAGGCTGACTAATTGAAACCAGACATATTTTTAAACACTTTTTCAGAGTCTTATATACCAATGAAATGGCACTGAAAGCACCAAATGACTAATTGAATACAGACAAATTTCTAAAGGCTTTTTTGTAATCTTATATGCCACCAAAATTTTTCAGAAAGAACCTAATACTGTATGGATAACTAATTGAATCCAGACAATTTTTCAACACTGTTTAGAAGTCTTATTATCACCAAAATGTCACAGAAAGCACCTATTACTGTATGGATGACAAAATGAATCCAGACAAATTTTTCAATGCTTTGCTGTTATGTCTCTGAAAGCTCCTAATGCTCTATGGATGAATATTAGAATACTGACACATTTTTTATAGCTTTTTTGAGTCTTCTATACATCACCGAAATGTCACAGAAAGCATCTAAAGCTCTATGGATGACTAACTGATTACAGACAAATTTTTAAATACTGTTTTGGAGTGTTATATAACACCAAACTGTACCTCTGAACAAAAAATACTCTATGGATGAGTAATTGAATACAGATACATTTTGTAAAGCTTTTTTGAAGTGTTATATACCACTGAATTGTACCCCCGAGCACGTAATACTCTATGGATGAGTACCATATTTTTCGGACTCTAAGACATACTGGACCATAAGACGCACCCCAAATTTTCAGAAGGAAAAGAGGGAAAAATAATAATGCGTCAAATGGGGGTCCGTCTTACAGTCAGCTTACCGAGAGGGGGGATTGGCACTGGTGGAGGAGTGGCCACAGGGTTGTTCGGTTGTCCAGGCTGGTGTGGTGGCCTCCAGAAAATCCCATCCCAGGCTGGTGCGGCAGTGGTGCTCTGTGGTGCTGGGGGGCTCCGCCAGCATTTAGCGACAGGTTTGGCAGTGGTGGTGCTCTGTAGTGTGGCGTGGCTCCGCCGGCATTTTGTGAAAGCCTGGAGGCCCTCGCACATATATTGCTGTGATGCAGTGGCCTCCGGGAAAAAGACCACAGGGGACAGCGCATGCTCAGATTCAGATCTCTGCAACGATGTCTCGTCCCGAGATCTCGTCTCCCTAGATCTCAATCTGAGCATGCACCACCCCCGGGGTCCATTTTCGCAGAGGCCACCGCATCGCAGCAATGGATCTGCAGGGGCCTCTTGGCTTTCACAACCGACACACCACAGAGCACTACCACCGAATCACAGAGCACCACCGCCGCACCAGCCTGGGATGGGAGGCTGCATTGCCCTGCAGCGTCGGACTGGGATCACCGCCAGTATATTCCAAATATAAGACGCATCCCCATTTTCCCCCAAAATTTTTGGGGAAAAAAGTGTGTCTCATAGTCTGAAAAATATAATTGAATACAGAAACATTTTGAACTTTTTTTGTGTGTTATATACCACTGAATTGTACCTAAGAGCACTTTATACTCTGTGGATGAGTAAATGAATTCCAAAAAAATTTTCAACGCTTTTTTTTGAGTGTTATCTACCACAGAAATGTAACAGAAAGCACGTAATACTCAATAGATAAGCAATATTTTATTAAAAAAGTTGAATGCTTTTTTGCAATGTTACATACCACCAAAATGTGCCACAGAACACCTAATACTCTATAGATGAGTAATTAAACAAATTGTGAACCACTTTTTTTGAGTCTTATATACTACCAAAATGTAACAGAATGCACCTATATATACACAAAATTTTCAACGCTTTTTTGGAGCATTTTATGCCAACAAAATGTCACAGAAAGCACCTAATACTGTATTGATGACTAACTGAATCCAAACTAATAAATTGCCACTTTTTTCAAGTCTTATATACCATCAAAATGTCACAGAAAGCATCAATTAATATACAAATGACAGATTAAATTCTGTCACATTTTAAATGCTTGTTGGATTCTTATATAGCACTGAAATTTACAAAAAAAACACCTAATACTGTGTTAAGGGTTGATGGATTGCACTAAATAAAGTAAATGATAGAGTGCAATCGCAACCCGGGGTACACCGTGCAGACATGTAAAACTGCTGCTAGTGTGAACAATGGCAGTGCACACAGCGAGCGAGCGAGCGAGCGAATGCTCATACTCACTGAGTTAAAGTCACTGAGAGAAAATGAATAGCAGAGTTCCTAGCCCTGCTACTCCACAGAGAATGGAACAAAGGAGTACAAAGTATTAAGTCCTGTTAACTGTCACAGGACAAAGCACATGGACTGAATCCACTCTGCAACAGATCCATGTCACATGGTAATGAAACAGGCGCTGACTATAAAGCCCTGACTATGGGTAGGACATGCTCCATGAAATCTGGATACTATGCCAAGCACCTAATTTCCCCCACTGATGCTAGCTGCCTACCTACTAGTTCAGTCCCGAGCTAAATGGATGAATAGCACATACAGGCAGAGTGGTAGAGGCTTCACACACATAACCACACATCAAAGATACTAGTGTGCTGGCGAGCGCCTCTGAGAACCTTTTATATCTTAGGTTCATGTTCAGTCAGACAGGACCTTGCCCGTTGGCCAATTCGGCACTTTAACATCACCAGAGCAGCTGACGTGCGACCATCAACGAGAAGACTGTGTTAGGGTCTGCTGAACGCACCAAATATATGATGTAGAGAGGTGCGTTCGCAGCCCGGGGTCCACCGTGCAGGCGGAGCCTGCTGCTAGTAAAATGGCGCAAGAAGCTAACTCTGTTATCCCGCAGAGTCGCCAAAATAAATGCCGTAATGTGCTGTGGCAATATGTGCGAACTCTCTTATTCCACAGAGCCGCTAGAAGGAGTGCCGCAGCGCTATATGGCGATGTGTGCGAACTCACTTAACACCACTGAGTCACAAAACAAACACGCTAGGGCGCTGTCTAGCGTTGAAAGCAAACCCTGTTATGTCACAGAGCTGCTGAGACAAACTTCTGTGTCCTGTCAGGCACCCAGGTACACAGTTGACTGCTAAGCGAATATAGAACGTGATCATGCGCTAATGTCCTCGCAGGAGTAACCCGCAATCTATGGCGTCTGAATACGGCAATCAAACTCCTCACCGGTTATGCCGGTAATCTAGGGCATCTAGGACACCGACCCTGACCAGCTAGCATACCAAACTCCTCACCGATTAAGTCGGTATTCTAGAGGCTTATTTCAGCCAGGCCCTAACCACACACACGCATGACCACACTGGCGCAAAGCATATGACGATTGATATTAGCGCATGGCGGCCCAGCCATGCCACCCTTTTATAGTAACAGCTACAGGACCTGCCAGAAACAAGGACCAATGAAACTGTTCCAGAACACCAGTAGTCACAGGACCTTCCTGGTGGACCAATAGGAGCTGCTGCAGTACCTGAGCATGTGACCCCTGATCTCCAATGAGAGATCTCACCCTGGGCATGCTCAGAAGGGGAAAACAAGGACTTTGTCCTAAAGACGTCTGCTCGCCGCTAACCAGTGCTGGCCACAATAGCAGAGCCTGGAGAGGCAACAGTAACCCTCTGCACACTGTTAGACTGGGTGAGACGCTGGGACCGACGTCTAAGCTGAGCAGGCTCCACTGTGGCCGGAGATGAATGGGGGACCGCAGCGGGACTGGTTTGAGACTCCCCTTGTGCAGCAGTGGGAACTTGAACCCTAACATTACCCCCCCTCCTAGGGCCCCCCTTCTTTGGGCCTCGCTGCGATAAAAGGCCTGGCGGAAGCGTGAACATGCTCGGCAGGCTCCCAGGACCTATCCTCAGGCCCATAACCCCTCCAATCCACCAAATAAAATTTTTTGCCTCGTACCACCTTGCACTCTTGAAAATCCATCACGGCCTGTAGTTTGGCAGGATCCATAGCCAATCCCTGGGCGGAGATGATATAGCCCAGGAAAGGTAAAGACTCCAGCTCAAACATGCATTTCTCCAACTTTGCATAGAGGGAGTTCGCCCGTAACAGGTCGAAGACTTTGCAGACATTCCTCCGGTGAGAGTCAATATCTGGAGAAAAGATGAGAATATCATCCAGATAGACACTACAGAGGTGGAAAGCATATCCCGGAAGATGTCATGATAAAGTCTTGGAAAACGGCCGGGGCATTACAGAGCCCGAAGGGCATCACCAGGTATTCATAATGCCCATCCCTGGTATTACAAGCCATCTTCCACTCGTCCCCCTCACGGATGCGAATCAGGTTATAAGCACCACGCAGATCTAATTTAGTAAATACCCTTGCTCCCCGGAGCCTATCAAAGAGCTCAGAGATCAGGGGCAATGGGTACTTATTCTAATCGGTGATGGCGTTAAGACCTCTGTAATCTATACACGGACGTAATTCTCCACTCTTTTTCTGCACGAAGAAGAACCCCGCTCCTGCTGGTGACACCGACTTCCTAATGAACCCTCTTGCCAGAGTCTCCTGGATATATTGAGACATAGCCTCCGTCTCAGGAAGAAAGAGGGGATAGACCCTTCCCCGAGGAGGTTCTGCTCCAGGCAAGAGGTCAATAGGACAGTCGTAGGGATGATGGGGTGGCAGAGTCTCCGCAGCCTTTTTAGAGAACACGTCTGCATATGACTAATAGCACTTGGGAAGAGGAGAAATATCTGAGGGTATCTCTGCAGTGGTAACCTGAATGCACTCCCTGACACATCTGTCTTTACATGACTCACTCCAACCCAGTATCCTACTAGAGGTCCACTCAATATGAGGGGAGTGGGAACGGAGCCAGGGTACTCCCAGTTGGATTTGTCTACAGTCATGGCCAAAAGTTTTGAGAATGACACAAATATTATATTTTCACATGATCTGCTGCCCTCTGGTTTTTATGTGTGTTTGACAGATGTTTTTATCACAGACAGAAATATAATTGCAAACATATGAGTAACAAAAGCTTATATTGACAGTTAGAATGAGTTAATGCAGCAAGTCAATATTTGCAGTGTTGACCCTTCTTCTTCAGGACCTCTGCAATTCTCCCTGTCATGCTCTCAATCAACTTCTGGACCAAATCCTGACTGATAGCAGTCCATTCTTGCACAATCAATGCTTTCATTTTGTCAGAATTATTAGGTTTTTGTTTGTCCACCCGTCTCTTGATGATTGACCACAAGTTCTCAATGGGATTAAGATCTGGGGAGTTTCCAGGCCATGGACCCAAAATCTCTATGTTTTGTTCCCTGAGCCATTTAGTTATCACCTTTGCTTTATGGCAAGGTGCTCCATCATGCTGGAAAAGGCATTGTTGATCGCCAAAATGCTCTTGGAGGGTTGGCAGAAGTTGCTCTTGGGGGACATTCTGGTACCATTCTTTATTCATGGCTGTGTTTTTAGGCAAGACTGTGAGAGAGCCGATTCCCTTGGCTGAGAAGCAACCCCACACATGAATGGTTTCAGGATGCTTAACAGTTGGCATGAGAGAAGACTGGTGGTAGCGCTCACCTTGGCGTTTTCCTGATGTCCCAAACAATCGAAAAGGGGATTCATCAGAGAAAATAACTTTACCCCAGTCCTTAGCAGTCCACTGCCTGTACCTTTTGTAGAATATCAGTCTGTCCATGATGTTTTTTTCTGGAGAGAAGTGGCTTCTTTGCTGCCCTCCTTGAGACCAGGCCTTGCTCCAAGAGTCTCCGCCTCACAGTGCGGCAGATGCACTCACACCTGCCTGCTGCCATTCCTGAGCAAGCTCTGCACTGCTGGTAGCCCGATCCCGCAGCTGAAACACTTTTAAGAGATGGTCCTGGCGCTTGCTGGTCTTTCTTGGGTGCCCTGGAGCCTTTTTGGCAACAATGGAACCTCTCTCCTTGAAGTTCTTGATGATGCGATAGATTGTTGACTGAGGTGCAATCTTTCTAGCTACGATACTCTTCCCTGTTAGGCCATTTTTGTGCATTGCAATGATGACAGCACGTGTTTCTTTAGAGATAACCATGGTTAACAGAAGAGAAACAATGATGCCAAGCACCAGCCTCCTTTTAAAGTGTCCAGTGGTGTCAGTCTTACTTAATCATGACAGACTGATCTCCAGCCATGTCCTCATCAACACCCACACCTGTGTTAATGAAGCAATCACTGAAAAGAGGTTAGCTGGTCCTTTTAAGGCAGGGCTGCAATGATGTTGAAATGTGTTTTGGGGATAAAGTTCATGTTCTAGCTAAATATTGACTTTGCAAGTAATTGCTGTTAAGCTGATCACTCTTTATAACATTCTGGAGTTTATGCAAATTGCCATTAGAAAAAGTGAAGCAGTAGACTTTGTAAAAATTAATATTTGTGTCATTCTCAAAACTTTTGTCCATGACTGTATTCCTCGGGAAGGACGAGAAGGGAAATAATTTCCTGATGGGAAGGGGGTACACACAAAGTAAGAGGGACAGTCTGATGTGTAATTGGCGAGGGCAATGTCAACCCATTCACTACCCGGACAGTCAGTGGTTTGTCGAGCGCTACCAGATGTATTGCGTGGCGACGAGCAAAGGTGGATGACATGAAATTCCCCTCTGCTCCTGAGTCCACACAAAGTTCGACTGTAAGTGTGGAAGAGTCTACAGTGACTGTCCCTTTAAATGTCATCTTGGAGGAAAATGTCGCTGTCTCTAGTGAGCCTCCTCCCAGGGCCACTAGACGCGATCGCTTCCCCGATCACTGTGGACATTTGTTGGCATAGTGTCCTGTCTGCTGACAAAGGTTACAGACCACAGATACTCGGACGGCTCGAGACTTAGTTCCTGCACGAGGAACCTCTGAGGCCTTTTGGGGTTCGGACGCCAGATCGGGGGATTCGAGAGGTTTGGCAAAGGTGGGAGCCAACCGAATCCTCTGCCTACACTGGGCCCGCTCCAACCTCCGATCGTGAAAACGGAGGTCGATGCGGGTAGATATGGAGATAAGCTTCTCCAGTGTGGCGGGAATCTCCCTGGTAACCAAAGCATCTTTAACATGGTCAGCCAGTCCTCGCCAGTAGACTGGAATGAGAACTTTATCCGACCAGTCTAGCTCTGAGGCCAGAGTCCGAAACTGGATGGAAAACTGACTGACCAAAGACGAACCCTGTGCCAATGCCAGCAATTGTAGCTCCGTATTGTGGGTGACCTGAGGTCCTAAAAAGACCTTTTTAAGAGCCTCCAGGAAACGAGGAGCACACAATCGTCGCGCTCCCACAGCGGCGTTGACCACTCCACTCCCGTCTGCCCGAGAGTAGAGACAGTACAAAACCCACTTGTGCCTGATCTGTGGGGAAACGTGCAGCCAGAACTCGAGTTGTATAGAGCACTGACTCACGAATCCCCTACATTGCTTGCTGTCACTGGCAAACTTATCAGGAAGCGGGAGGTGGGATAATGTAGGGGCAGAGGTGGCAAAGGACAAACTGGCTGCAGCCACGCTAGAGCCTGAACAGCGACTGCGGTAACATCCACAGCTGAGGTTGTGCGCTCAAGAGCCGCCAACCTACCTTCCAGCTGCTGGATGTACTGCGGTAGACGCTGGTCATCCGCCATTTTACTAGCCAGACCCTGGCGCTAATATTATTCTAGGGTCTGCGGAACGCACCAAATATATGATGTAGAGAGGTGCGTTAACAGCCCGGGGTCCACCGTGCAGGCGGAGCCTGCTGCTAGTAAAATGGCGCAAGAAGCAAACTCTGTTATCCCGCAGAGTCGCCAAAATAAACGCCGTAATGCGCTGTGGCAATATGTGCAAACTCTCTTATTCCACAGAGCCGCTAGAAGGAGTGCCGCAGCGCTATATAGCGATGTGTGCGAACTCACTTAACACCACTGAGTCGCAAAATAAACACGCTAGAGCGCTGTCTAGCGTTGAAAACGAACCCTGTAACGTCACAGAGCCGCTGAGACAAACTTCTGTGTCCTGTCAGGCACCCAGGTACACAGTTGACTGCTAAGCGAATATAGAACGTGATCATGCGCTAATGTCCTCGCAGGAGTAACCCGCAATCTATGGCGTCTGAACGCCAGGCCCTGAATACGGCAATCAAACTCCTCACCGGTTATGCCGGTAATCTAGGGCATCTAGGACACCAACCCTGACCAGCTAGCATACCAAACTCCTCACCGATTAAGTCGGTATTCTAGGGGCTTATTTCAGCCGGGCCCTAACCACACACATGCATGACCACACTGGCGCAAAGCATATGACGATTGATATTAGCGCATGGCGGCCCAGCCATGCCACCCTTTTGTAGTAACAGCTACAGGACCTGCCAGAAACAAGGACCAATGAAACTGTTCCAGAACACCAGTAGTCACAGGACCTTCCTGGTGGACCAATAGGAGCTGCTGCAGTACCTGAGCATGTGACCCCTGATCTCCAATGAGAGATCTCACCCTGGGCATGCTCAGAAGGGGAAAACAAGGACTTTGTCCTAAAGATGTCTGCTCGCCGCTAACCAGTACTGGCCACAATAGTAGAGCCTGGAGAGGCAACAGTAACCCTCTGCACACTGTTAGACTGGGCGAGACGCTGGGACCGACGTATGAGCTGAGCAGGCTCCACTGCGGCCGGAGATGAATGGGGGACCGCAGCGGGACTGGTTTGAGACTCCCCTTGTGCAGCAGCGGGAACTCGAACCCTAACAGACTGTCCCTGAATAGCATTGGTTACTTTGGCCTTGGCAGGAGAGCCAGCGGTAACCAAGTGCACACCACAAGCCTGAGCTAGACGCTGGGACCGACCTCTATGCTGAACAGGACCTGCCGAATCCGAATGAGAGACCGACAAGACTTGGGATTGTCGTAGCAGTTTGCGTTCTGACCCAAAGTCAGATATGCCAGATTACCAGTGAGGCCAAATTAGGGGTTTACGCCCTTCTTGACAAGCACTTGGAGACAAAGAAGACTGCACACATTATTCTGTGAACATGTCACTTTATCTGATATAATGAAACACAAGGCAGTAATTTATACCATTTACAGTAAATATGATTCTATGCAGCTCATGTAGCCCCCACTGTCACCTCAGGGTCATACTTTATTTACCATATACCCAGAACATGTTGTAGCAGACTATTTAGACCATATATGATAAGAAGCATAGTTGACATTTAAAGAGGAGACTGACAGACTGCTGTCTCATGGGAATAAATTCTAGCAATCAAAGACAAAAGGCAACTAAAGAATTAAAGGCGTTTAAAGGCAAACCATTAACCCTTCTATATCAGGATCAACCCTGTGCAGCAGGAGAATCCCTGCACCTAACATACTGTATGGGTGACTAACTGAATCCAGGACAAATTTTGAATGCTTTCTTGGAGTGTTATATACCACTAAAATGTAACAAAAAGCACAAAATAATCTATAGATGAGTAATATAATACAGAAAAAATGTTGAATGCTTTTTTAGAGTGTTATATACCACAGAAATGTAACCCAGAGCATGTTTTACTCTATGGATGACCAATTGAATTCTGATACATTTTTAAACTCTTTTTTTGAAGTCTTATATATTACTGAATATTAACAGAAAGCACCCAATACTGTATGGATGACTAATTGAAGCCAGATAAATTTTTCAGCCCTTTTTTGTAGTCTTATATACCATGGAAATTTAACAGAAAACCCTTATCACTGTACGGATAACTAATTGAATACAGACACATTTTTAAACACTTTTTTGGAGTCTTAAATACCACCAAAATGTCAAAGAAAGCGTCAAATGCCATATGGATGACTAATTAAATCCAAACTAATTTTAAATGCTTTTTTGGAGTCTTGAATTCAAAAAATTTTTGTAAAAAAACACCTAATATTTATGGATGACTATTTGAATGCGCACAAATTTTTCAACACTATTTTGCAGTCTTATATACTACTAAAATGTCACAGAGCGCACCAAATACTATATGGATGACTTATTGAATACAAGCACATTTTTAAACGCTTTTTCAGAGTCTTATATACCATAGAAATTTAACAGAAAGCATCTAATGCTCTAAGGATGACTAATTGAATCCAGACAAATTTTTCAGTGCTTTTTTGGAGTGTTACATACCACCATAATGTACCACAAAGCATGTAATACTGTATGTATCCATGGACCCCTCAAAGACAACTACTGGTGAGCAGCACTCAAATATTTTTAAAGTGCAGTTGTTGTACTTTTACACTCATAAAGACTTTGCAGAAAGTGCAAAGCCTTGAAAAAATAATAAGGAGGGTCATTCAGTCATCCATACACCCCAGAAAATAAATAACTGGGGGACCTCATTCAAATGTTTTTAAGGTATTGCTGCTGTACTCCTAGACTTTTCAAGGGTATGCCCAAAGTGTAAAGCCAGTAAAAAATTATAAGGAGGGTAGAGTTGAGCGATACTTTCCGATACCCCTAAGTATCGGAATCGGAATGGTATCGCCGATACCATTAAAATATCGGCGATACCCGATACTGATACCGGAAGTCCCATGTAAGTCTATGGGAACAAAATATCGGAACTAAAAAAAACCCATTCTTTCCTTGTAAACACTAAATATACACACATAGAATACATATATATATATATTATACATGTCATTGTGACATATATATATATACATATATGTATAGTTTATACACTTCTACATAGTAAAATATCCTCTGATTCAATTGCCGGGTAAAGCCGGCTTCAGTGAAAAGACAGAAGCACCCGACATGAAATGACACTTGGTGTACATAGGGTTAACCATGTCTTTTCATGTCGTTTGCTATCTGATTTGCACAAACAATTAAATCAGTCTATGTTTGCAAAATTTCACACCTGTAGGGGTTAATTAAAGGTGTAAATTCGTTGTAAAAAAAACGGACTTTTTTGCTACGAATTTACACCTTTAATTAACCCCTACAGGTGTGAAATTTTGCACACATAGACTGATTTAATTGTTTGTGCAAATCAGATAGCAAAGGACATGGTTAACCCTATGTACACCAAATGTCATTTCATGTCGGGTTCTGCATTTTCACAAAAGCCGGCAATTGAATTAGCGGCTATTATACTATGTAGAAGTGTATGAACTATAATATATATATATATATATATATATATATATATGTGTCACAAACTCAATGACATGTATATATATATATATGAGGTGTAAAATTGCTGAAAAAAAATGCGTGGGCTCCCGCCCTATTTTCGCAACCAGACAGACAAAGCCAGTGAGTGGGGGCAGATAATAATAGCCCAGAGAGGGACCATTATTTTTCCACCCCCCCCCCCGGCTACTAACATCTGCCCCCAGACACCCCAGAAAGGGCAAATCTCTAATTAGATTTGCCCTTTCTGGCACTTTGCCCGTCTATTCCCATTGCCCTGTAGCGGTGGCGAATGGGTTAATAAGGGGTTAAAATGACCTTGCAATTGAAAGGTCACTTTAAGCCAGGTTAATAATTGAGAGCTGTCAATTAGACAACTATCAATTATTAATCCTATTGTATGAAAGAAAAATCAAACACACACACTTTAATAAAAAAGAAGTTTAATGAAATAATCACACAGTTTTTGACCATATTTTATTTACCTGCTAAAACCATTTCCTGTAATAAAAATAAAATAATAAAGCAAAATTATTCTTACCAATCCGATGCACAGTCAGGTCCCACGGTGTAATACTTCAGAAAGGGTTAATGTTTACTGCAGGGACCGCAGCTAATGCTGCAGCCTCACAGTAAACCCCCAAATGAATGAGTTCCTCTCCTGGCTGACAGGAGAGGAAGTGGAAAGCTTAATTGATTGCTTTCCACTTTCACTTCAGGTCAGCCAGGGACACCATCAGTGACGTCAGAGGAACTGATTAACAAAAATAGGGGTTCCCTTCGAAAAAAAAAATGGCGTGGGGTCCCCCCTATTTTTGTTAACCAGCCAGATGAAGCAGACCGCTGAGGCCTGGATTTTCAGGCTGTTAAGGAGCCAAGATCCATGGACCTTGCCAGCCTGATAATACCAGGCCACAGCAGTCTGCATATCTTGGCTGATTAACAAAAATAGGGGATCCCCTCGAAAAAAATTGGCGTGGGGTCCCCCCTATTTTTGTTAACCAGCCAGATGAAGCAGACCGCTGAGGCCTGGTTTTTCAGGCTGGTAAGGATCCAATATCCATGGACCTTGCAAGCCTGATAATACCAGGCCACAGCAGTCTGCTTAGCTTGGCTGGTTAACAAAAATAGGGAATCCCCTCGAAAAAAAAACGGCGTGGGGATCCCCCCTATTTTTGTTAACCAGCCAAGTAAAATGCAGACTGCTGCGGCCTGGTATTAAAAGACTGTCAAGGCCCATGGATTTTGGCCCTCAACAGCCTGATAATACCAGGCTACAGCAGCCCCACATTTGGCGCATCAAAAGATGTGCCAATTGTGGCACTTTACCCGGCTCTTCCCACTTGCCCTGTAGCGGTGGCAAGCGGGGTAATAAGGGGTTATTGTCACCGTTGATTGCACGGTGACAATAAGCCCGGTTAATAATGGAGAGGCGTCAATAAGACACCGATCCATTATTAATCCCAAAGTTATTAAATGTTTAAAAAAAAGACACAGCAAGAAAAAAGTCTTTTAATGAAATAAAAGAGACAACACAGTTTTCATTTTTTTTATTACTCTCTCATTCCTGCGACGCCATCGATCTCCTGTAAAAAAATAAAAAAAACAAACCAACAGTATACCACCTGTCCGACGCAGTCCATAGTAACGATTGTCCCACGACGATCCAGCTCTGCTACATCGGAATGACAGGCAGAGCCTGTCATCCCGGCGCAGCACAGCTGCTTACCAGCTTCCCCGGCGGTGACGTCATCGGACTGCTTTACGGCCGCGATTACCCAGCAGTCACTGCAGTTATCACGAGATACTGCATGTGACCGCCGGGGAGAAGAGGATGGCGGCCATTAAGCAGCCCGGGATGTGACCGCCGGAGATCTTCTGCCGGGTAAGTGCCGCTGACTCCTGACAGACCCGACCGACGGACACTGACAGTGACAGTGACAATTCCGATTCCGGTATCCGATATGACGAAAATATCGGAACTCGGGATCGGAATTCCGATACAGCCAATATCGGCCGATACCCGATATTTGCAGTATCGTATCGCTCAACACTAAAGGAGGGTAATACAATAATCCTCTTCAGGTGTCCGCTTCTTCTCCTTCCTCGTGAGGCTGAGGGGACTGCTTTACCTGCTTCCTGGAGCACGAATCCCAGATTCCTGGGTTGTAAGTGACCCGGCTTTGGGTAATGTCAGAGTACCCAATATGTAGAAATTTTTGACAGTTCCCTGTGTCACCTTCACCATTGCCTGATCCACATAGGAGGTGGGGAACCCCAAGGACAGTACGATCTCTTGGGGGTGGGAAGATGCCACAGTCACTTAAAAATTTGTTAGTAGCAAAAAGCTGGTGCTGTCAGGGTAAAATCATTTGTATATATGTTTTGAATATAGATATTGCTGCTGTATTAGAGACAAGAAGTGTATCCTTGAGGGGACCTTCCTAAAGGATAGTAGTAGGTGTGTACCAAAATAATGTTAAAGGGTTATTTTCATCTCAGTTATTCAGGGTTGACTTAGGAATACAAATGCGGTCCATAGGAGGAGGGGCACAGGATTTGTCTCCTGTGTCAAAGACACCAGTTTGACTTGCAGCTTTCATAAATATTACTATGAAATGGATATATTGACAAACCATGAAATGCAGTTATTATTTTAATAACATGGCAATTAGTTTTAATGTATGCAAATTTACTTGCCATAGTTTTATTTGTAGATATGCCAAGATATTAAATTAAGATTGCAGAAAATGAAATACAACCTTCATATTAAAACAGAAACATGTCAAATAACCTACTTGTGTTAATTGCTGGAAGGCCTCAGAGGAGCAAGCCCTCATCTGCTAGGACCATATAATTTCAATGTATCACCTGCTTATTAATTTCAGGGAAGAATCCATTCATTTCATATGCTGAGGATCAATTAACAATTTTATAGTTAACTGGAATGAATAAAAAGTGCTCTATTTAAAATACTGCATAACTAATGCCGATGATTTGCCTTTTGACACATTTCATTACCTCTAAGCTCAATATTCTCTATTATAATTTACTTTTATAATGTATCTTCTGCATAACTGTATATAATAAATGTACTGTCACCAAATTACGGTGTGCCTCTATTTTAAAAAGTAGTCTGGCACATGTATTAAGGGACTGAAAATGAGCAGTTGAATGAGCAGTAGAGTTGAGTGACTTTGGTCGGATCGGGGTTCCGACCACCCGACTGAAACAATATTTGAGTCGGACGAAACTGGTCCGACTAGGGCAAAAAAAAGTCGGAGTTTCGTCCGAAACCCGACCCCAATGCAAGTCAATGTAGAATAAAAGTCGGCATTGAGTGGATGAATGTCATCCACTCAATGCCGACTTTTATTCCCCATTGACTTGCATTGGGGTCGGGTTTCGGCTCTTGGAAGAAGGGGGAGAAAAGCCAAACATGGAAAAATAGCTTGTTCATGAAGGGGTTAATGCCATCTGCTCCATCTAGAAAAAATAAGTTTGAATTTTGCATCACGGTACTATATATCAAGGTTTTCAATCAAATAGAATTAAATTTGTTTCACGCAAAGCCCTTACTATTGTCAGATCCTGTCCCCAGTTTTTTCTCCGATAGTTCTAACTCTGTTCCCATTGATTTTTACAAAAAGGTACTTATAAATGTATTCAGAAGCAGAACTCATGTTGCAAGTTTATATAAACCAATAGTCCGAAACACCGTGTCTGCAAATTGAGATACTGATTTGCCTTTTATTCAAGGTCATATTACAAGACTCGTTAAAGGGTTGATTGTGAATTGTAGGATCACTACTTCCAATAGGTGGCGCTATAGAGTTCAAGTCCTCTTTTTCTCTTAAGAGGCAATTTGCATATTTAATTTCCCAGAGGAGCATTGCACGGCGAATAAGCCTCCTTACTTTGACAAGCCAGAGCTGGTATGTCACTCTCCACTAGGAGAAACCTTACTCCTTAGACATCAGTCCAGAGCCTGTCACCTTGCCAAATCAGATCTCATACTTTGCACTGACGAGGACCAATAGTCCGAAACACCGTGTCTGCAAATTGAGATACTGATTTGGCTTTTATCCTAAGTCATATTACAAGACTCGTTAAAGGGTTGATTGTGACTTGTAGGATTGCAACTTCCAATTTGTGGCGCTATAGAGTTCAAGTCCTCTTTTTCTATTAAGAGGCAATTTGCATATTAAATTTCCCAGAGGAGCATTGCACGGTGAATAAGCCTCCTTACTTTGACAAGCCAGAGCCGATATGTCACTCTCCACAAGGAGAAACCTTACCCCTTAGACCTCAGTCCAGAGCCTCTCACCTTGCCAAATCAGATCTCATACTTTGCACTGACGAGGACCAATAGTCCGAAACACCGTGTCTGCAAATTGAGATACTGATTTGGCTTTTATTCTAAGTCATATTACAAGACTCGTTAAAAGTTTGATTTTGAGTTGTAGGATCGCTACTTCCAATAGGTGGCGCTATAGAGTTCAAGTCCTCTTTTTCTCTTAAGAGGCAATTTGCATATTAAATTTCCCAGAGGAGCATTGCATGGCGAATAAGCCTCCTTACTTTGCAAGGCCAGAGCTGGTATGTCACTCTCCACAAGGAGAAACCTTACTCCTTAGACCTCAGTCCAGAGCCTCTCACCATGCCAAATCAGATCTCAAACTTTGCATTGACGAGGACCAATAGTCCAAAACACCATGTCGGCAAATTGAGATACTGATTTGGCTTTTATCCTAAGTCATATTACAAGACTCGATAAAGGGTTGATTGTGACTTGTAGGATCGCAACTTCCAATAGGTGGCGCTATAGAGTTCAAGTCCTCTTTTTCTATTAAGAGGCAATTTGCATATTAAATTTCCCAGAGGAGCATTGCACGGCGAATAAGCCTCCTTACTTTGACAAGCCAGAGCCGATATGTCACTCTCCACAAGGAGAAACCTTACCCCTTAGACCTCAGTCCAGAGCCTCTCACCTTGCCAAATCAGATCTCATACTTTGCACTGACGAGGACCAATAGTCCGAAACACCGTGTCTGCAAATTGAGATACTGATTAGGCTTTTATTCTAAGTCATATTACAAGACTCGTTAAAAGTTTGATTGTGAGTTGTAGGATCGCTACTTCCAATAGGTGGCGCTATAGAGTTCAAGTCCTCTTTTTCTATTAAGAGGCAATTTGCATATTAAATTTCCCAGAGGAGCATTGCATGGCGAATAAGCCTCCTTACTTTGCAAGGCCAGAGCTGATATGTCACTCTCCACAAGGAGAAACCTTACTCCTTAGACCTCAGTCCAGAGCCTCTCACCATGCCAAATCAGATCTCAAACTTTGCATTGACGAGGACCAATAGTCCAAAACACCATGTCGGCAAATTGAGATACTGATTTGGCTTTTATCCTAAGTCATATTACAAGACTCGATAAAGGGATGATTGTGACTTGTAGGATCGCAACTTCCAATAGGTGGCGCTATAGAGTTCAAGTCCTCTTTTTCTATTAAGAGGCAATTTGCATATTAAATTTCCCAGAGGAGCATTGCACGGCGAATAAGCCTCCTTACTTTGACAAGCCAGAGCCGATATGTCACTCTCCACAAGGAGAAACCTTACCCCTTAGACCTCAGTCCAGAGCCTCTCACCTTGCCAAATCAGATCTCATACTTTGCACTGACGAGGACCAATAGTCCGAAACACCGTGTCTGCAAATTGAGATACTGATTTGGCTTTTATTCTAAGTCATATTACAAGACTCGTTAAAAGTTTGATTGTGAGTTGTAGGATCGCTACTTCCAATAGGTGGCGCTATAGAGTTCAAGTCCTCTTTTTCTCTTAAGAGGCAATTTTCATATTAAATTTCCCAGAGAAGCATTGCACGGCGAATAAGCCTCCTTACTTTGACAAGCCAGAGCAGATATGTCACTCTCCACAAGGAGAAACCTTACCCCTTAGTCAGAAACATGCAGCTCCATTTCAGCTGCTTTTGATCTGGTCATTACCTCTGACTATAAATCCGGACCAGACCTTTTCTGCTTTGCCAGTGAAAGCTTTGCTACCTAGCTCTTTGGAAATGCTGTGCTGAATTTGGAGATTGTTTTTGCTACTGGAGATTGTTGCGTGCTGTTTTTAGGTATATGCTTTCCTCTTTGTCCTATTCCCATTTGGTTGGTACATTCCTATCCTTCCCTATATTCCGCGCTACCTTTGGTGAGTGTTTGTAAGTTTGTGTCTGTTTGTTATCACTGTTTTATCTTTGTGTCTTGTTTACGTTACATTTCTGTCCCATGCATCATGGGGTGTGGGAGGGGACAGATCAGGGTTCAACAGGGGCATAGTAAGGTTGGAGACTCAGGTCTCTCTATCTTCAAGAGTACCCCCATTACAGGGACAGTTATGGTCCCAGTTCCAGCTTACTGAAGTCCGGTTATACCCTTGGCCTAGGACAACTCATAAAGTCCCATGGCTTCCAGTACCACCTGTATGCGGATGACACACAGATCTACCTCTCTGGCCCAGATGTCACCTCTCTGCTGTCCAGAATCCCGGATTGTCTATCAGCCATATCCTCCTTCTTCACCTCTCGCTTCCTAAAACTCAATGTAGACAAAACTGAACTCATCTTTCCTCCACCCCACGTATCTTCCCTACCCGATCTATATATTATGGTAAATGGTATCACGATCTCTCCCGCACCTGAAATCCGCTGCCTCGGAGTAACTCTCGACTTTGCCCTGTCCTTCAAACCACACATCCAAACTCTTGCCACCTCCTGTCGCCTCCAACTTAAAAACATTTCCAGAATCCATCCCTTCCTCACCCCTCAATCTACTAAAACTCTTGTGCATGCCCTCATCATCTCCCGCCTCGATTACTGCAACACCCTCCTCTGTGGCCTCCCCGTCAACTCTCTTACACCACTCCAGTCTGTCCTTAACTCTGCTGCCCGACTAATCCACCTCTCCCCTCGCAACTCCCCTGCTTCTCCCCTCTGCAAATCCCTCCACTGGCTCCCAATTCCCCAACGAATCCAGTTCAAACTACTAACAATGACCTACAAAGCTGTCCACAACCTGTCCCCTCCCTATATCTCTGAACTAATCTCCCAATATCTTCCTTCACGTAATCTTCGATCCTCCCAAGACCTCCTACTATCCTCCACACTTATTCGTTCCTCACACAACTACCTCCAAGATTTCTCCTGAATATCCCCCATCCTCTGGAATTCCATGCCTCAAACATGTACAATTATCCACCACCCTTGGATCCTTCAGACGGAACCTGAAAACCCATCTCTTCAGGAAAGCCTACAGCCTGCAATAACCATTCCGCCTCACAGCCACCACCCGAGCTTCCGCCTCACCGCCACCACCCGAGCTGCCGCCTCGCCGCCACCACCACCAGAGCTGCCGCACCCCCGACCTTCTGTTTCTTCCCCATTATCCCATAGAATGTAAGTCCGCAAGGACAGGGTCCTCTCCCCTCTGTACCAGTCTGTCATTGTAAATTTGTTTACTGTAAACGATATCTATAACTTTGTATGTAACCCCTTCTCATGTACAGCACCATGGAATTAATGGCGCTATATAAATAAATAATAATAATAATAATAATACTGAAGACCATCACAGCATGACACCTACGCTATTGTTAAATGCACATATTGGACTCTAAAAGAGCCTGACTCCCTATAACATTATGTGCAGGTGCATTTTCCTAGTTTCTTCAAATCTGTGACATGATTCACCACGTTCTATCCATGTATGCATACACCAAGCTGAAAAATGGCACTGAATGTTTTATGGAATCTGTGCCTTTTTATGGAGTTTGTTAATGATATGATGGATTTTGGGGCTTATTGTGGTGAATGTGGTGTTCCATATTGTTTTCAGATTTTATTGGAATTTGAGGATAGGTCTTAAAAGCTCAGATCAGGAATGGTTCTGGATTTTATCAAGATGCAAATTAAGGATGTGTGTGATTAACCTTTCTTCCAGAATTTAAAAAGCTTGATATATAGAAATGGCTCCTTCTCCTAATATATCATAAGCACTCTTGATTATTTATGAGAACAAGTATGTTCTTTCAGAATTTAGTTGACATGTCTCTCTACCTCACTCTTCATGCAACATTGTCAGAGATATTACTGTAAGTTTAACCTACATGAAATGTGAAAATGAAAGGGGTTTGATTAGAACTTGAGGATGGTGGTTCTAAAATGTAAAAACAGGATTTTGGTACTTACCGTAAAATCTGTTTCTCGGAGCGCTCATTGGGAGACACAGAGACCATGGGTGTATGCTGCTGCCACTAGGAGTCTGACACTATGCATATGCAAAAAAGGTTGGCTCCTCCTCTGCAGTATACACCCCACCAACTGGCACCAAGCTAATCAGTTAGTGAGAAAGCAGTAGAAGAACGTGACAGAACAAAACAACAAACAGACAACTCAATCATAACAATAACAATCAGAAGAAAAGACAAGAGTTGTAAACATATGGGAGGGTGCTGTGTCCCCCAATGAGCGCTCCGAGACACAGATTTTATGGTAAGTACCAAAATCCTGTTTTCTCTATCGCTTCATTGGGGGACACAGAGACAATGGGACGTCCCAAAGCAGTCCCTGGGGTGGGAGAAAAATGGCAAGAAACTCCATTCAGGTCGGCAAAGTCCCCAATGCCGCCTGTAAGATCCTTCTGCCTAGGCTGGCGTCCGCCGAAGCACAGGTGTGGACCTTGTAAAATTTGGCAAACGTGTGGATGGAAGACCAGGTTGCCGCTTTGCAAAGTTGTAGGGCTGATGCCCCATGGTGAACTGCCCAGGAGGCGCAATCATAGCCTTGGAGGCCGGCAGGCTTCTCCGCGCTTTGTCTGGAATGACGAATAGGAGATCCAACTTCCTGAAGGAAGCAATCCTATCCAGGTAGATTCTCATTGCCCGTACCAGGTCTAGCTTGTTCAACGAGCGCTCCAAAGAAAGAGTTGGAGACGGACAGAAGGAAGGCAGGACAATATCCTCGTTCAATTGGAAAGTGGATACTACCTTGGGAAGAAAGGAAGGCGGAGGCCGCAACACTACCTTATCCTGGTGGAGGACAAGGAAAGGGGGGCGACAAGAGAGAGCAGCTAATTCTGAAACTCGTCTGATGGAAGTGATCGCTACGAGAAAGGCCACCTTCCAGGACAAAACAGATAGGGGAACATCTCTGAGAGGTTCAAAGGGAGCACACCTCATAAC
Source organism: Oophaga sylvatica (assembly GCA_033576555.1). Classification (NCBI taxonomy): domain Eukaryota; kingdom Metazoa; phylum Chordata; class Amphibia; order Anura; family Dendrobatidae; genus Oophaga; species Oophaga sylvatica. The sequence goes on from JARQOD010000001.1 coordinate 679,096,473, forward strand.
CTCCAAAATGAGATTGAGGTCCCAGGGGTCCACAGGATTCCGGTACGGGGGAGCCGTATGCGCCACTCCCTGAAGGAAGGTCTTGACTTGAGCACGAGATGCCAAGGATTTCTGAAAGAGGATAGAAAGGGCTGACACCTGCCCTTTTAGAGTAGCGAGAGAGAGACCAGAGTCCAGCCCCGCTTGGAGGAAAGTCAAGACGGCTGGGAGCGACAACTTCATTGGCGGGATGACGTTGGACTCACACCAGTGAAAATAGGCCTTCCATGTTCGATAGTAGACCCTGGAGGATGACGCTTTTCTGGCCGGATCATGGTGCGAATCACCCGATCGGAGAAGCTGGACGCTTTCAGTACCGCGGTCTCAACAGCCACGCCATCAAATTGAGCGACTGAGAACCCAGGTGGCAGATTGGACCCTGTGACAGAAGATCTGGCCTGTCTGGGAGTCTCCAGGGGGCATCTGCCAGGAGATAGATAATGTCTGCGAACCAAGACCTCCTGGGCCAATCTGGGGTGATCAGAATGACCGGTACTCCTTCCGCCTTGATCTTCTTCAGCAATCTGGGAAGAAGGGGAAGTGGCGGGAATAGGTAGGGGAGAGCGAACTGCGACCAGGGAATGGCCAGAGCGTCTAAGTCCAACGCGAGAGGATCGCGGAACCTGGAGACGAACAGCGGAACCTTCCTGTTGAGCCAGGACGCCATGAGGTCCACATCCGGGGTCCCCCATCGAAGGCAGATCTGATGGAAGACATCCGGATGCAAGGACCATTCTCCTGGCGCGAGACCCTCACGGCTGAGGAAGTCGGCGGCCCAGCTGCCCACGCCAGGGATATGCACCGCGGATATTGCCGGAACCGTCGCCTCCACCCAAAGGAGGATCCTGGATACTTCGGCCATCGCCAGGGAACTTCTGGTCCCTCCCTGGTGATTGTCGTACGCCACAGTCGTGTCATTGTCAGTCTGAATTCTGACTGGCAGGCCCCTGAGAAGCGATTCCCAGTGACGGAAAGAGAGAAAGATGGCCCTGATTTCGAGGATGTTGATTGGTAGGGAAGATTCCTGTGCCGACCAACGACCCTGAGCCGTCAGGTGGCGAAAGACTGTCCCCCAGCCCAGAAGGCTTGCATCCGTCGTTATGACCTGCCAGTGGACTGGCAGGAAGGACCGGCCCTGGAGGATGAGTGGGGATGACAGCCACCAGTTGAGAGACTGCTTGACTCTGAGAGGAAGATGAAGCGGACAATCCAACGATCGGACGGACCTGTCCCACTGAGACAGGATAGCTCGCTGAAGGGGTCTCAAGTGAAACTGCACAAAAGGGATTGCCTCTGAGGCTGCCATCATTCTGCCCAGCACCCTCATCGCTGACCGGAAGGAAGGAGGCTGAGGACTCTGTAGAAACTGAACTCCTTGCTGGAGGATTGCTCTTTTCTCCTTGGGAAGAAAAACCTTCGCCTGTCGGGTATCGAATAGCAAGCCCAAGAAGATCAGGCGCTGAGAAGGAACAAGGCAGGACTTCTTCCTGTTGACGATCCACCCGAACCGGGCCAGGGTGTCGAGAACGATGGACAGGCTTTCTTGGGCCTGGGGGAGGGACGGGGCCTTGATGAGAATGTCGTCGAGGTAAGGAATGAGAACCAGTCCCCGAATCCTCAAGATGGCCATTAATGCCGCCATGATCTTGGTGAAGACCTTGGGAGCGGTCGCAAGGCCGAAGGGTAGGGCGACAAACTGAAAATGGTTCTGCTGAACTGCGAAAGAACCTCTGATGAGCTGGGCAAATCGGGACGTGGAGGTAGGCGTCTTGGATGTTTATGGAGCACGGAAATTCCTGTGAATCCATGGACGAGATTACTGAACGAAGAGACTCAATCCTGAAGTGACGCAGGCGAACCCTCCTGTTCAGAAACTTGAGGTCCAGGATGGGACGAACCGTGCCGCCCTTCTTTGGCACAACAAACAGGTTTGAATAAAAACCTGTGAATCGTTCTCGCTGTGGAACGGGGACGATAACTCCAGCACTGAGAAGGGAATCGATGGATGCAAAGAAACCTGGGACCAGAGAAGGATCCCTTGGGGGGTGGGATTCGAAAAACCGATCTCTTGGGCGAGAAGTGAATTCTATTTTGTATCCTGAGGATACAACTTCCCTGACCCAAGCGTCCTCCACCAAGTCGAGCCAAACGTCCCTGAACAGCAGGAGACGACCGCCGAGCTTGGGAGGACCGCTGGGTTCTGGGGCCGAGTCATGCCGAGGAAGATCTGCCAGGTTTTGGCCTGGCGGATCTACCCTGGGAGTTATGGGACCACCAGGAAGGAGTGGGCCTGAAAGAAGGTCTCTTCTTGGCCTGGCGATTTTGCGGCCTTCGCTGACCGGAGGAATCCTCTGGGCCGAAAGGAACTAAACTGTCACCTTTGAACCGGTCTGCGAGGCTTGGACTGAGGGAGCAGGGAACTCGTGCCTCCCATTGCGTCTTCAATGATCTGATCCAACCGAGAGCCGAACAGACGGTCTCCTTGGAAGGGGAGGCCTGGCTTGCCATGCTTTGAGCCAAATGTTTCTTCGGATGGCTACCGAATTGCTGGATGCCTGAGCAGCGCAGGACGCAGCATCCAGGGAGGCCGATACCAAATATTGATCAGCATGTGAAATTTGGTCCGCAAGCTCCGCCAGCTCTCTCTGAGGGGCTCCAGCCATGATACCCTTGCGGAGTTGTTTTGCCCATCTGGCTATGGCCTTTGAGACCCAAGTAGAGGCGAAGGCCGGGCATAAAGCTGATTTTGCCAGCGATTCTATAATCCTGTCATTGGCATCCTTGAGGGAAGCTGCAGTAGAAATTGGGAGGACCGTATTGGTGGACAGTCTGGAGACCGGTGGGTCCACTGTAGGGGACATTGTCCAGTTAGTGGTAAGGTCCGAGGGAAAGGGATATAGAATGCCGAGGCACTTCCCTCTTTGAAACCGCTTGGCTGGATTCTCCCTCTCCTTCTTGAGTATCTCCAAGAACTCGATATGTGGGGCAAAGACCTTGGAAGATGGTTTGGACCTTCTAAACGAAACCGCCTGATCTGCGGATTCCGTAGCGGTATCCTTGATGCCTAAGGTCTGATTGACTGCAACAATCAGGCTCTGCACCATATCAACCATGCTGGAGGCCTGTTCTGAATCCAGGTCCGACTCATCTTCCGAGAGTGCGTCCAAAGATGCTTCACCTGACTCCGGAGAGGAGGGCGCTAGAGAGGGATCACGCCGTGAAAGGTCGTCTGGTGAGGCAGAGCAGGAAGAGGACCTAGAACAGTGCTCCAGTCTGGGTCTCTTACGGCCTGGGATGGAAGGACCGGGCTTGGGAATTTTGTGACTCGCTGACGGCTGTGGGTGTTGCAAGAGGCAATCTGTCCAAAACGTACACTAGGGTCTGTGACACCCTGGTGAGGTCCGCCACGGATTGTGATAGAGAAGCCGCCCACTCCGGGGTAGGAGGCTCAGAACCGCCTGGGGCCAAAGGGGATTCCTGGGTGGGTACCGTGGGGTCGCTGCAGGCCTGGCAGAGGGGAGATGACTGACCTGAAGAGAGTCTGCCATTACAAAAAGAACACACAAAGTGTCTGACCAGAGTGGTGGAGGAAGAAGAAGGTGGGGGAGAGCAGGCTCTCCCTTTTGTTAGTCATGTTGATAGTCCCACAACTGATGCCGAAAGGGTTGGGGGGCACAAAGGAAAGAGGAAAGGGGTCAGCTCGCAGGGCGAGTACTCACGTTCCTGGAGCTGGTCCTTCTGTGAGCGTCCCAGCAGGGAGTGGGAGAAGTCGTCCCGCGGGGGGATTTCCTTCCTTGAAGAGGCATCCCGCTTAAAGGGGCGCGCGCAGCCCCCGAAGATTCCCCCTCTCAGCGGTGGAAAAGGGGGCGTGCAAAGCGCTGTCGAGCCCCTAAGGGCGGCTCAGCGAGGAGAGCAGAGAGGGAGGTGGGGGGGGCCCCGACGCGCTGTAAGGGGGGAAGGGGGGAGAAAAAGCCTGCCCCGGGGAAAGAAAAAGGGGGGGAGCCGGGCCGGGGCCCCGGGAATAGGGGCCCATTGAAGCCGGGGCCTCAAATTTTAAAAATGAGGCCGCCCGGGAAGGGGGGGGGGGGCGTGGAACTGGGGAAACCCACGAAAAAACAACACTGCGGCGGCGCAATATGCGCCCATAAAAGGCAGTGGGCCCGGGACAGAAGCTCCCCCCGGGGGGCTCGAGGGGGCTTCAGATCCCCGCGGAGTGGGGAGGTGGATGGCCTCAAAAAGAGAA
>JARQOD010000001.1:679100854-679141665 GCA_033576555.1 Oophaga sylvatica
AAAACTCATTATCTCAGTAAATTAGAATAATTAACAAAAAACACCTGCAAAGGCATCCTAAGCATTTAAAAAGGTCCATAGTCTGTTTCAGTAGGCTCCTTACTGACAAGTCATGGATCTCCGATGATACTTGCACCCCAGTTTGGGCTGACTAGGCGATGGTGTCGTTTTTAGTGTAATGTATTGATCTCGCGTTATTGTAGTCTGTGCCATCCTTGTGGTGTCTTCTGTGCCTGCTGTTGCTACTGCTGCTGATGTTACAAACAATTTTTTGAAATGTGGAGACTCCAAGTTGGGTCTCCATTTCATGGGTTGCATGTGGTGGAAGGTGTGTCAGAAGCCTATTATAATAATTCTACTCTGTGAAAATTGATGCCACTTTAGTGGTGTGTGACAATTATTTTTTGAAATGTGGAGACTAAAAATTGGAACTCCATCTGGTGGGTTGCCTGTCGCAGCCATCTGAGTGTGGCTGCATTAAAAAAAATTGGAGGTGTTGCATGAGGTGTGAGGTCTCTCAGCTTAAAAGGCTTACACCACTCCTCATTGAAACTTCAATTCCAATTTGTAAATGCTGGGCCAGGCCCTGATACCTCATGCATGGCCCATGGTTGACTGCTGCAGTGCCATTTGCAAATTTCTACTGTGGGTCAATTGATGTCACTTTTCATGGTGTCAGCTGCTAATTTAGCTGTTTGGGAAGCTCCTATTGAATCTAATGTGGTTCAGATACATTCGTCAATCCGTTTGGCTGTTTGGCAAATTCAGGTCTGTTTGGCGAATCCGAACCAAACCGAACCTTGAAAGGTTCGCTCATCTTTAGTTCTGTGTAAACAGATCATGTGGTGCCAAGAAAAATGTCAACTTGTGCTCATAGAACAATCTATGACTGATCATTATGTGCGCTTATTAAAGGCAATCAGGTTTTCTAAACAAGATGTTTAACAAAACGCCAATCAGCAAACAAGTAGCTGATCGGCAGTTGCTTACTACCACTTATCGAGTTATAAATGTACCATAAGGTTTAATTTTAAAAGATAAAATATAGAAATATGACCTGAACAACAATTATTTCCTTTAAAAATGAGGTATGAGTTTTTTCAATAAAGAGTGCACTGGTCTTTGTGCACAGTTATGTCAAAGGATGCCATTATTTGTAAGTCGTTTTTTATAGAAAATGAAATTACTCAGTAATGACAGTGTGTTAATAGGTGCAGTAGAAAATTATCCTTTATACACAATTTAACTATAGTGTAGTTATCCAGCTACTTTATAGGTGCCTTAATTATATCTGTGACTCAAAAGATGGGTACACATCAGTGCCAACCAGTGCCAGCGCAATGAGTAGAAGTCATGACCTTGTTGACATAGCTGCAATGACGATATTGCAATTGAGCTTCTAAACTCAATCTGTTTCTATAGCACTGAGACTAGTTTCACACTAAATTCCTCTTCCAGTACCCCAAAAAAAGTGGAAGAAGAACTACTCTTTGCCTTTTCTGGCTTTGTTCTTGAGATAAAAATAATATCTAGCTGGGCATTACTGTTTTAGTGTATGAAAGCCTATCCATTAATTTCTTTATATAAGAAACTAAGCAAAAAATAATACACTGCTCAAAAAAATAAAGGGAACAATTAATCAACAGAATATAACTCCAATAAATCAAACTTCTGTGAAATCAAACTGTCCACTTAGGAAGCAACAATGATTTATAATCAATTTCACATGCTGCTGTGCAAATGGAATAGACAACAGATGGAAATTATTGGCAATTATCAAGACACACTCAATAAAGGAGTGGTTCTGCAGGTGGGGACCACAGACCACATCTCAGTACCAATGCTTTCTGGCTGATGTTTTGGTCACTTTTGAAAGTTGGTTCTGCTTTCACACTCATGGCAGCATGAGACGGACTCTACAACCCACACAAGTGGTTCAGGTAGTGCAGCTCATCCAGGATGGCACAACAATGCGAGCTGTGGCAAGAAGGTTTGCTGTGTCTGTCAGCGTAGTGTCCAGAGGCTGGAGGTGCTACCAGGAGACAGGCCAGTACACCAGGAGACGTGGAGGGGGCCGTAGGAGGGCAACAACCCTGCAACAGGACCGCTACCTCCGCCTTTGTGCAAGGAGGAACAGGAGGATCACTGCCAGAGCCCTGAAAAATGACCTCCAGCAGGCCACAAATGTGCATGTGTCTGCACAAATGGTTAGAAAACCATTTTGGGTTGTGCTCACATCCCAACACCGTGCAGGACACTTGGCATTTGCCACAGAACATCAGGATTGGCAAATTCACCACTGGCTCCCTGTGCTCTTCACAGATTAAAGCAGGTTCACACTGAGCACATGTGACAGACGTAACAGAGTCTGGAGACACTCTAGAGAGTGGTCTGCTGCGTGCAACATCCTTCAGCATGACCGGTTTCGCAGTGGGTCTGTAATGGTGTGCGGTGGCATTTCTTTGGAGGGCCGCACAGTCCTCCATGTGCTCACCAGAGGTAGCCTGACTGCCATTAGGTACCGAGATGAGATCCTCAGACCCCTTGTGAGACCATCTTCTGGTGCGGTTGGACCTGGGTTCCTCCTAATGCAGGACAATGTGAGTCCTCATGTGGCTGGAGTATGTCAGCAGTTCCTGAAAGATCAAGACATTGAAGCTACGGATTGGCCCGCCCGTTCCCCAGACCTGAATCTAATTGAGCACATCTGGGACATCATGTCTCGTTCCATCCACTAACATCACGTTGCACCAAAGACTGTCTAGGAGTTGGCGGATGCTTTAGTTCAGGTCTGGGAGGAGATACCTCAGGAGACCATCCTTCGCCTCATCAGGAGCAAGCCCAGGTGTTGTAGGGAGGTCATATAGGCACGTGGAGGCCACACACAATACTGAGCCTCATTTTGACTTGTTTTAAGGACATTACATTCCACTTTAATTTTCTGTGTGACTCCAAATCCAGGCCTCCATTGGTTAATAAATTTGATTTCCATTGATGATTTTGTGTGATTTTGTTGTCAGCACATTCAACTTTGTACAGAACAAAGTATTCAATGAGAATATGTCATTCATTCAGATCTAGGATGTGTTATTTGAGTGTTCACTTTATTTTTTGAGCAGTGTATATTCAAAGCTTCTGTTTCTGTGTTTCTTTTCAATTTACATAGAATACTTTCATAAAACTGTAATCTTTACTGTAAGGATCTAATATTAGAAGGTTTCAATAAAGCTTTTACATGCTAATAAATAAATTATATTTTATACATCAAAATACCAAATGTATTTCTGTCAAGAAGTGAGCAATTGAAACATGGCTCTGAAATAATAACGTCAATATCACACATAGAAATTTCAATAATTAAAGTGTTGCTTAGCTCAATCAAATAGACCTAAAATCAGTTGTGAAACGATGAAGGAGATTTCTATTGAAATCAATAGCAATCCAGTGAAAGCGCCAAGGCTGAGCACTCCCTAATTACATATTGCACAGTCTCTGAGTGTGTGGGTTTCAGGGAAGTGCAGTACACATTAGTTTTTTTTCCTACACTTTAGTGATATTTATATGAATGTATGCACGTGACAAAAATTTAGATTGGAATCTAAATGCTTGAGAAACTAAAATGCCCCACCTATATGTTACCATTAATTACAGGCTATGAACTTATATTACATATAATATACAGTAAGTTACTTTAAAGGGTGGAGTACATATATTCTCAACAGAGTGTTACTCGTGGATTTAATTACATAGTTAAGACTTCATTATTACTGTTACATAAAATTATACTTGTAATAATTCTATCAAGATCTCAAAGAAAAATGGACATATGTTAAGCTTGAATGCATATTTATATGTATGTGGAAGAAGTGGGAAGATGGCATGGTCATTACATAGCCTACAGGATGTCCTGTGCCTCTTTCTACTTTTCTTATATAATAAGACTAGCAATAAAGTAACTAATACCCAGCAAAAACAGAGCATCACATTGAGGCTAAGTGCACACGATCAGGAATAATTGCGTTTTTTTCGCGTTTTTTTCCGCGGTTTTCCGCGGTAAAAACGCGATAAAAACGCAAGCATTAAGCATCCTATACATGTTAATTGATTCCGCATGTTTTGGCCACATGTTGCGTTTTTTTTCCGCGAAAAAAACGCTTCGCGGAAAAAATAGCAACATGTTCATTAATTTAGCGTAATCGCGGTGATTCCGCCGCCCATAGGAATGCATTGAACCGCTTACTTTCCGCATGTGGCTGTGCCCACCATGCGCAATGTAAGCGGTTCATGTGCGGATGGTACCCAGGGTCTGGAGCAGAGGAGACTCTCCTCCAGGCCCTGGGTACCATATCCCTGGTAAAACAATAATTAAAATAAAAAATAATGATATTCTCACCTTCCGGCGGCCCCCGCAGCCTTCCCGCCTTCAGCGACGCTCCCGGCAACTTCCGGTCCCAAGAGTCCTTTGCGAGAATCACCCAGATGGCATAGCGGTCTCGCGAGATGCTACGTCATCGGTGTGATTTGTCGCAAAGCACTCCTGGGACCGGAGTTGCGGGAGCGTCGCTGAAGGCGGGAAGGCTGCGGGGGCCGCCGGAAGGTGAGAATATCATTATTTATTATTTTTTTTATTATTTTTACATTAGATCTTTTTACTATTGATGCGGCATAGGCGGCATCAATAGTAAAAAGTTGGTCACACTTGTCAAACACTATGTTTGACTCGTGTGACCAACAATCAGTTTTCCAAGCGATGCTACAGATCGCTAGGAAAACGCTAGCATTCTGCAAGCTAATTACGCTTGCAAAACGCTATTATTCTGGCGGGAATCAGCATACAAAAAACGTGCGTATTTCCTGCGGGAGAAGTGCGGGATTGCCGCGGAAATTTCCGCGGCAATTCCGCAACGTGTGAACTTAGCCTGAAAGTACTTTTGCAGTTAAAGTCAATGAGAAAAGTAACATCTGATCATTTAATAGTATTTTCCACACTGAAGTCAAAACTAACTTTTAATATTAATCATTATTAAAGAACTGACATTAACTTATACATTAGATAGATCATCAATATCAGATCAATAGGAACCTGCACACAGTACCCCAAATGATCACTTCATGCACTGTTTCCAGAACTATAACCTATAACAGAAGGAAATAGCTAGTGATGAGCACGCGTGCTCGCCACTGCTCGATACTCAGTTTAGCATCCGGGAGCTCGGGCACACTTGTTACTTGATCGAATATAGCAGTTGCTCGAGTGCCATGCTTGAGTCCCCACCCCACATGTTTAGCACCTTTTAGGCCTCTTTCACACATCAGGTTTTCGGTGTCAGGTGCAATGTGGCGTCGAGTCAGATCGCCGGATCTGGTTTTTGAAATGTAAAACCGGATACAACGGATCCGGTTTTCAGCCAGATTAGTCGAACGGATCCGGCCGAAAACCAGATCCGTCTCATCCGGTGTATCCGTTTTTTAATCCGTTTTTCGACGGATTACGCCTGATGTGGTTTTTAAAAACGCCCTTTTTGGGGTTCCAAACGTGATTGGCTACTGAAAACATATATATACACTGTTCCTACAGCCCATCTTGTTGTATAGGAGCAAGTGGCAGTTGAAAAGAAGAGCAAGTGGCTGCTGATGATGGACGTTGTGATAGGAAACATTCTGAAGAATTTGGTGGATTTCACAATCGTCTGAAAGTGATTGTTCTGGAGAAGGAGAGAAAGATACAGCAGCGACGACGACGCCGCCGTTTCTGGATCCACCCCATCACAGCCAAGAGAATGACACGTGGGGTGTTTTTTACACTATACATAGAGCTACGAGGAAACCCTCAGAAATTTTTTTCATATCTTCGCACGAAAATGGAGAAATTTGATTTGTTGGTGGAGCGTGTTTAAGACCTCATAAGAAGATCGGACACCTATTGCCGCTTCTCCATTTCACCGGTGGAGCGTCTGATGGTGACTCTTCGGTAAGCCATATTTATTGTATCTGCTTGCTTCAGAGCACACTTGTCCTGGAATGTTGTTGCTGGTTGTTTGTATATGGCCATCTGACTCAGCTTTAACAATTGGAGATACTATAAAAATATTTTTTTTTATTTATAGTATCTCCAATTGTTATAGCTGATGTCTGGTATATAATGCTGTGATTTGAAACTCATTTTTTTGTTTATTCACAGATTCCTGGCAACTGGAGAATTTCTTTCCTCACTCTATTTTCAATACAGATTTGGGATTTCCACCATCTCTGGAATTGTGAAGCACACATGCCGTGCATTGTGGGACTCTCTAGTTGCGGAATTTCTACCAGAGCCCACAACAGACAGTTGGATTGCAATTGCAGAAATGTTTCTTCAAATATGTCAGTTTCCTAATTGCCTGGGCGCTGTGGACGGGAAACATATCGGGATTGTCAAGCCAGCAGGATCTGGATCCGAATATTGTAATTACAAGAAATATTTCTCCATTGTCCTCATGGTCATCGCTGACGCAGAATATAAATTTATTGCCGTAGATATTGGTGCCTATGGCCGCTCCAATGGCTCTCAAGTTTTCAAACTGTCTGCAATGGTCAGTCAGCTGTATGGAAACACCTTCCAGTTCCCACCCCCTAGACCACTGCCTCAAACTTCTGGCCCACCAATGCCTTTTGTTTGTGTAGGGGATGAAGCCTTCCAGCTGTCAGAACACCTGCTGAAACCGTACTCCAGCAGAGGATTGACACACACAAAAATAATTTTTAGTTACCGCCTCACAAGAGCCAGAAGGATGGTGGAGTGCGCTTTTGGGATTCTAACAGCCAAATGGCGTGTTCTATTGACCGCTATCAACCTAAAAACTGAAACTGTGGACGAGGTAATCAAAGCTTGTGTGGTTCTACACAATTTTGTCATCAGCAAGGAACAGATTTCCATTGAGGAACACTCTGAAGAAACCACCTTGCATGATTACAAGAACGTTACCAATAGAAGTTCTGTGACTGTTTCCCAAATGAGGGACAAATTTGCCCAATACTTTATGTCCCCTGAAGGAAGAGTAGACTGGCAGGATGACAGATTTTAATAAACTGCTCTGTGACCTTTGTACCTTGTGTACCCACAGTATACCTTTGCCAACCAAAGTTGTCTACCTTGTTGTGTATTATATACAGTATGTTACCTTTTGTCCAAAGTTGTGTCCATGGTTCTGTATAGCAAAATATTTCACCTTTTAACCAAAGTTCTGTACATTGTTAGGTAATCCCCAACAAGGTACAGAACTTTGTTTAAAAGGTGAAATACTTTGCTAATACACAACCAGGGACACAACTTTGGACAAAAGGTAAAATTATTTTACCTTTTACCCAAAGTTATGTGCCTGCTTTTGTATAACCAATAAATGTTACCTTTATTTTACCTTTGACAACCAAAGTTGTCTACCTTGTTGTGTATTATGTACAGTATGTTACCTTTTGTCCAAAGTTGTGTCCCTGGTGTATTAGCAAAGTATTTCACCTTTTAACCAAAGTTCTGTACATTGTTAGGCAATCCCCAACAAGGTACAGAATTTTGTTTAAAAGGTGAAATACTTTGCTAATACACAACCAGGGACACAACTTTGGACAAATGGTAAAATTATTTTACCTTTTACCCAAAGTTATGTGCCTACTTTTGTATAACCAATAAATGTTACCTTTATTTAACTTTAGAAATAAATGACAGCCATTTTAATCAACCAAATTAACATTTATTTTATTTAAAATGTTTAACAATGTTTTTTTCAAAGTCAAAAATATTAAATTTTTTTTTTTTCAATGTGAAAAATATTTATTTTTTGCAATGTGCCATAAGTTTTTATTTCTGTTTCTTTTAATAAAAAAAATGAATATACATAACATTACAAGTTTGCATAGTGTGGGGTGGAAATACTACTGGAGGGGCTGTGGGACCCTTCGACAGTGGGAGTGTGGGGAGCGGACTGGGATGGTGTTGGGGAAGGATCAGGTAAAAGAGGTGAAGGGGTGGAAAAAGAAATGGAAAGGGTGGAGAGGTGGGAGGCAGAACAAGTAGGTGGTGGAGAGGAGGATTGGGCAGGTAGTAGAGGAGCAGATGTGGTTGGGAACTGGTATTGGGCTGGTTGTTGGTATGGGGCAGGTTGTTGAAAGTGGGGAGGTTGCTGGAAGTGGGGAGGTTGCTGGAAGTGGGGAGGTTGTTGGTACTGGGGAGGTTGTTGGTACTGGGGAGGATGCTGATATTGAATGGGAGGGGAGGAGGGACGGTGGCTGGAGGGGGGGCAGGTGTGGGAGGAACGACTGGGGTGGGTGTAGGTTGGGAGGTAACCTGCGCTAGAGCACCATGGCAAGTATGCATTACATGCATCTGCTGGCTAGGAGATAGCGTATACATGCGCTCGGCTACAGACCTGAAAAAACTGTGGTTTGGCGAACTTCTTCCTCCTGAATACATCGTTTGCAGAAGTGTCTTAACCTCCAGAATGCGGGAGCTGAGCTGATTAAAGCCTGCAGCCATTTGCTCTGATAAGACTTTAAGACAGTTCTGAAATTATGCATTAAGATGTAAGAATTCGGGCCATAGTTCCTTTCCTGACCCCTCTGCCGCAGCCGCCCAGTAGCCACAGGTGTACTAGAGGTGGCAGCAGCAGAAGGGTGGGGTAAGGGGAAATCTATCTCCTGACAGTAGCCTCATGCAATGCACTCGGCATATAACCTAAGCATAAAACTTTTTCCTATACTATCCCTATATGTTATACAGTCATGGCCAAAAGTTTTGAGAATGACACAAATATTAATTTTTACTACTGCTTCACTTTTTCTAATGGCAATTTGCATATACTCCAGAATGTTATAAAGAGTGATCAGCTTAACAGCAATTACTTGCAAAGTCAATATTTGGCTAGAAAATGAACTTTATCCCCCAAAACACATTTCAACATCATTGCAGCCCTGCCTTAAAAGGACCAGCTAACCTCTTTTCAGTGATTGCTCTATTAACACAGGTGTGGGTGTTGATGAGGACATGGCTGGAGATCAATCTGTCATGATTAAGTAAGAATGACACCACTGGACACTTTAAAAGGAGGCTGGTGCTTGACATCATTGTTTCTCTTCTGTTAACCATGGTTATCTCTAAAGAAACACGTGCAGTCATCATTGCAGTGCACAAAAATGGCCTAACAGGGAAGAGTATCGCAGCTAGAAAGATTGCACCTCAGTCAACAATCTATCGCATCATCAATAACTTCAAGGAGAGAGGTTCCATTGTTGCCAAAAAGGCTTCAGGGCGCCCAAGAAAGACCAGCAAGCGCCAGAACCGTCTCTTAAAAGTGTTTCAGCTGCGGGAACGGGCTACCAGCAGTGCAGAGCTTGCTCAGAATGGCAGCAGGCAGGTGTGAGTGCATCTGCACGCACTGTGAGGCGGAGACTCTTGGAGCAAGGCCTGGTCTCAAGGAGGGCAGCAAAGAAGCCACTTCTCTCCAGAAAAAAAATCATGGACAGACTGATATTCTGCAAAAGGTACAGGCAGTGGACTGCTGAGGACTGGGGTAAAGTTATTTTCTCTGATGAATCCCCTTTTCGATTGCTTGGGACATCAGGAAAACGCCTCATTCGGAGAAGACAAGGTGAGCGCTACCACCAGTCTTGTCTCATGCCAACTGTTAAGCATCCTGAAACCATTCATGTGTGTGGTTGCTTCTCAGCCAAGGGAATCGGCTCTCTCACAGTCTTGCCTAAAAACACAGCCATGAATAAAGAATGGTACCAGAATGTCCTCCAAGAGCAACTTCTCCCAACCCTCCAAGAGCAGTTTGGCGATCAACAATGCCTTTTCCAGCATGATGGAGCACCTTGCCATAAGCAAAGGTGATAACTAAATGGCTCAGGGAACAAAACGTAGAGATTTTGGGTCCATGGCCTGGAAACTCCCCAGATCTTAATCCCATTGAGAACTTGTGGTCAATCATCAAGAGACGGGTGGACAAACAAAACCTAAAAATTCTGACAAAATGAAAGCATTGATTGTGCAAGAATGGACTGCTATCAGTCAGGATTTGGTCCAGAAGTTGATTGAGAGCATGCCAGGGAGAATCGCAGAGGTCCTGAAGAAGAAGGGTCAACACTGCAAATATTGACTTGCTGCATTAACTCATTCTAACTGTCAATATAAGCTTTTGTTACTCATATGTTTGCAATTATTATATTTCTGTCTGTGATAAAAACATCTGTCAAACACACATAAAAACCAGAGGGCAGCAGATCATGTGAAAATATAATATTTGTGTCATTCTCAAAACTTTTGGCCATGACTGTACACTAATATGCCCACCACTGCCTGTCTGCCCTAATTTTCCTATCACTAACTAAACACTAAATTATTTTCTATACTTTCAATACCCTTGAGCTGAGTGCACAAGGTTACCTTAGGCATTACCAATACAATATCCACACATCAGCATCAGTACATATAACATTCTATGCATTTTACACATTTCCCATCATGCAATAAAATGCACTGAAAAGTCAGTATTAATACTACAATTGATGTTTTTAGGGGCAGGTATACAACAATCTATGTAACACTCTTAGGCTTGTTTCACATTAGCGTTTTGCGTGCAGCGCATCGTGCGCTATTGGTCGCATGCGCCATGCTCCCCTATGTTTAACATGACGAGCGCATGGTCTAGCGCTTGCACGTGTTCATCAGTGTTTTCGTGTGCTGCGCTTTTTCCAGGTGTGCGCCCAGACGCGCTAGATGCTACATGTTGCATTTTTTGTTCCGCCCAACCTCGTAAAAAAAGCGCATGTGCATGCATGCGCACGGAATGCACCTAAAAATCACATTACAGTCTATGGGGTCGCTGGCGTGCGCATATACATGCGCACACCTGCGCTTTTGAGGGCATGCGATTTTTGAGTAAACAATGTCTAGACACTTAGTTAAACCACCCCCTACACAAGAAACATTGCTTTGGGGGTAGTGTACATAAAAGAAAGTGTTTGCACTGGCAGAACAATACTCTACAGACAGCCTGCAAGAGGCCAGACAGCCTGCAACAGACCAGAGCCATTTGGATCAAAGCTACAGCAGCAAGAATGTGAGTATTCTTAAATCTAATGTCTGCCTGTCCTTTCAAATGTATTATGTACTAATGCCTTCTATATTTTTTTTATTGCAGCATGTCTTCTGAGGATGAATATCGGCCGTCCCGTGATGAACTGGCATAAGCAGAGCGTGATGTAAGTATCTTCCTGCCCTACATTTTGGGTAAGGCCGGCGTCACACTTGCGAGTTTGATGCGAGTAAGTCGCACGACGGCCGTGCCGGGTGTTGATGCGAGAAAGTCGTGCGACTTACTCGCATCAAACTCGTAAGTGTGATGCCGGCCTAAGTATAGCTGCTGCATCTACACATGTATAAAATTAATTTTTGTTCTTTTTCAGACCTCATCGGCCACGGTTTCAGAGGCCGAATTGCAGGAGCAGCCAAGACAAGTCCTGGCGGGGAGACGGGCTGTAAGTATACACTGACATTGATTGTAATTTTTTTTATTTTTTTTATTTTTTTTTCCCCCTGCCTTTTTTTCTGTACTGTTTTTCATGTTCAATCTTTCTTTTCTATATCTTTTTCTATCTTTTTCATTCACAAATATTTCCAAGATTATAATGTATTTTTTTTTCTAGGTTCCACAACAGGATGAAGAAATCTATCTGGACAATGAGGCCCTGATCAACCTGATCCAGGAGTGAGTCCCGTTGTGGGACAGCCATGATCCGCAGCACACGGACCTTGTGGTGACCCAGCGGCTCTGGAATGAGGTGGCCGCAGCGCTGATGGATGGCTGGGACACTGCGAGTCAAAGGGTCCGCAAGGATTTTCGTAAGTATATTTCATTGCTGTGTGATGCCGCATTGACTCTTAGGCCGGCGTCACACTGGCGACAGAATCGGACGACTGCAATGCGATGAAAATCGTATTGCAGTCTGCCCTATGTTAATCTATGGAGCAGCTCCCAGTATCAGATTTTTTGTGGTCCGTTTTAAACGTCCGTGTGCAATCGCAGCATGATGCGATTGTCACCGATTGTGGGTCGACTATCGCCAATGCAAGTCTATGGGAGCGATGAAAAATCTGATTACAAACGGACCGCATGTGTGACTTGCGATGAAATCGCATCGGTGTCCTTTCGAAAAGCGCAATTCATCCCCGGCTATACTGTAAAATCACACTGACAGCTTTAATAAAGAATAGAAAGAATAGATATACACACATAGAATACATATATATATATATATATATATATGTAATTGTGACATGTATATATGTATATTTATATTTCCTGACTTCTACATACTGTAATAGCCGCAAATTCAATTGCCGGCTTCTGTGAAATCACAGAAGCCGACATGAAATGATACATTGTTTACACACAGTTAACCATGTCATTTCCTGTATTTTGATATTTGTTTAGAACTTACAATTACATGAGTGTATTTGTGCTAAATTTCAGACATGTAGGGGTTAATTAAAGGTGTAAATTCGTTGACAAAAAAATGCTGTGCTCCCGCTGTATTTTCTCCACCAGACAGACAAAGCAAGCGAGTGGGGGCAGATAATAACAGCCTAGGGAGGGTACTTTTTTTTTGTGCCCCCCCTGGCTACTAACATCTGCCCCCAGACACCCCAGAAAGGGCAAATCTATAATTAGATTTGCCCTTTCTGGCACTTTGCCCGTCTATTCCCATTGCCCTGTAGCGGTGGCGAATGGGTTAATAATCTCACCTTAATGTCACCTTAGTATTGAAAGGTGACCTTAAGGCAGGTTAATAATTGAGAGCTGTCAATTAGACAACTATCAATTATTAATCCTATTGAAGTAAATAAAAAAAACATCACACACACTTTAAGAATAAATAATTTTAATGAAATAAAAACACATATTTTTGACCATCTTTTATTTCACTCTTAATCCGTTCGAAGCCCTTGTTCTTTTAAAATAAATATAAATAATAAAACAACATTATTCTTACCTATCTGGCAATCTGTCACGTCCCACGCTGTAATCCTTCACAAAGGGTTAACTAGCTTTGAGCCAAGCAGTGCAAGTAATCCTGCATGCTCAGCTCAAAGCTCCTGAATGAATAAGTTCCTCTCCTGGCGACAGGAGAGGATGTGTTTAATGAATGAAGCTTAATTGATTGTGTCCACTTTCCCTTTAGGTCAGGTCACTAAAGTTAAATTGCCAATAAATCAATTAAGCTCCATTCATGAATCACTTCCTCTACTTTCTGTGGTAGAGGAACTTATTCATTCAGGGGGTTACAGCTAGGAGACAGAATTATCTCCCTGCTAACTGTAACCTCTTAACCCTTTCTGATGGATTACAGCGTGGGACCTGACTGTACATCGGATTGGTAAGTATAATTTTGCTTTTTTATTTTATTTTTATTACAGGAAATGGTTTTAGCAGGAAAATAAAATATTGTCAAAAACGTGTGATTATTTCATTAAACTTCTTTTTTATTAAACTGTGTGTTTGATTTTTCTATCATACAATAGGATTAATAATTGATAGTTGTCTAATTGACAACTCTCAATTATTAACCTGCCTTAAGGTCACCTTTCAATACTAAGGTGACATTAAGGTGAGATTATTAACCCATTCACCACCGCTACAGGGCAATGGGAATAGACGGGCAAAGTGCCAGAAAGGGCGAATCTAATTATAGATTTGCCCTTTCTGGGGTGTCTGGGGGCAGATGTTAGTAGCCAGAGGGGGCACAAAAAATGTACCCTCCCTAGGCTGTTATTATCTGCCCCCACTCGCTTGCTTTGTCTGTCTGGTGGAGAAAATACAGCGGGAGCCCACGCATTTTTTTTCAACGAAATTACACCTTTAATTAACCCCTACATGTCTGAAATTTTGCACAAATACACTCATGTAATTGTAAGTTCTAAACAAATATCAAAATACAGGAAATGACATGGTTAACTGTGTGGAAACAATGTATCATTTCATGTCGGCTTCTGTGATTTCACAAAAGCCGGCAATTGAATTAGCGGCTATAACAGTATGTAGAAGTCTAGGAACTATAAATATATGTATATATACATGTCACAATGACATGTATATATATATATATATATATATATATATATGTTCTATGTGTATATATCTATTCTTTTTTTTGTGATTGAAATACTATTCTTTTGGATCCATTATATGTCAGTTTTGCAAGCCTGCGAGAAAATCTCGCAAGTCGGATGAAAATCGGATGTTACAAGGTACACACACATGCGACTAAATCGCATCTTTGAAGGAAAATCGGATGCCAGAAGGATGTGTGATGTTTGCATTTTGATCCGACAATCGACCATCTAAAACGGACCGATTTTTTGTCGTTGTGTGTGACGCCGGCCTTAGGCGTGATGACACAGGTGTGTGTCATGCTAGATATTTTCTAGCATGGTACACAATTGTGTTATCATCTCCAACAGTGAGTGCATTGACTATTGTATTGCTGTGTGATGCCGCATTGCCTGTTGACCATGGTCACACAGGTGTGTGTGATGAAGAATTTTGCCATCAGTGCATTGTCTAATTTTTTTTCTTTGTTTTTCCCACAGTGAACAAAGTCAGAACCTGTTGGCACGCGATGAAGGACCGCTTCAACAGGGATGTTCGTTATGAGGGACAGGTTCACAGTGGTTCAGGGGCAAGGACCAGAAGAAAATACCGCTATTATCGGGAGTTGGCATTCCTAAGACCGGTGCTTGCCTCCAGAGCGTAAGTATTTTTTGTATTGTACTGTTTTTTACTCTGTGCTTTACTGTTCCACAGCAGTTGGCGCTTTAAAATGCATGATACTAATGTTTTTCTTTTCTTTTCACAGCACCTGGAGCAGCACCATGCAACCTGTCCCTGGAGCGGTTCTTCATCGAACGACCTCGGACCCGTCCCAACCATCCGACAGCCAGGAAGCAGCTTGCAGGTCGGCAACACAGACAACTGCAGACCAGCAAGCTGGTATGTCAGGTCTTCCCCTGTCCCAGGTTTCTACCACTGACTTTGAGGGCACTTCCCACCAGCGGCAGAGGCCCTTGGACAGGAATGTCATGCCCGAGTTCATGCACTTGAGCACGGCCTTTCAGACCAGCCTCAAGGCGATGGGCGACAGAGTGGAAAGTGGTTTTGCCCTCATGGAACGTAGTTTTAAACCACGTGGACTACCGCTTCCACTCTGTCGACAGTCGCCTTGACCGTCTGGAGGCCGATTCAACAGACCAGCACACCATTTTTCAGCAAAATTGAATGGGCCATGGCGAAACACCTTAGTCCAAATCTCCAGCTGACTGTGATGCAGGCCTGCAACACTGCTTTCTTGCAGGCTATGCAGCAGAGTCAGTACGTGCAGCAGTCAGTGGTGTCATTTCCAAATGTGCCACCACTGACTCGCTTCACCTCACTACCGACTTCTGCTGCATACCACTACACGGCCACCAGCATTCCAAGCCAAGCCGGACAATACTATAACACCCCAAGTCCGAGTGCTGCTGGACACTCCCCCGCAACCACCATAGTAAGCGCTGCTACTGTCTGGAGCACCGCCACCACACCACCCGCTTGGAGCACACACCACCGCCACCGCTCCATCATCTTGGACCACCGCCAACACTCCTGGTAGTAGCACCGCCAGTGCTCCTCCTAGGAGCACCGCCACTGCTCCACCTGATTGGAGCACTGCCACTGCTCCACCATCTTGGACCACCGCCAACACTCCTGATAGTAGCAACGCCAGCGCTCCTCCTAGGAGCACCGCTACCGCTCCACCTAATTGGAGCACTGCCACCACTCCACCATCTTGGACAACCGCCAACACTCCTTGTAGTAGTACTGCCAGCGCTCCTCCTAGGAGCACCGCCAACACTCCACCTGATTGGAGCACTGCCACCGCCACCGCTCCACCATCTGGGACCACCACCAGCACTCCTGCTAGGAGCACTGCCAGCGCTCCTCCTAGGAGCCCCGACACCACTCCTCCTTCTTAGAGCACCGGCAGTGCTCCTCCTGATAGGAGCACCACCCCCGTCACCACCGAGCATCATCAGCAGAGGGGTGATCCCCATTCTCTCTTTGTGCCAGCCACCCAATTTAAATCCAGTTCAGCCGGTCAAAATGGTCACACATTTCCAAAAGGTCAAGGCAGGAGACTCCATGACAAAGAAAGAAAAAAAAAAAAAAACTTTGGTTGTCCCTCCCCCCTCTCCTCCTACTGTGTCTCAACCTGCCTCCGGTTACATCCCTGAGCTCCCTTCCCCCACTACTTTCATCGCCCCTTACCCTAGAACCCCTTTCCGCCTCCTAGACGTTCCTCGTCTCTCCACACCCCCAAAGTGCCACCATCTTCCCCCAAACCTCGTTCCCAATAACCCTTTTTTTTGGGTTCTTTTACAATAAATGTAAAATTTTGGTTTCCCATAATACTGTTTGGTTATTGTGTCTTTCGCCGCCTACACACACTGCACCGTACACTTTGTGTTTTTGCCACCACATAGCTTCATTACTGACACATGTTTCTTGTGTCATTCCTGGAGATATTTGTAGTCAAAAACACAAATATATGACTTGTATTTTCCACCACCATTAGTGTCTTCAGTCTGCTAATATTGCACAGACTGAATAGAGGGTGGTGTTGTTTGCAAGGCATATCTACTGTTACCTTGCCAGGTATCATAAAAAGTTGATTGAGGATGGTGTGTTTTTACCATCATCATTTAGCTATTTGTGACACAAGGCCAGGGGATTCCAGATATACCTTGTAATTACCACATCCTTTATTCAGTAGATGGTGTATAAACTGAGGAGATGATGGGGAAAGTACACTTCATATGTACAATACCCTGGCCTGGTATCATAACTATTTATCACACCTGGGCAGGTGAATACACATACGAGTCAACCTGCAGCGTCGCTTCAGTCTGCATTATCTATTTCACACAGACTGGAGCGATGCTACAGTTTAACTCATATGTGTATTCACCTGCCCAGGTGTGATAACATTCTGAAGTCAGGATGCGTTATTTTGGGCGTCCTCACTTCAGCATGACACCAGGCCTGGGGATTCTAGAAGTTGTATAAACTTTATTATGTCTCCAGTCTGCGTTCATACTCAAGCCACAGTGGAGATCCTACAAAAAATATTTATAGTCACGTAGTCAGGTGTCATAAAGAGTGACGCATGCTAGTGCATCCCAAAATCCACATTTTTAACATCAGGCCAGGTAACACAAATATTAGTTATATTATCTCCACCGTTGCTGTAAATTGAACACATACTCGAGAGATGATAAAGGTCATACAACTTGTGTGCATGTATAGTCACCTGGTCCGGAATGCTAGTAAATTCATGATGCACAAAACACAGCATCATGAATTCACTTGGTACACCTGAGCAGTTGATTATTGTATTGGAGTGTAGAAAAACAGAGTGCACTTCTTACAGGTATCAAAACAGGGTTTTTATTAACCCCTTCAAGACCCAGCCTATTTTGACCTCAAAGACCTTGCCATTTTTTGCAATTCTGACCAGTGTCCCTTTATGAGGTAATAACTCAGGAGCGCTTCAACGGATCCTAGCGATTCTGAGATTGTTTTTTCATGACATATTGGGCTTCATGTTAGTGGTAAATTTAGGTCGATAATTTTTGCGTTTATTTGTGAAAAAAATGGAAATTTGGCGAAAATTCTGAAAATTTTGTAATTTTCAAATTTTTAATTTTTATTCTGTTAAACCAGAGAGTTATGTGGCACAAAATAGTTAATAAATAACATTTCCCACATGTCTACTTTACATCAGCACAATTTTGGGAACAACATTTTTTTTTGTTAGGAAGTTATAAGGGTTAAAAGTTGACCAGCGATTTCTCATTTTTACAGCAAAATTTACAAAACCATTTTTTTAGGGACCACCTCACATTTGAAGTCACTTTGAGGGGTCTATATGGCAGAAAATACCCAAAAGTGACACCTTTATAAAAACTGCACCCCTCAAGTACTCAAAACTACATTCAAGAAGATTATTAACCCTTCAGGTGCGACACAGGAACTAAAGCAACGTGGAAGGAAAAAATGGACATTTTAATTTTTCCAACAAAAATTTTCTTTTAGCATCAATTTTTTCATTTTTACATGGGCATCAGGATAAAATGGATCCTAAAATTTGTTGGGCAATTTCTCCTGAGTACACAGATACCTCATATGTGGTCATAAACCACTGTATGGGCGCACGGCAGGGCTCAGAAGGGAAGGAGCGCCATTTGACTTTTTGAATGGAAAATATGCTGGAATATTTAGCGGTTGCCATGTCGCATTTGGAGAGTTCCTGTGTGCCTAAACATTGGAGCTCCCCCACAAGTGACCCCATTTTGGAAACTAGACCCCATAAGGAACTTATCTAGATGCATAGTGATCACTTTGAACCCCCAGGTGCTTCACAAATTGATCTGTAAAAAAAAGAAAGTACTTTTTTTTCACAAAAATTTTCTTTTAGCCTCAGTTTTTTCATTTTCACATGGGCAACAGTATAAATTGGATCCTAAAATTTGTTGGGCAATTTCTCCTGAGTACACAGATACCTCATATGTGGTCATAAACCACTGTTTGGGCGCACGGCAGGGCTCAGAAGGGAAGGAGCGCCATTTGACTTTTTGAATGGAAAATATGCTGGAATATTTAGCGGTTGCCATGTCGCATTTGGAGAGTCCCTGTGTGCCTAAACATTGGAGCTCCCCCACAAGTGACCCCATTTTGGAAACTAGACCCCCTAAGGAACTTATCTAGATGCATAGTGAGCACTTTGAACCCCCAGGTGCTTCACAAATTGATCCGTAAAAAAAAGAAAGTACTTTTTTTTCACAAAAATTTTCTTTTAGCCTCAGTTTTTTTCATTTTCACATGGGCAACAGTATAAATAGGATCCTAAAATTTGTTGGGCAATTTCTCCTGAGTACACAGATACCTCATATGTGGTCATAAACCACTGCTTGGGCGCACGGCAGGGCTCAGAAGGGAAGGAGCGCCATTTGACTTTTTGAATAGAAAATATGCTGGAATATTTAGCGGTTGCCATGTCGCATTTGGAGAGTCCCTGTGTGCCTAAACATTGGAGGTCCCCCACAAGTGACCCCATTTTGGAAACTAGACCCCTAAGGAACTTATCTAGATGCATAGTGAGCACTTTGAACTCCCAGGTGCTTCACAAATTGATCCGTAAATAAAAGAAAGTACTTTTTTTTCACAAAAATTTTCTTTTAGCCTAAGTTATTTTCATTTTCACATGGGCAACAGTATAAATTGGATCCTAAAATTTGTTGGGCAATTTCTCCTGAGTACACAGATACCTCATATGTGGTCATAAACCACTGTTTGGGCGCACGGCAGGGCTCAGAAGGGAAGGAGCGCCATTTGACTTTTTGAATGGAAAATATGCTGGAATATTTAGCGGTTGCTATGTCGCATTTAGAGAGTCCCTGTGTGCCTAAACATTGGAGCTCCCCCATAAGTGACCCCATTTTGGAAAGTAGACCCCCTAAGGAACTTATCTAGATGCATAGTGAGCACTTTGAACCCCCAGGTGCTTCACAAATTGATCCGTAAAAAAAGAAAGTACTTTTTTTTCACAAAAATTTTCTTTTAGCCTCAGTTTTTTTCATTTTCACATGGGCAACAGTATAAATTGGATCCTAAAATTTGTTGGGCAATTTCTCCTGAGTACACAGATACCTCATATGTGGTCATAAACCACTGTTTGGGCGCACTGCAGGGCTCAGAAGGGAAGGAGCGCCATTTGACTTTTTGAATGGAAAATATGCTGGAATATTTAGCGGTTGCCATGTCGCATTTGGAGAGTTCCTGTGTGCCTAAACATTGGAGCTCCCCCACAAGTGACCCCATTTTGGAAACTAGACGCCCTAAGGAACTTATCTAGATGCATAGTGAGCACTTTGAACCCCCAGGTGCTTCACAGAAGTTTATAACGCAGAGCCGCGAAAATAAAAAATCATTTTTTTTCTCAAAAAATGATTTTTTAGCCCACTGTTTTTTATTTTCACAATGGTTACAGGAGAAATTGGACCCCAAAAGTTGTTGTCCAGTTTCTCCTGAGTACGCTAGTACCCCATATGTGGGGGGGAACCACTGTTTGGGCACACGTCAGGGCTCGGAAGGGATGTAGTGACGCTTTGAAATGCCGACTTGATGGAATGGTCTGCGGGCATCTTGTTACGTTTGCAGAGCCCCTGATGTGCCTAAACAGTAGAAACTCCCCACAAGTGACCCCATTTTGGAAACTAGACCCGGCAAAGAACTTATCTAGATGTGTGGTGAGCACTTTGAACCCCCAAGGGCTACACAGAAGTTTATAACGCCCGGGCATGAAAATAAAAAAATCATATTTTTTCCACAATCAGGATCTTTTAGTCCCCAATTTTTTTATTTTCCCAAGGGTAACATGAGAAATTAGACCCAAAAGTTGTTGTCCAATTTGTCCTGAGTATGCTGATATCCCATATGTGGGAGAAAACTACTGTATGGGCACACGTCGGGGCTCGGATGGGAAGTAGCGACGTTTTGAAATGCCCACTTGATGGAATGGTCTTCGGGCGTCATGTTACGTTTGCAGAGTCCCTGATGTGCCTAAACAGTAGAAACTCCCCACAAGTGACCCCATTTTGGAAACTAGATCCCCCAAGGAACTCCTATAGATGTGTGATAAGCACTTTGAATCTCCAAGTCCTTCACAGAAGTTTATAACGCAGAGCCGTGAAAATATAAAATCATTTTTTTTCCACAAAAATAATTTTTAGTCCCAATTTTTTTTCCCAATGTTAACAGGAGAAATTAGAACCCCCAAAGTTGTTGTGCAATTTTTCCCGAGTACGCTGATACCCCATATGTGGGGATAAACCACTGTTTGGGCATACGTCGGGGCTTGGAATAAAGGGAGCACTGTTTGACTTTTTGAACGCAAAATTTGCAGGAATCAATGGTGGCGCCATGTCGCGTATGGAGACCCCCTGATGTGCCTAAATAGTGGAAACCCCTCAATTCTAACTCCAACCCTAACCCCAACACACCCCTAACCCAACCCTAACCCCTACACCACTTAACCCTAATACAAACCCTAATCATAACCCTAACCCCAACACACCCCTAACTCTAATCCCAACTCTAACCATAAACCTAACCACAAGCCTAACCCTAATTCCAACCCTAACCCTAATTCCAACCCTAACCCTAATTCCAACCCTAACCCAAATTCCAACCCTAACCGTAATTCTAACCTTAACCCTAATGCTAACCCTAACCCTAGTTCTAACCCTAAGGCTGTGTTCATATTGCGTTTTACCAGCCCGTTCAACACGTAGCGGTGACCGGCTGGTAACGGTATAGCATAACGCGATCGCGTTATGCTATACCCGCTAGCGCAGATGAATCAGCAGATAATCAGCCGCGGATCCGCAGCAAAATCCGCCGCGGATCTGCAGCGAATCAGCAGCGATATCCGCCGCGGATCAGCAGCGAAATCAGCCGCGGATCAGCAGCGAAATCAGCCGCGGATCAGCAGCGAAATCAGCCGCGGATCAGTAGCGAAATCAGCCGCGGATCAGCAGCGAAATCCGCTGCGGATCCGCAGCGAATCAGCAGCAAAATCAGTCGCGGATCAGCAGCGAAATCCGCCGTGGATCAGCAGCAAAATCAGCCGCGGATCCGCAGCGAATCAGCAGCGAAATCCGCCGCGGATCAGCAGCGAAATCCGCCGTGGATCAGCAGCGAAATCAGCCGCGGATCAGCAGCGAAATCAGCCGCGGATCAGCAGCGAAATCAGCCGCGGATCAGCAGCGAAATCTGCTGCGGATTCGCAGCGAATCAGCAGCAAAATCAGTCGGGGATCAGCAGCGAAATCCGCCGCGAATCAGCAGCGAAATCCGCCGCGGATCAGCAGCGAAATCAGCAGCGGATCAGCAGCGAAATCAGCCGCGGATCAGCAGCGAAATCCGTCGCGAATCAGCAGCGAAATCCGCTGCGAATCAGCAGCGAAATCAGCCGCGGATCCGCCGCGGATCAGCAGCGACATCCGCCGCGGATCAGCAGCGAAATCCGCCGCGGATCAGCAGCGAAATCCGCCGCGGATCAGCAGCGAAATCCGCCGCGAATCCGCAGCGAAATCCGCCGCGGATCAGCAGCGAAATCCGCCGCGGATCAGCAGCGAAATCAGCCGCGGATCAGCAGCGAAATCAGCCGCGGATCAGTAGCGAAATCAGCCGCGGATCAGCAGCGAAATCAGCCGCGGATCAGCAGCGAAATCCGCTGCGGATCCGCAGCGAATCAGCAGCAAAATCAGCCGCGGATCAGCAGCGAAATCCGCTGCGGATCCACCGCGAATCAGCAGCAAAATCAGTCGTGGATCAGCAGCGAAATCCGCCGCGGATCCTAGCGAAATCCGCAGCGGATCAGCAGCGAAATCCGCCGCGAATCAGCAGCGAAATCAGCCGCGGATCCGCCGCGGATCAGCAGCGAAATCCGCCGCGGATCAGCAGCAAAATCCGCTGCGGATCCGCAGCGAATCAGCAGCAAAATCAGCCGCGGATCAGCAGCGAAATCCGCTGCGGATCCACCGCGAATCAGCAGCAAAATCAGTCGTGGATCAGCAGCGAAATCCGCCGCGGATCCGTAGCGAAATCCACAGCGGATCAGCAGCGAAATCCGCCGCGAATCAGCAGCGAAATCAGCCGCGGATCCGCCGCGGATCAGCAGCGAAATCCGCCGCGGATCAGCAGCAAAATCCGCTGTGGATTCGCAGCGAAATCAGTCGCGGATCTGCAGCGAAATCCGCTGTGGATTCGCAGCTAAATCAGTCGGATTGCGGAAATCCGCGGACGCGAAATCCAGTTGCGGATCAGCAGCGAAATCCGCCGTGGATCCGCAGCGAAATCCGCCAAAGTTGCGGATTTTGCTGCGGATCCGCGGCGTATTTTGCTGCGGATCCGCGGCAAAATACGCCGCGGATCCGCAGCAAAATCCGCAACGTGTGCACAGGGCCTAATAGGAAAAAAAAAAAAAAAAAAATCTTTATTTTTTTTATTTGTCCCTACCTATGATAAAGGGGGGGTTCATTTACTTTTTTTTATTTTGATCACTGTGACAGTTTATCACAGTGATCAAAATAAATTTTTGGACACTGGGGGGCGCACTGCGCATGCGCCGGCCGGCGGGCGCACTGCGCATGCGCTCGTCATTTTCCAAGATGGCGGCGCCCATGAAGAGGCCCGGGCGGACGCCGGGACCGATCCAGGGACATCGGTGGATCGGGAGAGGTGAGTAGGGTGGTCGGAAGGTTAGGGGGGGGATCGGAAGGTGGGGGCACCGGAGCAAAGGAGGAGGGGAGCTGTTAGTGACGGCGGTGACCGATCGCTGCCATCTTTCGGTGGCGGCGGCCGATCGCCGCCGTGACTCGGTGTGGGGGGGTCAGGTCTCGGTGTCCAGCCATGGCAGATGCTATTGCAGCATCGGCCATGGCTGGATTGTAATATTTCACCAATTAAATTGGTGAAATATTACAGATTGCTCTGATTGGCTGTTTCACTTTTAACAGCCAATCAGAGCGATCGTGGCCATGGGGGGGTTAAGCCAACCCCCCTGTGGTGAAGCACAAAGGGTCCTGTAACTGCGGGTCGGGTGACCTTTGAGTGACCCCGGTCTCCCGGCCCGCAGGAACGCGATCCTTTCATGACGCAGGGTATGCGTCATAGGTCGGATTGGCACCGACTTTCATGACGCATACGCTGTGTCAAAGGTCGGGAAGGGGTTAATATACACAAGAAAAATGTTTTACACCATTTGATCTTGCCATTCCACCCGTCCTACATCTGAGATAAAGTAGGCCGCAAATTGGTCCCTCATTTTGCCAACTTCAACGGATGACCGGAGAGGGTGCTGAGGGAATTCAGGCAATGGGTTTGGAGCTGCATCATCAAGTTCAGAGTTAGGGTGCTCTTTAGCCATCACAAAATTATGAAGAACCACACATGCCTTCACCACCTCATCCACTGTTTCCAGTTTCAGATTAATGACTGTGGCGAGAATGCGCCATCTGGACACAAGTATACCAAAGGCACACTCTACAGTTCTTCGGGCCCTTGTCAGTCTGTAATTAAAGATTTTTTTGATGTGGTCCAATTCCGGCTGGAGTATGGTTTCATCAGGTTTAGGCACATTTGAAATACCTCATCCTCAACCATTACAAAGGGCAGTGGTGGACCTTCGGTGTGGGGAAGAGGCCGTGGCATGGGGAAATTGAAATGGTTGCCATACAACCTCTGGCCCATGTCCGAGTTCTTAAAAGCCTGTGAGTCATTCCCACAGCCAAATGACCCAATGTCCACTGCAACAAACAAACAGTCTGCATCCGCAATGGCCATCAATACTGTAGAAAAGTACTTTTTGTAGTTTTAGTACTCTGATCCAGTTCTTTTGGGCTTGATTATTCGGATGTGTTTCCCATCCACCGCTCCCAAACAGTTGGGGAAATTGCAGACTGTCCAGAATTTTTCTGCTATTTCAATCCACTTTTCCACGGTGTGCAGGGGCATAAATTCTGGACAGAGAATGTCCCACAAAGCCCGGCAGGTGTCCGCAACTATTCACGACAAGGTAGAAATTCCAATCCAGGACTGGAAGTGGAGTGAAGAGAGGCTCTCTCCAGTAGCCAGGAATCTGTGAAAGCGAGAAAGACAAAAAATTAATATTTATGTATATGGTTTTTAAAAACAAAATAAAAAAAAATAAAAATCAGGACATGGCATAACAATAATTCTGCAGGCTTTTGTTTACTACATGGCCGAACAATAATTCTGCAGGCTTTGAAATAGTACATGGCAGAACAAAGAAAATTATGCAGGCATTGGTTTTTAAATATTACGTACCTTAGTGTGACGAGGAGCCGTTCCTCTGAAGGAATCGCACGACGGAGCTGTGTATCCTGTCTCCGGATGGCTCCTTCAACAAGACCAAGCAAATCCGTGAAGCTTTCTTGGGACATCCGGGTATAGTCAGTAAATTTCTCTGGGTTTGCTTGTAGCTCGCTGAAGAGGGTGTTGTACGCTCCACGGCTCTCCCGAAGTTCAATAATCGGATGTATCCACAAACGCCGCCACTGCCGTCTTCGCTGTCTCTCTCCCTCCCTTTGTTGCTGGCAAGCAAATGCAAAAGCCTGAGCCAGTGCGATGTACAGATCCAACTTGAAGTGAAAACTCTTCCAGCGAAGATCCATGATGAGGGCTTGTTTGTGGAAAAAAAAACGGTCCGTTTTCTGGAGGAAAAATCGGTCCGAATATATGCAATTGTCATGCGATTGTCATGCGATTTGTATGCGGTTTTTAATCGCACCATCCGTTTTCCATCCGTTTTCCATCTGTGTGCAATGCGATTTTAACATGACATTTTTCATAGAGCAGTTATCTCTATGTAAAAAATCATGTAAAAATCACATTGTAAAAAAAATTAACACAAAAAGCAATATATATATATATATATTTATAGTTCATACACTTTTACATAGTATAATAGCCGCTGATTCATCCCCGACTATACTGTAAAATCACACTGACAGCTTTAATAAAGAATGGACAGAATTCATATACACACATAGAATACATATATATATATACATATATATATATATATATATATATATATATATACATGTCATTGAGACATATATATATACATATATATATAGGTCATACATAGTGTTGAGCGATACTGCTCGATATCTAAAAATATCGTATCGAAATTGTATCGCCGATATCACTAAATATCGTCGATATCCGATTACGATACCGGAAGTCCCATGTAAGTCTATGGGAACAAAATATCGCAACAAAAAAAACCCTTTCTTTCGTTGTAAACACAAAATCTACACACATAGAATACATATATATATATACATGTCATTGTGACATATATATATACATATATTTATAGTTTATACACTTCTACATAGTAAAATAGACTCTGATTCAATTGTCGGGTAAAGCCGTGACATACCCCATAGAAGTCGACGGGCTCGGTGCCGAGTACCCCCAAAACCTCTGGCTCTGTGCGACTCAACGTGGGCGTCACGAACAGGATTCTGTAGCTCGCTATAAGCGAGTCCTGTGTGCCTGAATTGAACTGGTTTTGTGCTTGAGAATTGCTAAAATCATCAGAGAATGTATTTGCCATTTTTCAGCCATATCTGCGTCACGACGAGGCACTGGTGAAGAAGGGCGTGCTCTTCGTGGGTGTACACTCACTCAGTGACGCGAAAACGATGGCTCTAAATGGTACTGCAATGTAAGATCGTGCCCCACAGCTCTTCAGTTCCGCATCCTCATCCTCCTCAGTGGGCGGAAACTAACACGAAGGTCCCGCCTCCCTACAAAAGAGGGGCCCTCTCCAGATGCTAATGACACATGTGACTTGGCAGAGATTGCTAATGGACACGAGCAGAAGTGTGAAGGGATGGAGCAGTCAGAGCTCTCCCCCCACGGAAGCGACCCGATCGCCACGGAACCACCGTTAGGCACCCGGCCTGGAAACCCTCCTACGCTGCAAGAAGCGGAGGATACCCTAAGAGGCCTGGCCCGGCACCGGGAGGAGGTCGCCAGGATGGAAGCCAGCTGGCGTGCCCTAAAACTAAACTTGGAGCGGCGCCAATCCCTCTTACCTGAAGTGTCTGTACCGGAAGGTGAGGCACCCGTTCTAGTAGAGGAGTCCGTGCGGGCATCCCAGCCCTTGCAATGTGATCCGGTTGACGTTGTCGCAGTGGAGGCACCCGTTCGTGCAAAAAACTCTGCACCAGCAGCACCCCAGATCCCGCTGTCTGCCCCCGTCGCTGAGACAGAAGAAGCGACACCCGTCCTCATGGAGGAGGCCGCGCAGGCACCAGAGCACTACCTGCCTGTACCGGAGCCCCGACTGTCATCTGTTCCAGAGCCGGCTGCTTCCTCCGCAGGTGAGCGCCGCCAGGACTGGGGGGCGCCAGGAGAGCTGCCGCAAACCGGACACTGTAAGCTGGCATTTGATGGTGGAGACATGGAGCTGCTGGTGGAGGAGAATTACAACCGGCGTCAGGAGGAAGAGTGGAGACGTTGGGAGCGGGAAGCAGAGCGACAAAGGGAGCAGCGAGAAACCCAAAAGCTTCGGCAACGTAACCTGGAGAAGGACCGGGCAGATAAGGACCGGATGAGAAAGGATAAAGGAACCCTGAGGGAGCCGCGGCGTAAGGGTGCAGTACGGAGCTTTAAATTGAAAGGTGGTTGGGGCTTCATCCAGGAGCCTGGACTTTATTTAGAAGTTTTTGTGAACCGGCGGGACGTCGAGGCTCACCTCCCAGAAGGACACCCGGGGAGGGACCTGTTGCCAGGAGACTTGGTGACTTACACCCGACACTGGGGTTACAATGGATGGTACGCCCTAAATGTTACCAGGTGCGACCCCTACTCCCCAGAGTGTCAGGAACCTGTGAGACCCTCGGAGCCTTCAGCCTCCCACATCCAGGCCTCTGCAAAAGTGCCCACCTCACGCCGTAAATCTCCCAAGCCTCCCTCAGTGGTCTCCTCAGCAGCCCCAGCTATGGACATGATAAGTATAGCTGGCGCATACCCGGCGCCTGTTAGGCCCCCTGGGGTTCGTTCAGTCCGGGACATAGGGTTCCAGACCCGGAGGGAGATGAAAGAGGTGGCCACACAGACCCAGATAGCGGGTCACGACTTGACTGTACAGGCCACACGACGTCATCAGGTCCTGGTGGTCCTTGGTGCCTCGGATGTTTGGCAAGCATCAGAAGAGTACCAGGTGGTACCTGGAACACCCCTGCCAAAGAATTATAAATAACCTGTATGTAAATAGTTAAATTGTTTATGTACCCGGACGGGTGAATGTTCATAAAAAAGTTTTTTAATTTAATAAAAAAAAAAAAAACACAGTTTTCATTACTTTTATTACAGTCTTATCCTGCGACGCCATAGATCTCCTGTAAAAAAATGAAAAAAAAAAAAAAAAGTATACCACCTGACCGACGCAGTCAATAGTAACGAGTGTCCCACGACGATCCAGCTCTGCTACATCGGAATGACAGGCAGAGCCTGTCATCCCGGCGCAGCACAGCTGATTACCTGCTTCCCCGGAGGTGACGTCATCGGACTGCTTTACGGCCGGGATTACCCTGCAGTCACTGCAGTTATCGCGAAAAACTGCATGTGACCGCCAGGGAGAAGATAATGGCGGCCATCAAGCAGTCCAGGACGTGACCGCCGGAGATCTTCTGCCAGGTAAATGCCGCTGACTCCTGACAGACCCGACCGACGGACACTCACAGTGACAGTGACAAATCCGATTCCGGTATTCGATAAGACGAAAATATCGAAACGAATTATCGAAAGGCGATAGAGCTAATATCGGCCGATAGCCGATATTTGCAGTATCGTATCGCTCAACACTAGTCATACACTTCTACATAGTATAATAGCCGCTAATTCAATTGCCAGCTTTTGTGAAATTACAGACCCGACATGAAATGACACATGGTTTACATACAGTTAACCATGTCATTTCATGTAGTTTGATATCTGGTTTTCACTAACAATTACATGAGTGTATGTGTGCAAAATTTCACACATGTAGAGGTTAATGAAAGGTGTAAATTCGTTGAAAAAAAATGTGTGGGCTCCCGCCCTATTTTCTCAACCCAACCAGACAGACAAAGCCAGTGAGTGGGGGCACATAATAATAGCCTAGGGAGGGTGCATTTATTTTGTGCCCCCCTGGCTACTAACATCTGCCCCAGCCGCCCCAGAAAAGGCAAATCTATAATTAGATGCGCCCTTTCTGGCACTTTGCCCGTCTATTCCCATTGCCCTGTAGCGGTGACGAATGGGTTAATAATGGGTTAAAGCCACCTTGCTATTGAAAGGTGACTTTAAGCCAGGTTAATAATTGTGAGTTATCAATTTAACAACTACAGTACAGAAGGAGAGAGGACCCTGCCCACGAGGGCTCACAGTCTACAGGGATGGGTGAGGATACACTAGGAAAGGGTAGAGCTGGTCGTGCGATGGTTCAGTAGACTGAGGATCATTGTAGGCTATAGGCTTGTCAGAATAGGTGGGTCTTCAGGTCCTTCTTGAAGGTTTCCGTTGTTGGTGAAAGTCTGATGTTTTGCGGCACGGAGTTCCAGAGTATGGGGGAAGCCGGGAGAAGTCTTGTATGCGTTGTGGGAAGAAGAGATGAGGGGGGAGTCGAGAAGGAGATCTTGAGAGGATCGAAGGTTGCATGTGGGTAGGTAGCGGGAGACCATGTCACAGATGTATGGAGGAGAAAGGTTGTGGATGGTTTTGTATGTCATGGTTAGGGTTTTGAACTGAAGCCTCTGGGCAATAGGAAGCCAGTGAAGGGCCTGGCATAGGGGGGAGGCTGGGGAATAGCGGGGAGACAGGTGGATTAGTCGGGCAGCAGAGTGTAGGATGGACTGGAGTGGTGCCAGAGTGCTAGAGGGGAGGCCAGACAGTAGGAGGTTGCAGTAGTCGAGGCGGGAGATGATAAGGGCGTGCACTAGTGTTTTGTGGTTTCATGGCTGAGGAATGAGCGGATCCGGTAAATATTTTTGATTTTGAGGTGGCAGGAGGTGGCGAGGGCTTGGATATGTGGTTTGAAAGAGAGGGCAGAGTCGAGGATCACCCCGAGGCACCGAGAATGCGGGACTGGGGAAAGCGAGCAGCCATTGACATAGATGGATAGGTCTGGTGGAGGGGAAGAATGAGGTGGGGGAAAGATGATGAATTCTGTTTTGTCCATGTTCAGTTTGAGAAAGCGAGCAGAAAAGAAGGCTGAGATAGCAGACAGACACTGTGGGATTTTGGTCAGTAGGGAGGTGAGGTCAGGTCCAGATAGGTAGATCTGCATGTCATCGGCATAGAGGTGATACTGCAAACTTTGGGATTCTATGAGCTGTCCCCGGCCGAAGGTGTAGATGGAGAAGAGTAGGGGTCCTAGGACTGAGCCTTGAGGAACACCAACAGACAGGGACGAGGTGAGAAGGTGGTGTGTGAGAGGGAGACACTAAATGTTCAGTCTGTTAGGTATGATGAGATCCAGGATAGGGCCAAGCCTGTGATGCCCAGAGATGAGAGAATCTGTAGCAGGAGGGAATGGTCCACGGTGTCGAAGGCAGAAGACAGGTCCAGGAGAAAGAGGACAGAGTAGTGTTGCTTGCTCTTGGCGGTTAGCAGGTCGTTAGTGACTTTAGTTAGGGCAGTTTCAGTTGAGTGATGCGGTCGGAAGCCGGATTGTAAACGGTCAAAGAGGGAACAGGAGGAGAGGTGCTGTTCCAGTAGTTTTGAGGCGTAGGGGAGAAGAGATACGGGCGATAGTTAGACACAGAGGATGGGTCGAGGGAGGGCTTTTTGAGGATGGGAGTGATTGAGGCATGTTTGAAGGATGAAGAAAAGACACCATTTGTAAGTGAAAGGTTGAAGAGGTGTGTGAGAGTAGGGATGAAGACTGTGGCAAAGTTAGGGATGAAGTGGGATGGGAGTGGGTCAAGCGCGCAAGTGGTGAGGTGTGATCTTGACAGGAGAGTGGAGAGCTGATCTTCTGTCATGGTGGTGAAGCTGGTATTGGAAGGACAGGGCTGAGTGGCTAAGAGGGGCATTGGCGGCTGCGGGCCAAAGCTTTCTCTGATCGTATCAATCTTTTGCTTAAAGAAGGAGGCAAAGTCTTCAGCAGAAATGAGAGGAGAGGGAGGAGGTGCTGGGGGACGGAGTAGAGAATTGAAAGTGTTGAAGAGCTGTTTAGGTTTGTGAGACAGGGAGCATATGAGAGATGCGAAGTAAGTTTGTTTTGCGGCAGAGAGCGTGGACTTGAAGCTGGTAAGGGACTGCTTGTATGCGTTGAGGTGCTCGGTAGAATGGGTTCTCTTCCATCTCCGCTCGGCAGCCCTGGAAGCCCGTCTCAGTTCTTTGGTGAGGCCGGTCAGCCAGGGTGCCTGTTGATTGTACGAGTTTTGCTCTGCGTGAGGGGGGTGGCCGAATCAAGTGTGGCTTTTATTGTGGTGTTATAAAATGTGGCAGCAGCATCTGTGTCATGAAGTGAGGCTATGTCTGTGAGAGAGAGGAGGGACTCAGAGAGCGATTGTAAATTGAGGTGTTTGAGATTTCTGCGAGGGTGGGTGAGTTTGTGGAGTGCGTACTAACAGAGGAGAGGGAAGAGAATGTCAGTAGGTTGTGGTCAGACAGGGGGAGTGATGAGTTAGTGAGATTAGTGAGGGAACAGAGGCGGGTGAAGATAAGGTCCAGCGTGTGACCATCTTTGTGAGTGGCCACAGAGGACCATTGAGTGAGGCCGAGGGAAGCCGTGAGCGATAGAAGTTTAGAGGCAGCCAGGGTGGAAGTGTCAATGGGGATGTTGAAATCGCCCATGATGATGGTGCGGATGTCAGCAGAGAGGAAATGGAGTAGCCAGGTGGTGAAGTGGTCGAGAAAGGTGGAGATGGCTAGTTCCGGGGGGCTATAGATGACATCCAGTTGGAGGTTGGAGGGGGAATAGATGCGGACGGAGTGCACCTCGAACAAGGGAATAGCAGCGGAGGGTGGAAGTTGAATAGGGGTAAAGGAGCAGGTATCAGACAGGAGTAAGCCAACTCCTCCACCACGTTTGTTGCTGGGGCGACGGGTGTGAGAGAGTTGGAATCTGCCATAGGAAAGCGCAGCTAGAGAGGCTGTGTCAGAGGGAATGAGCCAGGTTTCAGTGATAGCAAGGAAGGAGAGTTTGTTAGTGATAAAGAGGTCGTGGATAAATTACAGTTTTTTGCAGACGGAGCGTGCGTTCCATAGTGCTCCAGGTAGGAGGACAGGGGAGGGGGGTGTGGATGGATAGGTATGAGGTTGTCATGGTTGCAGAAACGTGTGGAGGATCGTGGCAGGGTGTTAGAAATGAGTGTGGGGATGAGTTGAGGAGGGCCAGGATTTGGGGATACATCGCCAGCGATGAGGAGTAGCAGACAGAGCGTTAGAAGGTGGGAGCAGGATAAGACATGATGAGGCCGTTTGTGTCTTGGTAAGAAGGATTGTATGTGGAGGAACAGTTCTGAGGAGGAGGTGAGATAGGTGGGGAGAATGGAGGGGGAAATGACTAAAGGGTATGCCACACTAAAGGTACTGCCACACTAAACAATCCCGCTAGCGATCACGATAACGACGCATACTAATGCGATCGCTAGCGGGATTGTTTCTATATCGCTAAATGCGGCCACATTTAGCGATATAGTTAACGACGCTATCGCCGTTAGCGATCTTCTTAACGACTTTAGCGGTACAAAAGTACCGCTAAATCGCTAAGAAAAGGTGCCACACAGCAATTAGATACTTACCCAGCGGGAGCGCCAGCGATGAAATAGGGTCCGGAACGATTCCAGCGACGAGCGAGATCACAGCAGGAAGCTCGTCGCTGGAAGCTGCCGCACTGAACAATATCGCTAACGGGATCGCTAAATAGTGACGTTTTAAGCGATCTCGTTATCGATATTGTTTAGGTGTGCATACCCTTCAGCGAGATCGCTAACGAGATCACTAATTAGATAATTCCTTACTAGGTGGGGGGATTACAGGGGATTGGAATAAAGAAAGGAGGATGGGGTGAAAGTGAAAAGAAACTGAAACATAGTGGTTTTAAATTATGTTACCTTGCAGCCAAATTCCAGTCAAATTCTAGTCTAATTCACAGTAGTGTAATTAGAAATCTGTAATTTGAAATATGGGATTTGAAATATATGAAGCAGACTACGTCTGGAGCAGACCCATGCCACTGAATATATGTGCAGCTAAAGGCAATCAGGTGAGATTGGAAAGTGGGCTGAGACTGCCCAGGCCAGATGTACAGAGTTAAGGAAAGGTCATAAAAGGGGGGAGGGGTTACACAGACAATTCAGATGTGTGGTGAAGATAAGAATGGAGTACAATTATATATACAAGATGGGTGAGCAAATCATACCATAAAACAAAGCAATACACATGGGGGCATTCAGGAACACTGGAAAGATGGGGAAGTTTGCAGTTCATACCATAGAACAAAGCAATACACATGGGGGCATTCAGGAACACTGGAAAGATGGGGAAGTTTGCAGTTCATACCATAGAACAAAGCAATACACATGGGGGCATTCAGGAACACTGGAAAGATGGGAAGTTTGCAGTTCATACCTGTGGGAACAGAAGAACATCTCAGTCACAAGGTGATGATGACAATGCTGTAGGATTCATGTGTGGCCAAATGCATTCTAGAATTCTAGTCTAATTCACAGTAGTGTAATTAGAAATATATATGTGTCACAATGACATGTATATATATATGTATTCTATGTGTATATATCTAGTGTTTTGTGAGCTGTCAGTGTGATTTTACAGTATCAAAGGACACTGGTGTGTATAAATCGGACTGCACTCGCATGGTGCGAGTGCTGTCTGATTTTTTATCGCATCCATTGACTTGCATTAGCGATTATCATGCCAAAATACGCTGCAAATCGCAGCATGCTGCGATTTTTTTCTCAGACCGATTTCAGCTGAAAAAAAATCGCAAATGAGAAGTCCCCTATTGAATAACATTGGTCCAATTGCAATCCGATATTTTATCGGCTTGCAATTGTCTGTTTTTGTCTCCAGTGGGTATGAGCCCTGACAAAGGAAATAGCAAGCAAATGTGAAGAATTCAGCTGTAAACAGGGTATATTTAAAGAATTCCCATGACACACGCCCACTGATGTCCCATTGGTGGATTCTGTTTCAAGAATTTTGCAAAGATTTTCCTCCTGTGAAATGTGACACATAGACAACGTATGTGCATAAAAAACGCAAACGCATGTAAAAATGCATGATAACGTATACAAACGATGCGTTTTTTTTGTCGTCATGCGGACGCTGATGCTTAAAAAAATCGCTGCGTTGATATGCGTTTGCAAGCGTTTTTTCATTGCGGTTCATGTGCACACAAAACGCTGTTCAAAAAGGCACAAATGTGAAACTAGCCTTACAACTTGGTAGTCAGAGATGCATCCAGGCGTCTTCCCCATGCTGTTCTCATACCATTTGGGTGCTGTTTCCCTCTATTTCAATGATTTTCCTGCTCCCCCCAGTCCTCCTGTTAAGGTTTTCTGAAAAAATTCTCAAGTTTTATAATGACTACCTTTTAACTTGTTACTCGAGTCGAGCCCGTCCGACCTGCTCGATTTGAGTGCAGAGCACTCTAGCGTTTTAGTGCTCTATCATCACTAGAAATACCCAATATAACAAAACTGGAGATTGTTGGTGCAATGAAGCACTAATCCAAAACAGATACAAAAATTGAAACTTAAGAAATCTGCATAGAATGGACAATAGATAATTGCAAACAAAAAACAAAATAACTTTGTTGAAAAAACACTAACTGGCAAACTGAGACGCATTAAAAAACATGTAAAAACAAGGATAAAAACACAAATTGATAAGGAGGTGGAGGACAATGAACACCAAGAACAATGAATGACAGATTGAATCAAATGAATGAAAACAAATAATGAACAAAAATGTAGCAGTTGGTCAAAACATACATTGCCTTGCGAAAGTATTTGGCTCCCTGGAACTTTTCAACTTTTTCCCACATATCATGCGTCAAACATAAAGATACCAAATGTCAATTTTTGGTGAAGAATCAACCAGTGGGACATAATTGTGAAGTTGAACGAAATTTATTGTTTTTTTTTAATTTTTGTGGAAATTCAAAAACTGAAAAATTGGGCGTGCAATACTATTCGGCCCCTTTAACTTAATACTTTGCTGCGATTACAGCTGCAAGTTGCTTGGGGTATGCCTCTATCAGTTTTGTACATCGAGAGACTGAAATTCTTGCCCATTCTTCATTGGCAAACAGCTCGAGCTCAGTGAGGTTGGATGGAGATCGTTTGTGAACAGCAGTTTTCAGCTCTTTCCACAGATTCTCGATTGGATTCAGGTCTGGACTTTGACTTGACCATTCTAACACCTAGATACGTTTATTTGTGAACCATTCCATTGTAGATTTTGCTTTATGTTTGGGATCATTGTCTTGTTGGAAGACAAATCTCCGTCCCAGTCTCAGGTCTTTTGCAGACTCCAACAGGTTTTCTTCAAGAATGGTCCTGTATTTGGCTCCATCCATCTTCCCATCAATTTTAACGATCTTCACTGTCCCTGCTGAAGAAAAGCAGACTCAAACCATGATGCTGCCACCACCATGTTTGACAGTGGGGATGGTGTGTTCAGGGTGATGAGCTGCGTTGCCTTTACACCAAACATATCGTTTGGCATTGTTGCCAAAAAGTTCGATTTTGGTTTCATCTGACCAGAGCACCTTCTTCCACATGTTTGGTGTGTCTCCCAGGTGGCTTGTTGCAAACTTTAAATTACACTTTTTATGGATATTTTTGAGAAATGGCTTTCTTCTTGCCACTCTTCCATAAAGGCCAGATTTGTGCATTGTACGACTGATTGTTGTCCTATGGACAGACTGTCCCACCTCAGCTGTAGATCTCTGCAGTTCATCCAGAGTGATCATGGACCTCTTGGCTGCATCTCTGATCAGTAGTGTTGAGCGATACGATACCGCAAGTATCGGGTATCGGCCGAAATTAGCTGTATCGGACTTTCGATACTTAGTTCCGATATTTTCCATATATCGTATACCGGAATCGGAAGTTCCCATAATTATTTGAGAGGCAATGTGATTTTAGTCAGCCAATGAGGAATCCTAAGAAGTGTGGGCACATCCTGTACTGCTGCGGTCATGTTAACTAATGGCATGGCTGTGATTGGATGCTGAAATGATGTCAGAATGCACTATAAAAGGCGCCGCCGCCATTTTAGCGTCACTGTGCTGTGAATTCAGTAAGGGACAGAACGCTGCTGTGCTGACTCTGAGGGACAATTAGAGATTGCGATTTAGTGTACTGTGCTTTAGGCAGGCTAGCACCAACCGCTGTGTAAAGCTTCCTTTTGCCTGCAGTGTTGTTTTAACAGCTCTGCAAGGTGTGTGTGAGTGCAGGTGACGCTGCAGTTTGCTCTGCATGCAACGCTGTCTGTAGGCATCTGCACGTGTCACTCACAGACTCTTTTTTTTTTCTTCAGTGTAATTCTTGCTGCTCCATGCAATTTAAATTTTAGTGTGACGCACTTCCATCCATATCCAATACATTGGTTGCAAACACTATAGAAGTAGACAAAGGAGTAGCCTTTCACAGATTGTGAACAGTTGTGTTTCAGTGTTCACTTCAGTCTGTGTTTTTTATTTTTTGAGTGCACATCACGCTCCAGTTACTTGTTCAAGCACTGCTGCTTGTACTCTGCTGAGCGTGTCTCAGTGCCTCATCCTTGTCATTTCTCTCCAATTGGTTCTGCTCCATTCCATTTAAAATAAATATAATCTATTAGTGTGACGCGCTTCCATCCGTATCCAATACATTGGTTGCAAACACTATAGAAGTAGACAAAGGAGTAGCCTTTCACAGATTGTGAACAGTTGTGTTTTAGTGTTCACTTCAGTCTCTGCGTAATAACCACACTTAGGCCTTATAACTAGTGTTGAGTATTCCGATACCGCAAGTATCGGGTATCGGCCGATATTCGCTGTATCGGAATTCCGATACTTAGTTCCGATATTTTTCCAATATCGTATACCGGAATCGGAAGTTCCCATAATTCTTTGAGAGGCAATGTGATTTTAGTCAGCCAATGAGGAATCTTATGAAGTGTGGACACATCCTGTAATGCTGCGGTCATCTTAACTAATGGCATGGCTGTGATTGGCTGCTGAAATGATGTCAGAATGCACTATAAAAGGCGCCGCCGCCATTTTAGCGTCACTGTGCTGTGAACTCAGTTAGGGACAGAACGCTGTTCTGCTGACTTTGAGGGACAGTTAGACATTGCGATTTTGTGTACTGTGCTTTAGTCAGGCTAGTTTACCAACCGCTGTGTAAAGCTTCCTTTTGCCAGTGTTGTTTTAACAGCTCTGTGCAAGGTGTGTGTGAGAGTGCAGGTGACACTGCAGTTTGCTCTGCATCCACCGCTGTTTGTAGGCATCTGCACGTGTCACTCACAGACTCTTTTTTTTATTTTATTTTGTGGAATTGGTGCAGCTCCATTATATTTGAAAAAAATCTAATCTATTAGTGTGACGCGCTTCCATCCGTATACAATACATTGGTTGCAAACACTATAGAAGTACAGAAAGGAGCCTTTCACAGATAGTGAACAGTTGTGTTTCAGTGTTCACTGCAGTCTGTGAGGTTTTGATTTTTTGAGTGCAGATCACGCTCCAGTTAGTTCTTCAACCACTGCTGGTTGTAGTCTGCTGAGCGTGTGTCACTGCCTCATCCTTCACATTTTTCTCTAATTGGTGCTGCTCCATTATATTTGAAAAAAATCTAATCTATTAGTGTGACGCGCTTCCATCCGTATACAATACATTGGTTGCAAACACTATAGAAGTACACAAAGGGGCCTTTCACAGCTACTGAACAGTTGTCTGCAGTGTTCACTGTAGTCTGTGAGCTTTTCATTTTTTGAGTGCAGATTACGCTCCAGTTAGTTCTTCAACCACTGCTGGTTGTAGTCTGCTGAGCGTGTGTCACTGCCTCATCCTTCACATTTTTCTCTAATTGGTGCTGCTCCATTATATTTGAAAAAAATCTAATCTATTAGTGTGACGCGCTTCCATCCGTATACAATACATTGGTTGCAAACACTATAGAAGTACACAAAGGGGCCTTTCACAGCTACTGAACAGTTGTTTGCAGTGTTCACTGTAGTCTGTGAGCTTTTCATTTTTTGAGTGCAGATTACGCTCCAGTTAGTTCTTCAACCACTGCTGGTTGTAGTCTGCTGAGCGTGTGTCACTGCCTCATCCTTCACATTTTTCTCTAATTGGTGCTGCTCCATTATATTTGAAAAAAATCGAATCTATTAGTGTGACGCGCTTCCATCCGTATACAATACATTGGTTGCAAACACTATAGAAGTACACAAAGGGGCCTTTCACAGCTACTGAACAGTTGTCTGCAGTGTTCACTGCAGTCTCTGAGGAATAACCACACTTAGGCCTTATAACTTTTCTGACTTTCTTTATCAATCTACCAAGATGAAGAAGGCAGGGAGTAAGGCACGTGGTCGTGGCCGTGGAGTTTCAGCAGGGAGAGGACGTGGGGATTCTGTGGCTGCTGCCGCACCCAGTGACACAGCATCCACCAGTTTTCCCCGTGAGGGTTCCTTTATGCGCACTTTTGTAGGAGCTCAGCGTACCCCCCTGCTGCGGGAAGAACAAATTGAAGCCGTTGTTGGTTGGATGGCAGCCAGTGCATCGACTTCAATTGCTTCCACCTCCTCTCAGGACCACAGCACTGTTGAACAACCATCTGTTTCTTCACTGCCTGCCAAATTGCCCAGGCAGTCAGAGAGTTCTGAACTGGAGCCAGCTGAGTCTCTGCTTCTGTTCTCAGAATCTGTTGGCTTGCAAACAGGGGCCCAGCCAAGCAGCATTCTGGAATGTGAAGAAGAGGCAGTATGCAGTGATGCGCAACAGCTGTGTCTCTCTGAATCTGAAGAGGCGGGTGAGCCAGTGCCGATGGTCAGCACACCGCAGAACGCATCTGATGATGATGAGACTCAGGTGCCAGTTTCTGTTGAGCATGGTGCTGGCCAGACCACCCAACAGCAGCAGGTGTTGGAAGAGGGTAGTGGAGATGATGAGGTCCAAGACCCAACATGGCGTGAGGAACAGGAAGGTGGTGGTAGCAGCTCTGAGGAAGAGATTGCCCCAACGGTCCAAACAGTAGGGAGAGGTAGGCTGCAGACTCGGTTGCCTGTAGCCTCCAGTTTGGCACCCGTTCGTAGCAGTTCTCTTCCAACAGCCAAAACGGGCGCTCCCAGGACTTGCACTGCGTGGTCCTTTTTTGACACACTTGCAGATGATATTTGCTATGTCAAATGCAAGCTGTGTAATCAAAAAGTAAAAAGAGGTAAAAGTGTCAGTAACCTTAATACCACAAATATGTGGAAACATGTGCGGTCAAAAGCACGTGGTTGAGTTACAAAGACACACTGGAGATGTAGGCCAACCTACAGCAGCACCTACATCTTCAGCTCGTGTTGGAGCCTCTTCCTCCAGCTCACACACAGCTGGTTCGGCTTCCTCACAGGATCGCCATGGAAGAACCTCTGTCACTGTTGTCCAGAGACCCAGTGTTATTCCACCCACAGCTGCAAGTTCCCTGTCATCCTCACACTCCCAGGCCACAAAACAGCCATCGGTAGCACAGGCATGGGATAAAAGACGGCCATACTCGGCAAACCATCCACGAGCACAAGCTCTGAATGCTAGCATTGCAAAACTCCTGTCCCTTGAAATGCTGTCATTCAGGCTGGTGGAGACTGACAGTTTCCGTAACTTAATGGCATTGGCAGTCCCACAATACAATGTGCCCAGCCGATTTTATTTCAGCAGGCAAGCCGTCCCTGGTCTGCAAAAGCATGTTGAGGGAAAAATTAAACATGCGCTAGTAAACGCCGTCAGTAGCAAGGTCCACCTGACCACCGATGCGTGGACCAGTACCCATGGCCAGGGACGATACCTTTCCCTCACTGCCCATTGGGTCAATGTTGTGGAGCCGGGTACAGATCTTGCCAGTGGCGCTGTACGTGTTCTGCCAACTCCAAGGATTGCAGGAATCAAGTCTGTCCACATTGACTCCTCCTCCTACTCCAGTTCCTCAGAATCATCGCTGCAGGAGCCGTCACGGTCTACCTCCACATGGACCCGTGAACGCTTACCTGATGCGACCGATATGAGCACAGCCGTGGCCAAACGTCAACAGGCCATCCTGAAATTAATTTCCATGGGGAATCGAAGCCACACAGCGCAGGAGCTCTGGAATGCCATCAAGCAGGAGAGCGACGTGTGGTTTTTGCCAACG
The DNA here is from genome assembly GCA_033576555.1 of Oophaga sylvatica. Classification (NCBI taxonomy): domain Eukaryota; kingdom Metazoa; phylum Chordata; class Amphibia; order Anura; family Dendrobatidae; genus Oophaga; species Oophaga sylvatica. Next base: position 679,140,926 of record JARQOD010000001.1, read on the forward strand.
AATCTCCAGCCAGGCTTGGTAGTGTGTGACAATGGCCGAAATCTGGTGGCAGGTCTGGGCCTTGGCAACCTCACTCACATACCATGTCTGGCACATGTGCTCAACTTGGTCGTGCAGAGTTTTTTGAGGGACTATCTGGATCTTGATGCACTGCTGCACAAGGTCCGCCTAGAGTGCGCTCACTTGCGACGTTCCAGCATGGCCAGATCGCGCATTGCAGCTCTGCAACGCAGATTTCGCCTTCCTGAACATCGCATCATATGTGACGTACCCACCAGGTGGAATTCCACGTTACATATGTTGGAGCGGTTGTGTGAGCAGCAGCCAGCAGTAATGGAGTATCAGCTGCATCAGGCGCAATCAACTCGCAATTTGCGCCGTTCAAACTTCACCACTACTGAGTGGGCCTCTATGAAGGACATCTGCCACGTTTTGCGTGCGTTTGATGAGTCAACGCGGATGGCGAGTGCAGATGATGCACTAGTCAGCCTGACTGTCCCCCTTATCTGCCTGCTTCAAAAAACACTGCAAGCACTAAGGGATGAGGTTTTGGAAGAGGTGGAGGATGAGGAGTCACAAATTCCATCACCTTCTGGACAGTCAGCGCAACGTGGTTCCTCACAAAGGGCTGGGCAGGGCTCACTTTGTGAGGAGGATGAGGAGGAGTCAATGGAGGAGGAAGACATCGCTCCAGAGGGAGGTACATAACGCTCTAGTCAGTATGTAGAGCGAGGGTGGGG
>JARQOD010000001.1:679141765-679211930 GCA_033576555.1 Oophaga sylvatica
GACAGGCAGGTTGTCACGGCAAGTGACCAGGCAGTCTCTGGGACAGGCAGGTTGTCACGACAAGTGACCAGGCAGTCTCTGGACAGGCAGGTTGTCACGGCAAGTGACCAGGCAGTCTCTAGACAGGCAGGTTGTCACGGTAAGTGACCAGGCAGTCTCTAGACAGGCAGGTATATACGACCTGATATGGTGGAGCCTCCAGGTAGGCTGCAGTCGGATGGCAGATGATCGCTCCCAGGTGAGCAGGCAAGAGCCGGGGATCTCTGCAGATGATGTCCGAACTTCCGGATGGAGCTGCAGTCGGATGGCAGATGATCGCTCCTAGGTGAGCAGGCAAGAGCCGGGATCTCTGCAGATGACGTCCGAACCTCTGGAAGGAACTGCAGACGGATGGCAGACAGGCAAGCCGACAGGTAACAGACAGGTAACTGGAATCAGGAGCTGATGGCTGAAACAGAGTTAGACTGCACAGGAACAACAGGAACACGGATTGGATCTCAGAGAGTCAGGAACACAGACAGGAACACGGACTGGGTCTCAGGGACACGGACTGGAACACAGGCATCGGACTCCGGACATCTGGTACCGATCAGCAGGCTCCGGACATCAGGTAGAGATGGATAGGATCTGGACATCTGGAAGTGGTCATCGGACATCGGATATCAGGCAATGGTCATCGGACATCGGATATCAGGCAATGGTCATCAGGGATAGGATCCGGACATCTGGCAGCGACCTAAAAAGGAACCCCAGCGGTCTGGTGCAAGCCCCGCCTAGCACAACGGGAGCTGGCCGGGGATTGCACAGAAGCTGAGCACAGAGTAACAGAAACTCAGCACACACCGGACTCCTCCTTCCAAGATGAACTCAGGTTATATAGCAAGGATTCACAGTCACTGGCACAGGGTTCTGGACACAGCAGGATTTCAGGAACATAACACATAGGACACAGTTCAGACAGTCAGGTACAGGATGCGATCCAGGATCAGGGGTTCAGGTAATTAGACACAGAAGGAACAGGCCTGGATATACAGCCTCCAGGAACGGTAATCTGGGTAATCAGCCCCCAGCATAGGCGGAAACACAAGACACAGTTCAGACATTCAGGTACAGGATGCGATCCAGGATCAGGGGTTCAGGTAATTAGACACAGCAGGAACAGGCCTGGATATACAGCCTCCAGGAACGGCGATCTGGGTAATCAGCCCCCAGCATAGGCGGAAACACAAGACACAGTTCAGACATTCAGGTACCGGGTTAGATCCAGGATCAGGGAACAAGAAACAGCAGGAACAGGGAATCAGCTCTCCAGAGCTGATCAACTTCAGAGCAGGAGCTGAACACACAACCACATACGGCTAGGTTCAGGGATTCTGTGTGGATTCAATGTGAAGCTCTGGCCACGCCACTAGGGCTGGGGAACTTTATATATGAGCTGCTTCACAGCGATAGGCTGGAGCAGTAATTCTAGTAAACACCCAATCCACATAAAAGCAGGACAGGTGTGGGCCGCGCCCCCTATGCAGAGCCAGACAGCACAACACAGAGGGAACCCAACAATGGCTGCTGCCAACCACGCAGTAAGTCATGCACCACTGCAGAGGACTTTGCAAGCTACGGACGGCTTTCACAGCAAGTCAGGAACCGCACATGCGGGCGGTCATGCAAAGCAGCGGAGCCACTGACGCAAGTACGGGTACGCAGCAGAGCCGGGAACTGAGCAGCATCCATATAGGTAACAGACAACAGTATCCCAGCTGGTTAGGGGGAAAGGAGCAAAAGGGTTAATGCAAAAAACATGCAGAGTAACGCTGGAAAACAAAGTACAGACAATACCAGCGTTACAGTGTCACTGCTGCAACCGAGCATGTGACCCAGGATCTCCAATGGGAGATCTTGCCCTGGGCATGCTCAGATGGAGAAAGCAGGGACTTAGTTCCCGAACTGCCTGCTCCAGCACTGGTTATAATAGAGGAACCAGGAAAGACCGCAACAAGCCTCTGCACAGTGTTAAACTGGGCGAGACGCTGGGACCGACGTCTCTGCTGAGCAGGCTCCACTGCGGCCGGAGATGGAAGGGGGACCACAGCGGGACTGGTTCGAGACTCCCCTTGCGCAGCAGCGGGAACTCGAACCCTAACACTTACTGAGCTGGAACTTCCGACTTTGATGAAGCCAAGTAGAGATTCATGTATATGCCATATCATAGTGCACACAGTGACATCATGACACTAAGGAACATACATTGGAGAGCAATCACCTGTTGTGGATGGAAAGGTGAATAATATTTTTTTTTACATAGTTTTCTGGAGAATATGGATTTTTGTAAACTTTTAGTAGAATTCAACTTAACTTGAATAAATTTGCCCAACTCTAGTAAGAATGTGCCGTAGTCTGATTGCAGAAAGAAGAGGCTCTGAAGACCAGATAGCAGACAGCTGGCATTGGAGGCACTTGGAGTGCCAGGACAGGTGAGCGGTGAGATGAAAATATTTGCTTTATTTGAATTTTACAAGTTACATGTACCCCAGAGCCTAATAGGATTCACTCATTTTGCAGAGAATAAACTTCCGTGCAAATTGAATTTCAAAGTAAATTTTGGCAAACTTGAATTCTATCAGATCCACTCATCTCCTCTTTTGATAATGCTACACTAAGACTGTTTGCAGTGTTACTGAAAAATAATAAGAATTGTCAAGGCTAAAAGTCAGGGAGGTCACACAGATCCCACCGCTGCCACAAGTTGTCATGGGTGCAACTCCCACTGTCTCCAATGATCAGGACAATTGCACAATTGATGATGAGTTATGCTTCCACTACTATGCCACTCATTGGGGAACTCAAAGTGAGCATATGGCATATACACCTCCGATTACAAAGCATAGAATATATATACCCCTTTATGGTCACTGCCAACTCCACAATAACAAAAAAGGTACCACTACTAGCTGCCATCACCTATCTTTTATACAGGCCGTATGTACACCCGTCAAAGATAGCATATGGCTTCAAGCGTGCGGTTTACAGAGCAAGGGCAACAGAGCCATTAAAGTCTATATACAGTTGTGCTCAAAAGTTTACATACCCTGGCATAATTTTTGCTTTATTGGCCTTTTTTTCAGTGAATATTAATGATAAGACCAAAACTTTTTCTCCACTCTTGGTTAGTGCTTGGGTGAAGCCATTTATGGTCATACTACTGTATTTTCTCTTTTTAAATCATAATGACAATCCAAAACATCGAAATGACACTGATAAAAACTTTACATACCCTGGTGATTTTGGCCAGATAACATGCACAGAAGTTGAACAAATGGGTTTGAATGGCTACTAAAGGTAACATCCTCACCTGTGACCTGTGACAAATGCCAAGAAAATTGTTCAGGATGCAGAGATAAACCCACAAATAACATCAGCTGAAAACTAGACTCGATCGGTGTGGCTGTATGGTCTACTCTCCAGAAGAAAGACAAATGACCCTGATCAAAAGTTCACATACCCCATTTCTTATTACCATGTATTGCCCCCTCTAACATCAATGACAGCTTGAAGTCTTTTGTGGTAGTTGTGGATGAGGTTCTTTATTTTCTCAGATGGTAAAGCTTCCCACTTTTCTTGGCAAAAAGCCTCCAGTTCCTGTAAATTCCTGGGCTGTCTGTTGTGAATGTGTTTGAGATGAGTTCTGAGCAGAGGCTCCCTCTGGTGGTTACAAGCGGTGCTGGTCTGTCCAGTGAAGATTGTGAGGACTGGGAATCAGGTGTTACTGACTGGTCTTATATAAGGGAGTCACCTTCCCATCAGGGTTGCCGGTGATCAATTGTTCTGGTCTGAATCCTTCATTCCTGTTTCCCTTGTAGCCTGCTGTGTCGTGTCTGCATCTCCTGCTAACAGATAAGACATTTTCTTCTTTTTGTTTTTGTGCTATATTTTTGCATTTTGTCCTGCACTTCTGTGGGGGCCTTCAGGGTCCCCTCCGGGGGCTTTTGCCCTCTCAGTTTAGTTCAGCCACTGATGTTTGTACTTTTGCTTTTTCCAGTTTTTTCAGTGGCTGCTGTTTTGATTTTGTTACACCAGAGAACTAATTTAGGTGGAAGAGGTCGTGTGATCTCAGGTGTTTTGAAATTAGTAGAGTTGGTGCTTTTCAGGGTTTTCTGTGATTGCAGTAAGTGCCCTTCCTATCCTTTTCTATTTAGTTAGTTTGGGCCCCAGCGTTTGCTCATACTATTTTCTTTCTGTGTCTGTATTTCATCTTGTCTAACCGCCATTACATGTTTGGGGCTTTCTGTTATCTTTGGGGTTCTGCTCCGGGGCAGATAGCTTTCCTATTTCTATCTTTAGGTGTAGTTAGTTTCTCAGGCTGTGACGAGGCGTCTAGGACCAACGTAGGAACGCTCCACGGCTGCCTCTAGTTGTGGTGGTTAGTCAGGGTACTGCAATCTCATAGATTCCAACTGCTCTGGTGTATTGCCTTTTTTGCCTGCACTCCTCAGCTGCCGAAACATAACAGTATCACCGGCCTAAAATTGAAAATTGTATGGTACTCACAGAAGGGAAAAAATATTGTGAAAGAAAAAAGGTTGTCAGAGTTGTCAGAGATATTTTTCTGTTTGTTGTTTTTTTTTTTTTTCCCTCTGTATCTCTGGGTGCTGGGGAGGATCTTTTCTCTCAATGGATTTGCACAGTTGTCTGGCCATGTGGATCAGCTTGCCACTGAGGTTCAGAGTATTGCTGCATATCTTGCTAGGTTGCCTGTTGTGGAACCTAGGATTCCCATGCCAGATTTGTTTTTAGGGGATGAGCTAAGTTTCAGAATTTCAAAAATAATTGTAAATTTGTTTTTGCCTTAAAATCTAAGTCCTCAGGGAACGCAGCGCAGCAGGTTCAAATTATCATCTCTCTCCTGCGCGGCGATCCTCAGGATTGGGCTTTTTCCCTGACACCTGGGGATCCTGTTTTGAGTGATGTTGATGCATTTTTTCAGGCTTTGGGGTTATTGTACGATGAGCCTAATGTCACTGATCAAGCAGAAAAAGCCTTGTTGGCATTAAATCAGGGCTTTATGACGCTGAGTTATACTGTCAGAGATTCCGTAGGTGGGCAGTCCTGACCAAATGGAATGACGACGCTTTGGCAGCCCTTTTCCGGAAGGGTCTGTCAGATAATGTAAAGGATGTTATGGTGGGATTCCCTGTCCCCTCTGGTCTCAATGATTCTATGTCATTAGCGATTCAAATTGACAGACGTTTGCGTGAGCGGAGAAGTATGCGTGGTATGGTGTTGCCTTGTGAACCAGCTTCTGAACCCATGCAGTGTGATAGAGTGGTGTCTGGGGCACAGCGTCATGAGTTTCGAAAGCGCAATGGGTTATGTTCTACTGTGGTGATGTCTCTCATGCTATTTCAGTCTGCCCTAAGGGGGAAGACGTTTTGCACGCTCAGTTGTCTTGGGTAGTGTTCAGACTAAGTTTTTATTAACTGTCACTCTGATATGCTCTCTGTCCTCATTTTCTGCTCAGGCTTTCGTTGATTCTGGAGCAGCTATTAACCTGATGGATTATGATTTTGCTAAACGTTGTGGGTTTCCCTTGATACCCCTACAGAAGTCTATTCCCCTACTGGGGATCGATTCTACCCCTTTGGCTGAGAATAAACCCCAGTTTTCTACTCAGGTGATAATGAGGGTTGAACCTGATCACCAGGAGTGCTGCAAATTTTTGGTTCTGTATAATCTGCATGACATTATCGTGCTGGGTTTCCCTTGGTTACAGTCTCATAATCCTGTTTTGGATTGGAAATCTGTGTCTGTAAACAGTTGGGGCTGCCAATGTGTTAATACCACACTCCTGTTTTTTCTGCCTCCCCCCAGGCTCAGGATGTTCCTGACTTTTTGATTGATTTTTCTGATGTGTTTAGCGAAAGTAAATCTGCATCCTTGCCTCCCCATAGGAGCTATGACTGCGCTATTGAATTAGTGCCGGGTAGTAAATTCCCTAAAGGTCGCCTTTTTAACTTGTCTGTACCTGAACATGACGCTATGCGGTCTTATATCAAGGAATCATTGGAGAAGGGTCATATCAGACCATCCTCTTCACCCTTAGGTGCCGGTTTTTTCTTTGTGGCCAAAAAGGATGGTTCATTAAGGCCGTGTATTGATTATCGTCTCTTGAACAATATTACTGTGAAATATCAATACCCGTTACCCTTGATTTCTGACCTGTTTTCTAGGGTGAAAAACGCTACTTGGTTTACCAAGCTTGACCTCAGGGGGCGTATAACCTTATTCGCTTAAGCACGGGGATGAATGGAAGACGGCATTCAATACCCCTGAAGGGCATTTTGAGTACCTAGTGATGCCCTTTGGGCTCACTAATGCTCCTTCCGTCTTCCAGTCCTTCATGAATGACATTTTCAGGGATTTTGTGGACAAATTTCTGATTGTTTATTTGAGATATATTTTGATTTTTTCTAATGACTGGGACTCTCATGTGAAACATGTTCGAACTGTATTCCAGATTTTGAGAGAGAATGCTCTGTATGTGAAGGGATCAAAGTGCTTTTTGGCGTACAGAGGATCTCATTTCTGGGATTCATTTTGTCCCCATCTGTTATTGAAATGGACCCGGTCAAGGTTCAGGCCATCTGTGATTGGGTCCAACCTACTTCATTAAAGGCTCTTCAGAGATTTTTGGGTTTTGCCAATTTTTATCGTAAATTTATTGGTAATTTCTCGGTTATTGTTAAACCATTAACTGATTTGACCAGAAAGGGTTCTGATGTGGTGAATTGGCCTCCTGAGGCAGTCTCTGCATTTCAGGAACTTAAGCAAAGATTCACTTCTGCTCCTGTTCTACGGCAGCCTGATGTTTCTCTGCCATTTCAGGTGGAGGTTGATGCCTCTGAAATTGGGGCAGGTGCCGTTTTGTCCCAAAAAGATCCAGAGACCTCTAAAAGTAACCCTTGTGCCTTTTTCTCTCGAAAATTTTCTCCTACTGAACGTAATTATGACGTGGGTAATCGGAAGTTATTGGCCATGAAGTGGGCTTTTGAAGAGTGGAGACATTGGCTGGAGGGAGCCAAACATCAGGTGGTGGTCCTTACGGACCATAAGAATCTGGTCTATCTGGAATCTGCCAAGCGACTCAATCCTAGACAGGCCAGGTGGGCCTTGTTTTTCACACGTTTTAATTTTGTGGTTTCCTTTCTTCCTGGCACTAAGAATGTTAAGGCGGATGCCCTCTCGAGGAGTTTCCTTGCGGACTCTCCTGAGTTATCTGATCCTTCTGTTATTTTGAAAGAGGTGTAGTTCTTTCCGCCATCTCGCCCAATTTGAGACTTGCTCTGGAGGGGTTCAGGAGGATAGGCCCGAGTGCTGCCCTGTTGGAAAATTGTTTGTCCCGGACCAGTGGAAAAAGAGTGTGATGTCTGAGATTCATTGTTCCGCATTGGCTGGGCATCCCGGAATTTTTGGTACCAGAGACTTGGTTAGTCGGTCCTTTTGGTGGCCTACCTTGTCTCGTGATGTCAGGGAATTTGTGCAGTCCTGCGGGACTTGCTCTCGCTCCAAGCCTTACTCTCGCTCTAGTGGTTTGTTGATGCCATTGCCTGTGCCCAAGAGACCATGGACCCATATCTCTATGGATTTCATTTCCGACCTTCCTGTTTCTCAGAGAATGACCACCATCTGGGTAATTTGTGATAGGTTTTCCAAAATGATACATCTTGTGCCATTACCTAAGTTGCCTTCCTCCTCTAAATTGGTGCCGTTGTTCCTTCAGCACGTGGTTCGTTTACACGGCATTCCTGAGAACATTGTGTCTGACAGAGGAGTCCAGTTTGTTTCCAGATTTTGGAGGACTTTTTGTTCTAAACTGGGTGTTCAATTGTCTTTCTCCTCGGCATTTCATCCTCAGACCAATGGTCAAACTGAGAGAACAAACCAGACATTGGAGACTTATCTAAGATGCTTTGTGTCTGCTGATCAGGATGACTGGGTCTCTTTTTTGCCTTTGGCTGAGTTTGCTCTTAATAATAGAGCTAGCTCTGCCACTTTGATGTCTCCGTTTTTCTGTAATTCTGGGTTTCACCCTCGATTTTCTTCAGGACAGACGGAGGCTTCTGTCTGTCCAGGTGTTGACTCTGTTGTGGAGCGTATGCAACAGATTTGGGACCAGGTAGTGGAGAGGTTGTCCCTCTCTCAGGAGAAGGCCCAGCGGTTTGCTAACCGGCATAGGACTGATGGTCCTCGGTTTAAAGTGGGGGACTTGGTCTGGTTGTCCTCAAAGAATATTCCTATGAGAGTAGCATCTCCTAAATTTAAGCCTAGGTTCATTGGACCTTATAAGATCATGGAGATTATTAATCCTGTTTCTTTTCGTTTGCTTCTTCCAGGGACATTTAAGATTCATAACGTGTTCCACAAGTCCTTGTTGAAGAGGTTTGTTGAGCCAGTGGTTCCTGCTGCTGTGCCTCCTGACCCTGTTTTGGTTGAGGGCAATCTGGAGTATGTGGTTGAGAAAATATTAGATTCTCGTTTTTCTAGACGGAAACTCCAGTATTTGGTTAAATGGAGAGGTTATGGTCAGGAAGACAATTCTTGGGTGTTTGCTTCGGACATCCATGCTAGGAGACTTATCCGTGCGTATCATAGAACTCATCCTGACCGACCTGGTTGCTCAAATGAGGGTTCGGTGACCCCTCCTCAAGGGGGGGTACTGTTGTGAATGGGTTTGAGATGAGTTCTGAGCAGAGGCTCCCTCTGGTGGTTACAAGCGGTGCTGGTCTGTCCAGTGAAGATTGTGAGGACTGGGAATCAGGTGTTACTGACTGGTCTTATATAAGGGAGTCACCTTCCCATCAGGGTTGCCGGTGATCAATTGTTCTGGTCTGAATCCTTCATTCCTGTTTCCCTTGTAGCCTGCTGTGTCGTGTCTGCATCTCCTGCTAACAGATAAGACATTTTCTTCTTTTTGTTTTTGTGCTATATTTTTGCATTTTGTCCTGCACTTCTGTGGGGGCCTTCAGGGTCCCCTCCGGGGGCTTTTGCCCTCTCAGTTTAGTTCAGCCACTGATGTTTGTACTTTTGCTTTTTCCAGTTTTTTCAGTGGCTGCTGTTTTGATTTTGTTACACCAGAGAACTAATTTAGGTGGAAGAGGTCGTGTGATCTCAGGTGTTTTGAAATTAGTAGAGTTGGTGCTTTTCAGGGTTTTCTGTGATTGCAGTAAGTGCCCTTCCTATCCTTTTCTATTTAGTTAGTTTGGGCCCCAGCGTTTGCTCATATATTTTCTTTCTGTGTCTGTATTTCATCTTGTCTAACCGCCATTACATGTTTGGAGGCTTTCTGTTATCTTTGGGGTTCTGCTCCGGGGCAGATAGCTTTCCTATTTCTATCTTTAGGTGCAGTTAGTTTCTCAGGCTGTGACGAGGCGTCTAGGACCAACGTAGGAACGCTCCATGGCTGCCTCTAGTTGTGGTGGTTAGTCAGGTACTGCAATCTCATAGATTCCAACTGCTCTGGTGTATTGCCTTTTTTGCCTGCACTCTTCAGCTGCCGAAACATAACAGCTGTCTAGCACGAACTGCACGCTTGAGATTTCCCCAGAGTGGCTTAATGATATTAAGGTCAAAGGACTGAGATGGCCACTCCAGAACCTTCACTTTGTTCTGTTGTAGCCATTGACAGGTCGACTTGGCCTTATGTTTTGGTTCATTGTCATGTTGGAACATCCAAGTACGTTCCATGCACAGCTTCCGGGCTGATGATTGCAAATTTGCCTCAAGTATTTGCTGATAACATGCTGCATTCATCTTTCCTTCAACTTTGACCAAGTTTCCTGTGCCTTGTAGCTCACATATCCCCAAAACATCAGCGATCCACCTCCGTGCTTTACAGTAGGAATGATGTTCCTTTCATCATAAGCCTTGTTGACCTTTCTTGAAATGTAACGTTTATGGTTGTGGCCAAAAAGTTCAACTTGGTCTCATCCCTCCAAATTGCCTTGCTTCAGAAGTTTTGAGGCTTGTCTCTGTGCTGTTTTGCGTATTGTAGGTGAGATACTTTGTGGCATTTGCACAGTAATGGCTTTCTTCTGAAGACTCGACCATGCAGCCCATTTTTCTTCAAGTGCCTCCTTATTGTGCATCTTGAAACAGCCACACCGTTAGTTTTCAGAAAGTCCAGTATTTCAGCTGATGTTATTTGTGGGTATTTCTTTGCATCCTGAACAATTTTCCTGGCATTTGTCACAGGTCACAGGTGAGGATGTTACCTTTAGTAGCCATTTAAACCCATTTGTGTCAACTTCCGATGCATGTTATCAGGCCAAAATCTGTGCATGTTATCAGGCCAATAAACTTTTGATCAGGGTTATTTGTTTTGGGTTGTCATTATGATTTAAAAAGAAAAAACACAGTAGTTTGACAATGAATGGCTTCACCCAACCACTAACCATGAGTGGAGAAAAAGTTTTGGTGCTATCAATAAATGAAAAAGCCAAGAAAGCAAAAATTCTGCCGGAGTATGTAAACTTTTGATCACAACTGTATGTAATCCAGAAAGGTAGGCAGCGTTTATAAAAAAAATATACAAAAATGATAAAAAATGGGAAAAAAACAACACGATATATACAATAACATGCAATAAAAAGGAATAATGAAAGATAATTACTAAACCTGATGCTGCAGGAATCGCTCTTATCTTTATGGTGGTAAGCACTAAGATTAGGAAAATTAAACACTCACAAAGTGTACTTTGTTTTCGTGAATGAACAAAGATAGAGACCCAAACTTTCCATTTTATTTGCTCAAGACTACGCCCACATATCCCCCTTGATGAGCTCACATGGGGTTGCTTGTGGATGTGCTAGGTCCTTCACAATTTCATGAGATCCTCAACTTACAGGATATCTTTGCCCCTGGAGGTCTCAGACGATAGATATTGTCATCATGTTTCTTGTCTCGATTTTATCTGTCTATAGAGATAAACATGGCCTGCATAGCACCATCCATTGGACATGAAATTATATCTTCCTTAAATATCAGATCAATGCAAACCCCAATATTCATTAGTGACCACTGACTCCACAACGTCTAAGAAGATTCTTTGATAAGTGCTTTGATCAGAGGAAGCTCTTTGGTTTTGAAGAATATTTTCCCACCTCTGCATAAACAAATCTCAAAGTTGATGTCTTTTCCCCAGCAAATTTCTCTGCTCTAATTACGTGGTCACTGGTAACCTGTGGTCACTGCAGGAGGCCTCTACTTCAATGGAGATGGACGTGTCAGCTCTCTCTCTCGTACATCCTAGTTATAATTAGTTTTCTCTTTTCCCTAACTATAATTTTTTTTCTGAGCCACAATTAATCCCATTTATTCAATGTGAGGGAGATATCCTATGGATTTTTAATTTCCCTCTATGCAAATAATAATAATAATAATAATAATAATAATAATAATAAATATTTGAAGTGAATTTTTCAGTTAAGGTTCTTTAGAGTCTTCTCCTGGTGGGTAGTATAAGCATTTCAGAGTCTATTTCCTAAGATCAGTGGGGGTTTCAGCGTCCGATCCCTAGCAATCAGTAATTTAATATCTATTTGTGAATAAGTGATAACTTGCTAGTATCGTATTCACACATCCATTTTCCAGACAATGATTCATGGAGTAGCTAAAGGTTTACTTGATCTGAACTTATAAATATATATATATATACACATTGATGTGTGAATGCTGCATAAGATGTAGCACATTTACCAAATGTTCAATCCAAATTTTTGGAAACAACTTAAAAGTTATTTTGAATACTTTAAGATGTATTTTTAATGATGAAATACACTTTTAAGGATTTTTATTACATTAGATTTTTAATAATGAAGGCATCTGATAACATGAGCTCTTGCAAGAGTGAAGTAGGGCAAATACAGTTTAATTAAGAAGCTTGTTTCTTAGTTCCTTATTGCAGTTATAAAACTGACAATAATAAGCTAATCCTGAGCATAACAGGTTGCTACTACTATCTATGCACCCCCTATATCTGGAAAGGGACACATACAAGTGCTTCTCACTAAATTAGAATATTATCACGCTTCTGCAGTGCAGGTAGGTGCAGGCTCCACTAGATGGCAATAGAGTGGAAGCAGGACTGCACCTAGACCAAGCAGACCTGTCGTGCAGCAGCAAGGCTGCCACCAGGTGGCAACAGAATAGTCAAACAAGCCGGGTCAAATCCTAGACTATAGCTCAGTACCAAAGGAATAAGCAAACTCAGGGTCAGGGACAAGCCAAAGGATCAGCAATGGTCAGGAGCGGATAAGCCAAAAGACAAGATACAAAAGAGCAGGTCAGGGTACAAGCCAAGTCAAAACCAGGGAGTCAATACACGAGAGGGGAGCACAGAGTCGGAATGGGAAGCAGGGATAAACAGACACGGGTACAGTCAGTAAGCAGCAGGACAGATCAGGGCAACCAGAGTCAGCTACACACTCCGTAGGCAGAAACTATAATTGACACCACCTGCAGGATGCAGCAGAGGTAAATAGCAAACCTGAAAACAAACAGAGGCTGAGAAAGTTAACCCCTGACATGACCATACTTTGAAAAGGGGAAGACAGGGCTCAAAACCTGGTCTGGATCATGACAAATGTCATAAAAAGTTAATTTCAGTTCTTCAGTACAAAACGTGAAGCTCATATATTATATAGAGTCATTACAAACAGAGTGATCTATTTCAAGTGTATATTTCTGTTTATGTTGATGATTATGGCTTGCAGCCAATGAAAACGCAAAAGTCATTTTCTCAATAAATTTGAATAATTAACAAAAAATACCTGCAAAGATTTCCTAAGCATTTAAAAAGGTCCCTTATTCTGTTTCAGTAGGCTCCATAATCATATTTAAGACTGCTGACTTGACAGATGTCCAGAAGGCAGTCATTGACACACTCCACAAGGAGGGTAAGCCACAAAAGGTTATTGCTAAAGAAGCTGGCTGTTCACAGAGTGCTATATCCAAGCATACAGTAAAGATGTATATCTTTGTACCGTGTTAGCCAGTAGATAGAAAAATCAGAGGGCAATAAAACTTTCACACTCCTTATCTATGAACTGTTCCAATATTTATGTTCATCTCTATCTCCCATAATGACAGTTCTACTTCACGTCACTTGTCTTATCTATTGCATTGTTTCTGTGCTGTGTTGTGTATAAATATGTGATTCTTCAGATGTTGTATTAGTCTTTGCCTGATGAAGAGACCTGAGTAGTCTTGAAAGCTTGCAATTTGTTACCATCTTTTCAGTTAGCCATTAAAAGGTATCATAGAATCATAGAATCATAGAATGGTAGAGTTGGAAGGGACCTCCTGGGCCATCTGGTCCAACCCCCTGCTCAAAGCAGGATTCTCTAAATCATCCCGGACAGATGTCTGTCCAGCCTTTGTTTGAAGACTTCCATTGAAGGAGAACTTACCACCTCTCGTGGCAGCCTGTTCCACTCCTTGATCACCCTAACTGTCAAAAAGTTTTTTCTAATATCTAATCTGTGTCTCTTCCCATTCAGTTTCATCCCATTGCTTCTAGTCTTTCCTTGTGCAAATGAGAATAAAGATGATCCTTCTACAATGTGACAGCCCTTGAGACATTTGTAGACAGCTATTAAGTCTCCTCTCAGTCTTCTTTTTTGCAAGCTAAACATTCCAAATCCTGCAACCGTTCCTCATAGGACATGGTTTGCAGACCGGTCACCATTCTGGTGGCTCTCTTTTGAACTTGCTCCAGTTTGTTGATGTCTTTTTTAAAATGTGGTGCCCAAAACTGGACACAGTATTCCAGATGAGGTCTGACCAAAGAGGAGTAGAGGGCAATAATGACCTCACGTGATCTAGACTGTATGCTTCTGTTGATACATCCTAGAATTGTATTTGCCTTTTTGCTGCTGCATCACACTGTTGACTCATGTTCAGTCTGTGATCAATTAGTATACCCGTCTTTTTCACATGTGCTGTTACTTAGCCCTATTCCTCCCATTTTGTATATGCTTTTTTCATTTTTATTGCCCAGATGTAGTACTTTGCATTTTTCCCTGTTAAAAACCATTCTGTTAGATGCTGCCCACTGCTCCAGTTTATTTATATCTTTTTGAATCCTCTCTCTCTCTTCTCTAGTATTAGCTACCCCTCCTAGCTTTGTGTCATCAGCAAATTTGATCAGTTTACCCTCAATTCCTTCATCTAAATCATTGATAAAGATGTTGAACAATACAGGGCCCAAAACAGAGCCTTGTGGTACCCCACTTGAGACATTCTTCCAACTGGATGTGCAGCCATTAAGGACCACTCTTTGAGTCCGATCACTAAGCCAGTTATGAATCCACCTAACAGTTGCCTTGTCCATTCCATACTTAGTCATTTTTTCAATAAGGATTGTTTGAGATACTTTGTCAAATGCTTTGCTTAAGTCAAGATATACTATATCTACAGCATTTCCCTGATCCACCCAGTCAGTGATTCTGTCATAGAAGGAAATTAAGTTAGTCTGACATGACTTATTAGTTACAAACTCATGCTGACTCTGTTTAATCACTTCATTCTTATGCAGGTACTTACATACATGTTCTTTAATAATTTGTTCAAAGATTTTTCCTGGTATAGAAGTCAGACTCACCGGCCTGTAGTTCCCTGGGTCCACCTTCTTCCCCTTTTTGAAGATAGGAACAACATTTGCTCTTCTCCAGTCTTCTGGGACTTCTCCTGTTCTCCAAGAATTTTCAAAGATTATGGACAGTGGTTCAAGAATTTCTTCTGCTATCTCCTTCAGTATTCTGGGTGTAGTTCATCTGGACCTGGAGACTTGAATTCATTTAGGTTAGCTAAGTGTTTCCTCACTGTCTTTCTGTTTATAGATATCCTGGATTCTTCTATTCCTTTAATAGGACAGTGAAGATCAGTTGATGTTACATTTCCTTTCTGAGAGAAAACAGATGCAAAATAGGAATTTAAAAGTTCAGCCTTCTCAACATCCTTTCTTACCATTTCATCATTTTCATCCTGTAAAAATCCTATAGCATCTTTGACATTTTTTTACTTTTGACGTATCCCCAAAAACCTTTTTTGTTGCTTTTGACATCTCTTGCAAGCCTTAATTCATTGTCAGCTTTAGATAATCTGATTTGTGCCCTGCAGGTTCTGCAGATGGCATTATATTCTTCTTTAGATATGCCTCCCTCTTTCCATTTGATAAACATTTCTTTCTTCCTTTTTAGCATGTGTTTAAGTTCTGTGTTCATCCATCCTGGTTTCCTTAAATGCTTCCCATTCTTCCCTCTTTTGGAATTGTTAACGATTGTGCTTTGAGAATCTCATTTTTCAAGATGTCCCATCCTTCCTGGACATTTTTGTCCTTAAGGATATCCTGCCATTGGATCCCTCCAATTCTCTTTCTGAGTCCCTTAAAATCTGCCTTATATCCTTGTATCAACTACTGAGGACTCTCAATTCTAAATATTTTTATATCCAAGCATATTAATGGAAAGTTGAGTGAAAGGAAAAAGTGTAGTAGAAAAAGGTACACAAGCAACCGGGAGAGCCGCAGCCTTGAAAGGATTGTTAAGAAAAGCCCATTCAAACATTTGGGGGAGATTCATAGGAGTGGACTGTTGCTGGAGTCATTGCTTCACGAGCCACCACACACAGACATATCCAGGAAATGGGCTAGAATTGTTGCATTCCTTGTGTCAAGCCACTCATGACCAATAGACAATGCCAGAAGCGCAAATAACTGGACTGTTGCCCAGTGGTCCAAGGTGCTGCTTTCAGATGAAAGTAAATTTTGCATTTCCTTTGGAAATTAAGGTCCCAGAGTCTGGAGGAAGAATGAAGAGGCACACAATACAAGCTGCTTGACGTCTAGTGTGAAGTTTCCACAATCAGTGATGATTTGGGGAGCCATGTCATCTGCTGGTGTAGGTCCACTGTGTTTTATCAAGACTAGAGATGAGCGACTTTGCCTCCGGGAGGGTCGAGTCGGGTTTCGGTCGGCTCGACTTTTACAAAAGTCGGCCAACTAATGGAAACAGTCGAGTCGGCGTCGGAAACCCAACCCCAATGCAAGTCAATGGGGAATAAAAGTCGCCAGTGAGTGGAGGACAGTAAACACACCTACAGCGCCCATTTCAATGCCAACGACATCAATTCTTATTACTTAAGCTTGCCAAACTTAATTTACTTTATAATAATAGTAACGCATTTAAAACTGGGGGTATTTGGCTAAAGTTGTGGGGGGGCAGGGCTGGCTCCAGGTTTTTGTGGGCCCCGGCCAAAGAGTCTCAGTGGGCTCCTTTAACACATACCACAATTCATGATGCTCCGATACGGCAGAGAAATATAGGTATAATGCAATGCAAAATACTTCACTTCTTACATTACATAGTGAATCTATTGTAAATTCTACAATAGCTCAAAAACCGGACAGTATAGTCCTCCATACAGTATTATGGGCACCACAAAGTGTGCCATACAGAATAATGAGCCTCATATATTGCTCTATACAGAATGGGCTCCATATAATGCTCCACACAGAATAGGCCCCATATGTGTTCTATATGAGGCTCCATATATAAAGGGCCCCATATGATGCCCCATAAATAATGAACTCCATATGATGCTCTAGTATATGATGGGACTCATATATGATGCTCCAGTGTATGATGAGCCCCATATAATGCTCCATATATAATGGGCTCCATGTGATGCTCCATATGTAATGTGCCCCATATGATGCGCCATTATGGGCCCCATATGATGCTGCAGTATATGATGGGCCCCATGGATGATGCTCCAGTGAATGATGGGCCTATGTAATGCTTCATACATAATGGGCCCAATATGATGCTCCAGTATACAGTCATGGACAAAAGTTTTGAGAATGACACAAATATTAATTTTTACAAAGTCTACTGCTTCACTTTTTCTAATGGCAATTTGCATATACTCCAGAATGTTATAAAGAATGATCAGCTTAACAGCAATTACTTGCAAAGTCAATATTTGGCTAGAAAATGAACTTTATCCCCCAAAACACATTTCAACATCATTGCAGCCCTGCCTTAAAAGGACCAGCTAACTACTTTTTAGTGATTGCTCCATTAACACAGGTGTGGGTGTTGATGAGGACATGGCTGGAGATCAATCTGTCATGATTAAGTAAGAATGACACCACTGGACACTTTAAAAGGAGGCTGGTGCTTGGCATCATGGTTTCTCTTCTGTTAACCATGGTTATCTCTAAAGAAACACGTGCAGTCATCATTGAAATGCACAAAAATGGCCTAACAGGGAAGAGTATCACAGCTAGAAAGATTGCACCTCAGTCAACAACCTATCGCATCATCAAGAACTTCAAGGAGAGAGGTTCCATTGTTGCCAAAAAGGCTCCAGGGCGCCCAAGAAAGACCAGCAAGCGCCAGGACCGTCTCTTAAAAGTGTTTCAGCTGTGGGATCGGGCTATAAGCAGTGCAGAGCTTGCTCAGGAATGGCAGCAGGCAGGTGTGAGTGCATCTGCACGCACTGTGAGGCGGAGACTCTTGGAGCAAGGCCTGGTCTCAAGGAGGGCAGCAAAGAAGCCACTTCTCTCCAGAAAAAACATCATGGACAGACTGATATTCTGCAAAAGGTACAGGCAGTGGACTGCTGAGGACTGGGGTAAAGTTATTTTCTCTGATGAATCCCCTTTTCGATTGTTTGGGACATCAGGAAAACGCCTCATTCGGATAAGACAAGGTGAGCGCTACCACCAGTCTTGTCTCATGCCAACTGTTAAGCATCCTGAAACCATTCATGTGTGGGGTTGCTTCTCAGCCTAGGGAATCGGCTCTCTCACAGTCTTGACTAAAAACACAGCCATGAATAAAGAATGGTACCAGAATGTCCTCCAAGAGCAACTTCTCCCAACCCTCCAAGAGCAGTTTGGCGATCAACAATGCCTTTTCCAGCATGATGGAGCACCTTGCCATAAAGCAAAGGTGATAACTAAATGGCTCAGGGAACAAAACATAGAGATTTTGGGTCCATGGCCTGCAAACTCCCCAGATCTTAATCCCATTGAGAACTTGTGGTCAATCATCATGAGACGGGTGGACAAACAAAAACCTAAAAATTCTGACAAAATGAAAGCATTGATTGTGCAAGAATTGACTGCTATCAGTCAGGATTTGGTCCAGAAGTTGATTGAGAGCATGCCATGGAGAATTGCAGAGGTCCTGAAGAAGAAGGGTCAACACTGCAAATATTGACTTGCTGCATTAACTCATTCTAACTGTCAATATAAGCTTTTGTTACTCATATGTTTGCAATTATATTTCTGTCTGTGATAAAAACATCTGTCAAACACACATAAAAACCAGAGGGCAGCAGATCATGTGAAAATATAATATTTGTGTCATTCTCAAAACTTTTGGCCATGACTGTATAATGGGCCCCATATATGATGTTCCAGTGTATAATGGGCCCCGTATATGATGCTCCAGTGTATGATGGGCCCCATTTATAATGCTCCAGTGTATGATGGGCCCCATATATAATGCTCCAGTGTACAATGGGCCCTATCTATGATGCTCAAGTGTATGATGGGCCCCATATATAATTCTCCAGTGTATAATGCTCCTCATATATTTCTCCAAACATTAAAAAAAATGAAATGCCTCTCCTCGCTAGGCACTGCTCTACTCTGGACTCCTCAGCGTCGTCATCTTCCAGCTCTCTGCACTGTGACTGTTTAGGCAGAAGGAGCACAGATGTGATGTCATCGCGCTCTCTGACCTGAATGTCACTGTCAGGAAACGCAGAAGACGTCACAGCGGTGGAGCAGGGAGAGGTAAGTATTGCAAGTGCTGAGGCCCTGAGCAAGCAGGGGGGGCCCACTCATGGGCGTCGGCACTGGCACAGGGCCCCTCATAGTACGCCGGTGTCCCACTGGCGAGTGGGCCCCCACCTGCTCAGGGCCCCGGCACTTGCCCGGGTGTGCCAGGTGCAGACGCCGGCACTGGGGGGGGTACAGCCCAGTTAGGGAGGTGGAAAAACTGGCATATGTTGAGATGTAGGCTGGACATACAGCAGCTTCAAATGGAGGAATTGGAGAAGTCAGAGGAAGAGGAGGACAAAGCGAACCATTTTGCTGGCAACCTATGTGTCATCAAGGGAAGGTGCTACAAAATCCTTTGAAACCAAGGCATGGTTCATTTTAATGAAGGTGAGATCACCTACATTTTGGGTCGACAGCCGGGTCCTTCTTTCTGTCAGGATTGATCCAGCAGCACTGAAGACTCTTTCTGATAGCACACTACCAGCAGGGCAAGCGAGCTCCTGTAAGGCATATTGTGCCAATTCAGGCCAGGTGTCCAGTTTACAGGCCCAGTAGTCAAAGGGGAATGAACTGTGAGGGAGAACATCGATAGGGGAGGAGAGGTAATTTTGAACCTTAGTTGACAACTGCTGTCTCCTGTCTGTTGCAATCGATTCAGTATTACTAGTCGTGTGAGCGGTACTCGAGAAATCAATCCACAACATGGTCATGAAACCCCTGTCTCCAATGCCACTTCGGCTGTGTGCACCACGAACGACTCTTCCATTTGGCCCAGTACGGCTCGTGGTAGAACCTGCACCGCTGCTGTGTGCTTGGAATGCCTCTAACAAATGGTTTACAAGAGTTGCTTGTTTGTTCGCCAATATTAGCTCTAGGTTCTCCTGTGGCATGATGTTCTGTAATTTGCCTTTATAGCGTGCATCGAGGATGCTGGCCAACCAGTAGTCATCATCCTTCATAATTTTGGCAATGCGGGGGTCCCTTTTTAGGATCCGCAAGAGATAATCACACATGTGGGCCAATGTTTCAGGTGTCAATGATGCACTGCCAGTGGTGGGTGGAGGAGCACTTTCTGTCAAGTCCACATCCCTCCAGTCACGCACAAACCCTGTACCTGACCTTGGCAAGCCAATATTTTCTCTTGCCCCCTGAGAAGCATCCTCCTCCCCAAAATAATCATCCCCCTCATCCTCCTCCTCTTTCTCTTCTTCCTCCACCTCGTCCAGGACAGTTCCCTGAGCAGACAATGGCTGACTGTCATAAATTCTTCCCTCCTCCTCCTCCTCCTCCTCCGCTGCAAATGCCTGATCCTTAATGTGCGTCAAAGTTTGTATGAGCAGACGCATAAGTGGGCTACTCATGCTTATGATGGCGTCGTCTGCGCTTACCAGCCGTGTGCATTCCTCAAAACACTTAAGGATTTTACAGAGGTCTTTCAGCTTTGACCACTGCACACCCTACAACTCGATGTCTGCCCTCAATCTGCCTGCCCGTGTATCCTCCCACAAATGCATTACAGCCTGCCCCTGTTCGCACAGCCTCTCAACCATGTGCATGGTGGAGTTCCACCTTGTTGCAACGTCTATGATTAGGCGGTGCTTGGAGAGGTGGTGCGATCGCTGCAGCCTCTGCATACGACTGGAGTCCACGGGCGAGCGATGGATGTGCGAACACAGTCTTCGCACCTTATGGAGCAGGGCTGGTAACTCCGGATAATAATTTATGAAGCACTACAACACCAGGTTCAAGGTGTGAGCTAGGCAAGGTATGTGTCTGAGTTTTGCCAGGGCTATGGCCGCCACAAAATTACGGCCATTATCACTGACTACCTTGCCTTGCACAAGAAGTAGACTGCCCAGCCATGACTCAGTTTCTCGCTGCAAGTAGTTGGCCAGTACCTCCGCGGTGTGTCTGTTGTCACCCAAAGACATCATCTTTAAAACAGCCTGCTGACGCTTACTACTAGCTGTTCAATAGTAGGATACCTTGTGTGCAACACTGGCAGATGCGGATGGAGTGCTCGTGCGACTGCGCTCTGTCGATGAGCTTTCGCTTCTGGAGGAGGAGGAGGAGGGTCGAACTCCAACAGCCAACTGTTGCCTATGTAGCTCCCCTGGTTTGCACCTAATTCACATTAGTCTGGATGTGCCCGTCAGTTTTTTTGTCTTTTGTATGTTAGCTTACTGACCGAGCACTCAGCCCCACCAGGTGGTTTTAATTACAGCAGGTTCCTACTTACCCATTAATGCAGGCATTACTGACAGAGGTGTCCACATTCACCCAGAAATTCAGATATCAGCCTAATAGAGGTATGTTCACATAGGTCAGGGACTGACCAGACTTGAGACCACCTTGATGATGGTTGGTGGGCAAATAATATTTGGCCAAATGTTATACTAAGCGTCTCAAATTTTTCCTTATACTCCAAAGCTGTATTGCTGTTCAAAATTTCAAGTATTCCATGTTATCATGCTTTAGTATGCTAAAGTGCAGCCTTTTTTTCGTATGTTGTACAAGGGGGTAGCTCCCCTGGTTTGTACTTAATTCACATTAGTCTGGATGTGCCAGTCAGTTTTTTTGTCGTTTTTTTGTCTTCTATACCGTGGGCTAGGCAGAACTGTCCCACCGCCGCTGTCCCCTGTGGACTCTGCATCCACCACATTACCCAGTGCGCAGTGATGGACACGTAACGGCCCTGGCCATGCCTACTGGCCCATGCATCTGTTGTGAGGTGCGCCTTTCCACTCACTGATTGTTTGAGTGTGTGGACAATGCGGTCTTCCACATTCAGGTGGAGGGCAGGGATGGCTTTGCTAGAAAAGAAGTACCGACCGGGTATGTCATAGCGTGGGACAGCGTAGGCCATGAGCTCTCGGAACGCAGCACTTACAACCAAATAGAAGGGCATCATCTCTAATGAGATCAGTTTGGCAGTGTAGGCGTTCAAAGTCACTGAGGTTTTGTAGTCCGTCCACGCTTGCAAGAGCATGGTGTTTACATGTATAAGCATGCAACTGGTATTCAAATGTCCGAGATTTTTCCCTCGGCTAAAGGTCCTTGAGCACTTCTTACAGATAACCTTTGCCTCATCAATAGGATTTTGGTCAAAAAAGTGCCACACTGCACTCTTCCAACTATGGGAAAACTTTTCAGGGCTTGCACGCTGTGCTAATTTGACCATCTGGCCAAGCTGTCCTGCAACTCTTTTTGTTTTTTTAACATGTTTTTGGACTGCTAGGGGCCTCCCAGATAACCGCAGCTGCGATGTCGATGCCTGCTGCGGATCATCCTCCTCTTCTGAGCTATTGCAAGCGGCACCCTCTTCCCCAATGAATGCCAATCCGGATCAACAACTGGGTCATCCATCACCTCCTCTTCAATTTCATCTGCACCTTCCTCTGTGTCACCGTGTAAGGTGGTATAGTATGCAGGAAGGGGCACCTGGGTTTCATCAGGGTCAGAATCTGGCTCAGTAGACTGCGAGGGCAATGCAGTGCTCTGGGTGAATGTACCAGCAGAATCATATAGCAGTGGCTGTGCATCAGTGCACTCCATGTCATATTCATCTTGGACTGGGGAATTCAGGATTTCACTTGATAACCCAGGCATGGTATGTGAAAAGATCTCCAGGGAGTAATCTGAAGTGTGGCCTGCCGCATCCTTCACTTTTGGTGGGGGTGAAGGACACAAGGAAAGGGGTTGATCCTGACCAGGAGCCTGCACTGACAACTCAGTGCTTGCATTTTTTGAAACTTCAGAAGAGGAGGCGATAGAGCTGGAGGCTGTTTCGGCAATGTAAGCCAAAACCTGTCCCTGATGCTTCGGCATTAAAAGCGGTTTACCTACTCCTAGAAAAGGGAGCTTTCCAGGCTTCTGGAGCCAGACGATGATGCAGGCTCAACACCTCCTGCCTTAGGTGCTATTGTGCTTTTGACACTACCAGCAGATGCATCACCACCACCATCAGTACCAGCTGGCCACCCCGCCCACGTCCGCGGCCTCTTCCACCATATTTCCTCATGTTTGGGAAAATGTACCAAAAATACCAGCAGATATATGGTACTGTATGAGGAGCGTACAGCTGTATATGGCGTAGGCGAAAATTTAAATCTCCGCATATATTTCCGGAGTCACACACAGACGCTCACTCAGTATGGATTTGACCATAATAAAAAGAGCAGATATATGATACTGTATCAGAAGCGGACAGCTGTATACGGTTTTGGGGAAAATTTAAATCTCCGTATATATTTCCGGAGTCACACACAGACGCTCACTCAGTATGGATTTGACTGTAATACAAAGAGCAGATATACGGTACTGTATCAGAAGCGGACAGCTGTATACGGTTTTGGGGAAAATTTAAATCTCCATATATATTTCCGGAGTCACACACAGACACTCACTCAGTATGGATTTGACCGTAATACAAAGAGCAGATATACGGTACTGTATCAGAAGCGGACAGCTGTATACTGTTTTGGGGAAAATTTAAATCTCCATATATATTTCCGGAGTCACACACAGATGCTCACTCAGTATGGATTTGACCGTAATACAAAGAGCAGATATACGGTACTGTATGAGAAGCGGACAGCTGTATACGGTGAAGGGGGAAAATTTAAATCTCCGTATATATTTCCGGAGTCACACACAGACGCTCACTCAGTATGGATTTGACTGTAATACAAAGAGCAGATATACGGTACTGTATCAGAAGTGGACAGCTGTGTACGGTTTTGGGTAAAATTTAAATCTCTGTATTTATTTCCGGAGTCACACACAGACACTCACTCAGTATGGATTTGACTGTAATACCAGCAGATATATGGAACTGTATGAGGAGCGTACAGCTGGATACGGTGTAGGGGAAAATTTAAATCTCCGTATTTATTTCCGGAGTCACACAAAGATGCTCTCTCAGTATGGATTTGATCGTAATACAAACAGCAGATATGTTGTACTATATGAGCGTAAAGCTATATACGGTACAGCTATATAAGCGTACAGCTATATACGGTGTAGGGGAAAATTTAAATCTCCCTATTTGTTTCCAGAGTCACACACAGATATTCAGCATGTATTTGACCGTGACACCAGCCGGTACACGGTAGTGTGTGAGGAGCGTACAGCTCTATACGGTGTGGGAAAAAATTAACTCTCGGTAACTGTGCAGAAAAAAAGAATAAAAGTATTAGTGCTGTGTAAAAAGCAGTCTGCACAGCAGTGTACACACAACAATACAGCTATCAGGCAGCCTAATAACCAGTGCTTCTGCATACATGAAAATCCTCCCCTGTCACTGCACACTAACTGTACAGCACAATTGCGATGAGCACAAGCACAGAACTTCTCTTTCCTGCCTAAAAATCTCCCTACTGATAAACAGCAACCTCTCCCTACTGTTAAGATCGCCATAAGTAAAATGGCGGTCGGCGGTCAGGGCTTTTAAAGACACTATGACGCTCCCCAAAGCAAGCCAATCACTGCAATGCCCTTCTCTACGATGGTGGTGGACGCTGCACATGTCATCTCATTGCCCACAGTGTACGTCCTTGCTCATTGGCTGAAAAAAGGCGCCTGCAAGCATTCAGGGAAATACGACTTTGGCGCTCGTTTCGACGACCGCATGGCCTGACCTCACGCTATGGTCGTGTTTCGGTTGACGAAACTCAACTTTGGCTTAAGTCGGCGACTTTTGAATCTGACCGACCTGTTTCGCTCAACTCTAATCAAGACCAAAGTCAGTGCAGCCGTCTACCAGGAAATTTTAGACCACTTCATGTCTCCCTCTGCCATCAAGCATTTTGGAGATGAAAATTTCATTCTCCAGCAGGACTTGGTTCTGTCCACACTGCCAAAAGTACAAATACCTGGTTTAAAAACAACAGTATCACTGTGCTTGATTGGCCAGCAAACTTGCCTGACCTTAACCCCATAGATAATCTATGGGGTACTGTCAGGAGGAGACAGGGCAAAAACTGAGAACAAGGATGAATTCTCATCGCCACACAATAAGAGAAAAAAGAATGGATCTACCTGTGGCAAAACACTTTGTATCCCCGGTCACAGCATGATGGACATGAAATTACTTGTATTAAAATCTAACTTTAAATCTGAGAGAGGTAAAAAAGTTTGGAATATAAACTTAGGATGACCTTTGACACTCTCAGTGCTGGAATGAATATATCACATGGATTTATGTCTTTTTACATCAATTAAGGAATCTGCTTCTATGACCTTCTTGGGGCATCAAAACACAATACCAGACCCCAATCAGAGGGCAATAAAACTTTCACACTCCTTATCTATGAACTGTTCCAATATTTATGTTAATCCCTCTCCCATAATGACAGTTCTGCTTCACGTCACTTGTCTTACCTATTGCATTATTTCTGTGCTGTGTTATGTATAAATATGTGAATCTTCAGTTTTTGTTTTAGTCTTTGCCTGATGAAGAGACCTAATTAGTCTCGAAAGCTTGCAATTTGTTATCATCTTTTCAGTTAGCCATGAAAAGGTATCAACCACTGAGGACTCTCAATTCTAAATATTTTTCTATCTACTGGCTAACACGGTAGGAAGATACACATCTTTCCTATGTCAAGAGGAAAATGAGAGACACCAGACCCAACAATGCAGATGACCTGAAAGCTGCTATCAAAGCAACCTGGCTTCCATAACACCTAAGCAGTGCCACAGGCTGATCGCCTCCATGCTACGCCACATTGATGCATTAATTGATGCAAAAGGAGTCACAACCAAGTATTGAGTGCATTTACTGAACATACATTTCAGTAGGCCAACATTTCGGATTTTAAAATCATTTTTCAAACTGGTGTTATAAAGTATTCTAATTTACTGAGATAATGACTTTTGGGTTTTCTTTGACTGTAAGCCATAATCATCAACATTAATAAACACTTGAAATAGATTACTCTGTTTGTAATGATGACTCTATATAATATATGAGATTCACTTTTTGTATTGAAGAAAAATTAACTTTTTGATGATATTCTAATTAGTGAAAAGCACTTGTATATATAATCACTTAATATTGAGCAACAGCATATTAAAAGATGAAAAAATAGGATTTGCCCAACAAATTAAACTACTACTATAAATTGTCAAGGTGCATAAAAATAAACTTGTTAAAAAGATGTAATCTTGGTCGCAATAAAGCCAGTCAGTTTAGCTTTTCCCATACGATATGAGTTAGCTATAGTGGCTGTAAGAACCCTATTAAGCATTGTTTCATGGAATAAGCCATAAGAACATTCACAGGGAAGACAAAGTAGAAGATACATTAGCCGTGCATTAACTTTATTGCGCTTTTGCCTGTAGGGATGACAACGTGAACTTGTCTTATTACAGGTAGAGCCATTAACAATGCCAGTGATTACAGCTAATGGAATGCATCCTGCAGTAAATTAAAATTAAAAACCTGGTGCTAAATGTGAATCATTGCTCATTACAGCCAACTGCAAACATTAAAGTGAAATGTTCAGCTCTTTCTCTTCCTTTATTTCCAAGGAAAATGTACAGTTCAGTGTCTCAAGATGATGAGTGATAATACTGCATGATAAACATATGATAAATTATTTTACTTCTGTTAACTCATTCCCACCACAGTAATTTTTTTTATTTTTCTTTATGTTTTTCCATCCTCGTCTTTAAAATGTAACAACTTTTTATATTTTGGTTGACATAGATAAGCCATATGAGGGCATATTTCAATGGAAAAAGATTCATCACAGCTTTCACTCCAGAAATGTGGCATACAAGGTTTCAAAAGTTGCAGAATTTAGGTTCAATTTGGAGTTGTCCAAAGTTTTGCGACATTTGGCAATTTCAGTCCAAAATAGGTGGCAATGGGGCTGGAAAGAGGCTCAATGGGACGTGACACCACAGTTCTTCAAATTCATGATGAGGATGAGCCCTGGGACTTGGAATGAGACTTCTGGCGTGGTGTACAGAGATGCACATCACTGGTCAGATGCTCCAGATTCACGAAGAGGCATGAACTTCTTAGAGAATCAGGAGAATTTCACTCCAGTACACCCCCTCATCAAGACCGGCATGAACAACACCAGTCTGTACAATGCTATACCACTGGTAGTCCAAGTGAACTTGCAATTACTTATTTGTGGTAACAATGCATTGCAATATTTTTGCTTAGGCCACTTTCACACGTTCAGTATTTGGTCAGTATTTTACCTCAGTATTTGTAAGTCAAAACCAGGTGTAGGTGAAAAATCCCGAAGTAGTGACGTGTTTTATAATACTTTTCCTCTGATTGTTCCACTCCAGGTTTTGGCTTACAAATACTGATGTAAAATACTGACCTAATTCTGAATGTGTGAATGTGGCCTTAGTCATAAAATACTATAGGTACTGTTAGCTGATTTTTATGTATATTTTGTGCAGTGTGCATTGGGCTGTGTAACTATCTCCAGATTTGTTTACCCTATTTTGCAACCATCTTTTCAAAATTGTTTTATATAGTGCAAAGTATAGTTGGATCACATTTTTCGCCAATTTCATTTCTAGGCCTGGGCACTGACATCAGTCTGTAAATTATGGAATCAATCCAAACTGAGGCCTTGTTATTGGAAAATGAGCTCACATAATTTTATCAAACGTATGCAAAGAACCTCACTTTTTTACATACAGTCATGGACAAAAGTTTTGAGAATGACACAAATATTAATTTTTACAAAGTCTACTGCTTCACTTTTTCTAATGGCAATTTGCATATACTCCAGAATTTTATAAAGAGTGATCAGCTTAACAGAAATTACTTGCAAAGTCAATATTTGGCTAGAAAATGAACTTTATCCCCCAAAACACATTTCAACATCATTGCAGCCCTGCCTTAAAAGGACCAGCTAACCTTTTTTCAGTGATTGCTCCATTAACACAGGTGTGGGTGTTGATGAGGACATGGCTGGAGATCAATCTGTCATGATTAAGTAAGAATGACACCACTGGACACTTTAAAAGGAGGCTGATGCTTGGCATCATTGTTTCTCTTCTGTTAACCATGGTTATCTCTAAAGAAACACGTGCAGTCATCATTGCAATGCACAAAAATGGCCTAACAGGGAAGAGTATCGCAGCTAGAAAGATTGCACCTCAGTCAACAATCTATCGCATCATCAAGAACTTCAAGGAGAGAGGTTCCATTGTTGCCAAAAGGCTTCAGGGCGCCCAAGAAAGACCAGCAAGCGCCAGGACCGTCTCTTAAAAGTGTTTCAGCTGCGGGATCGGGCTACCAGCAGTGCAGAGCTTGCTCAGGAATGGCAGCAGGCAGGTGTGAGTGCATCTGCACGCACTGTGAGGCAGAGACTCTTGGACCAAGGCCTGGTCTCAAGGAAGGCAGCAAAGAAGCCACTTCTCTCCAGAAAAAACATCATGGACAGACTGATATTCTGCAAAAGGTACAGGCAGTGGACTGCTGAGGACTGGGGTAAAGTTATTTTCTCTGATGAATCCCCTTTTCGATTGTTTGGGACATCAGGAAAACGCCTCATTCGGAGAAGACAAGGTGAGCGCTACCACCAGTCTTGTCTCATGCCAACTGTTAAGCATCCTGAAACCATTCATGTGTGGGGTTGCTTCTCAGCCAAGGGAATCGGCTCTCTCACAGTCTTGCCTAAAAACACAGCCATGAATAAATAATGGTACCAGAATGTCCTCCAAGAGCAACTTCTCCCAACCATTTTTGGCGATCAACAATGCCTTTTCCAGCATGATGGAGCACCTTGCCATAAAGCAAAGGTGATAACTAAATGGCTCAGGGAACAAAACATAGAGATTTTGGGTCCATGGCCTGGAAACTCCCAGATCTTAATCCCATTGAGAACTTGTGGTCAATCATCAAGAGACGGGTGGACAAACAAAAACCTAAAAATTCTGACAAAATTAAAGCATTGATTGTGCAAGAATGGACTACTATCAGTCAGGATTTGGTCCAGAAGTTGATTGAGAGCATGCCAGGGAGAATTGCAGAGGTCCTGAAGAGGAAGGGTCAACACTGCAAATATTGATTGCTGCATTAACTCATTCTAACTGTCAATATAAGCTTTTGTTACTCATATGTTTGTAATTATTATATTTCTGTCTGTGATAAAAACATCTGTCAAACACACATAAAAACCAGAGGGCAGCAGATCATGTGAAAATATAATATTTGTGTCATTCTCAAAACTTTTGGCCATGACTGTACATAGCAATTCATGTAAATATTATGTAAGAATGATTTAACCCCTTCCTACAAAAGCCAATTTTCTACTTCCTAAACAGGCCAAATGATTTAATTATGACCAGTGTCACTGTATGTAGTAATAACTCTGGACGCTTCTATCTTAGTGATTCTTAAATTTATTTTTATTGATAAATTGTACTTTATGATAGTGGTAACTTACGGTTGATATGATTTTTGTTTACGGTACTTATAAAAGTGTCAAAAATGTGACAAAAGTGTAGAAAAATTTGCAAATTTCAAACTTTGAAATGAAATATGCCCTTAAAACTGACTATACAATCACTACCACATACTATCACCACAATATAAATTTTATATGTTCAGCTGGGCACAAGATGTAAACGTTAATGCAGAGTGGAATAAAACTTTTATCTTTTATTATTTCACCTCTCCATTAAAGAGATATTACAAATTAAAGTATTTAGCACCTAATGAGTTCATTTTTGTTAAGTCCTCTCTTGGAAACCTCATACATGCAAGATATCAATGCAGTTCAATGATTGTGTAAAGAAATGAGCCAATCTTGCTAACCTACTCGGAGGATTTATTCCTCCTGAAAGTTAAAGGTAACCTGTCACCTGTTTTGGCCGTTATAAGTTGCTGCCACTGCCTTCGGGGCTTATCTACAGCATTCTAAAAGGCTGTAGATAAGCCCCTGGTCTGAATTGAAAGATAAGAAAAATAAGTTTTACTATACTCACCCGGGGGGCGGTCCGGTCGATGGGTGTTGCAGGTCTGTATCCAGCGCCTCCAATCTTCTTGCGACGCCGCCCTCCTGCTTGCTTCAGTGCTCCCTGGCATCGCACACCTGCGCAAGTGTACTTCTCTGTTCTGTCGAGGGCAGAGCAAAGTACTGCAGTGCGCAGGTGCCAGGAAAGGTCAGAGAGGCCCAGCGCCTGCGCAAGAAGATGGGAGGCGCCTGACCTGCGACACCCATTGGACCAAATCACATCGGACCGCTCCCCTGGGTGAGTATAATAAGTTATTTTTCTTATCTTGCAGGTCGGATCAGGGGCTTATCTACAGCATTATAGAATTCTGTAGATAAGCCCTGAAAGGCAGTGGCCACAACTTATAGCAGCCAAAACAGGTGACAGGTTCCCTTTAACTAATAATACACAAACAGACCATTGTGTGTAGTGTGAAGGTCTGAAGGTAAATAGTTAGAAATCTGGCTGTCACTATTCAGCTGTCAGGTGACCTGGGACTCTTTTCCTGTCCTTAACTCTGAGGGCACCCTAGCTCACCCTATTCCCTCGGATACTTCTGAAGGTGAAGATGCCAGGGCCACCAACCTTGCCTTATCTCCTGAATCTGCCCTCCATCTGTTCCCTTCTGCCACCCAGAGAAGAGGGGAGCTGCCGTGCACCGCCTGAAAATGCCAGGCATACAAATATTCACTCACATGTAACAGAGGAATGCACCGGGGAGTGGAGGATGGGGAAAAAAAAACAAAGTTAGAGGAGGAAAGGGAGTTATCACACTTACAAACCCAGGGGAAAGCGGCGAAGCATTGGCGAAATGCGCATTGGGTGCTTGGTGGGTGAGTAAGTTACTTTTTTACAAGTTTCATATGAGATTTACTTTCCTCTTTGGGAAGCATATTTTCCATGCGCATATAATGCCAGACTATACCTCCTCTGACCTTAATACATTTTCTTAAATATTTAAATGATGTTTAGTTTTTAATCTGTTTAACCTGGCAGTTGGAGTATTTGACTTTCTGGTATTACTCATTGAGTAATACACACATTGAGTAAGACTATTGTAAATGTATATGCACATGTCAATTTATTCACATCTCCTCACTTCCATGGAAGTACTTACTATGTGAATAAATACATGATTTATGTAAAACAGAATATTAATCTGCTTTATTAATTTTCATGTCTATACCCCATTGTCTCACTCACCACTTTCTTTTGTGTCTGTTTTTTGGAATTTTAATGTTGATCTAATAAAGTATCTTAATTTTACAATACGGTTTAAAACTAGTGCTGGCATTTTTTTTCTTCCTTTTTGCTATAAATTGTCACGATCAATTTTTGGATCTGTGGCAGAGTTGGCGTTTCATATTAAAACTTTTTTCCTTTCAGGCCATCGGGGGCTAATGTCAAGTTTTCCCCCTGGTGGACACTGGTGTAATTACATTGCTGCATAGTTTGCTGATGCAGTTGGTGCCTTACTCTGCTGTGTGGTGCATTGCAACAGAGAAAGCTAAGTGTTGTATTTTTGTTTCCCATCCCCTCTGGTGTCTGTCTTTTCTTTCCTTTTGTATTATTAATGCAGTGGTGTGACTACTGCTCTCACCGGCCTGCTCCCTACCTAGGAACTAGCGCAGGGCCTGTGAGGGTTAAAGTATCCTGCTCGGCGACGGGGTGAAAGAACTCGTATAGGGACGATAGGGAGATAAAAGCACAGACTTAGGTGAGTGCAGGAGGTGTCCATTTCCATCATTCCCTATCGTAGGGCCCACCATTGTTAAAGCATCCCCTGTATTCCCTTGTTCGTTTTGCTGTCTGGTGACCGAACAACCATAGGGTCACGTCACACCAGGACAGTCACTTCGTTATATTATCAACAACCTACACATTAGTTCTGTTGAGCCATGGCCCAAATGCAGGCCTTTGCCCAACTGCTTCAGACGCTCACCGATGAGCTTAAGGTGCTGAGGGGTGAGGTGGCGCAGCAGTTGCAGCAGTTGGTGGGGTTCTGGGCCTCGGCTCAGGTGCAGGCTCAACTAAACCCAAGATATCTCTCCCTTACAGGTTTGCTGGAGGGAGAGATAAATTTTTGATCTTTCAGGAGGCCTATAAGTTATACTTCAGGCTCCGGCCCCGTTCATCAGCGAGTGAGGAACAGCGTGTGGGGATTATTATCTCCCTTCTCCAGGGTGATCCCCAATCCCGGGCCTTCTCCCTGCCGACCCATTCACCATCTTTACGGTCGGTGGACCTTTTTTTGCAGCTCTGGCGCTGGTGTATGGAGAGCCTGATGGCGTCTCCTTGGTGGAATCCCAACTCTGTAAAATCAAGCAGGGGGGCCGAACAGCTGAGGAGTACTACTCAGAGTTCAGGAGGTGGGCCACTGACACACAGTGGAATGACCCTGCCCTTAGGAGCCATTTTATTCAGGCTCTGTCCCCAAGATTGCAGGATACTCTGGTGCAGTACGCCACACCCAGGTCATTGGAGGCCACCATGTCCTTTGCCATCTGGGTGGATAGACACTTGAGGGAGAATCATACACCAAATGTGCCCCCCATAGTCCTTGCTATGGAGGAGGACACACCTGTGCAGGCGGACAAACCCATACAGGTAGGAGGAGTTGGTTCCCAACTGGGGTTGCCTGCAATTTGCCATGGTGTGGAGGCATGTTTTTACTGTGGGCAGACTGGTCATTTCATCGGAGTCTGCCCAGCTCACGACAAAATACCTGTACCATCTAAGAAGCCGCTTCCCCGGGTCATATGGAGGGAGGCAACTAGGGAGTGTATATTTCTTCCCCTTAGTGTACCCTGTCTGCTGAAGTGGTGGTTGGCGGGGTAACTGAGGGAATACCGGTGCTTTTGGACAGTGGAGCAGGAGTCAATTTGGTGGATGCTCACTTTGTCCAGACACATGGCCTGAGGTTTAGGACGATAGCAAAACTACTAGGCGTCCAGGCCATTGACTCTGTTCCACTCAGCCAGGGGAGGGTGACCCAGGTCGTAGATGATATACACCTGCGTATAGGGACTCATCATGAAGAGTCCCTGTCATGCTACATCTTGAGGGGAATGCTAACACCCATTGTTTTAGGCCTCCATTGGTTGAAAAAGCACAACCCAGTCAAAGATTGGCGGTCCAGGGAAGTAATCAGCTGGGTTCAGTCGTGTGAGGGCTGCTGCCCAGGGACTACTGTCTCTGCCATCTTTCTACAACCGTCCCCTTCTTCTCCAGTGGGGGCAGCAGAGGTGCTGCTTGGGGTAGGGGCAGGTCTCAACTCTCACCACAAGCTAACCCTGAGTGTCGGAGTCCTCTTAGGAGGAGGGGTCAGAGGAAGGTGGTAGTTCCTTTTGAGCATTGTGGGGGGGTGAGTGTGACGACTGTTATGTTTTGGTAGCTGAGGAGAGCAGGCAAAAACGGCAATACACCAGAGAGGTTGGAATCTACTGGATTGCAGTACCCTGACTAACGACCACAACTAAATGCAGCCGTGGAGCGTTCCTACGTTGGTCCTAGACGCCTCGTCACAGCCTGAGAGGTTAACTACACCTAAAGATAGAAAGAGGAAAGCTATCTGCCCCGGAGCAGATCACCAAAGAACATAGGAATCCCCCAAACATGTAATGGCGGTTAGACAAGAGGAAATACAGACACAGACAGAAAATAGTAAGAGCAAACAGTTGGGGCCCAATCTGCCTAGACAGAAACGGATAGGAAGGATACTTACTGCAATCCAAAAAAAACCCTAAAAAAAACCAACGCTACTAATTGCAAAAACACCTGAGATCACACGACCTCTACCACCTAAATTAGTTGGAGAACAGGATGACACTTAATGTGACGCCAGAATGACATAATAACAACAAGTGTATATATAGTCTAATAGGGACAACTCAATCTCACTGGACTATATAGGACACACTGCATACATAGCATTAGAAAAACCACAGAAAAAAAAAAAAACAGTGCAAAAAGTCCATATTCAGAAAAATACAACTTTATTAATTTAAAAATGATACTATCAATGGTAGCAAAGGAGCTGAATAAAGTGACGTACATAAGTCACCACATGAATTTGAACATAGCAGGGATACCAAAGCAACGTCCATATACACGTATAGGTATAATCACAGATATAATACCAAGCATAGTCGATATATGTATCACCCATAATTACATATTTTAGATAAATTCCACATGTGAAGTATATTGATGTCATCAATTCACATAACGGGCAAGTGGCATTACATAAGGTGAACACACAGAAAAAAAAAAATCAATCACATGTGTAGATATATAAACGGTCTATATATAGGGCAACATGGTGCTACCAATAATTATAATGGGGCAATGCCACTCTTATAGAGAAGACACACATGTAAGCACAGATTACATATAAACACATGTGGGAGCAGACATACCCACTGGCAAATATCAGGACTGATATATGGGCACAGATTATAATGAGACACATATGGAAGCGAACATACCAGCTGACAATTTCCTGGACGAGACCTTGGACCCCTGCCTCCCCAGCACGCGTTTCGGCATACAATGCCTTCCTCAGGGGGCTTACCAAGTGGAGCTTACTGCGATCATTTATAGCTGCCAGCATGTGTAGAATCGCCATCACCTGAGCCGGATACCGCCCACCAGCACCGTCACACCCACCAACGTCAGCACACACAGGCCTCATGTGACCCGACGTCAGAAAGGGGGCGGAGCCAGGAACGGCAAAACCAGCCAGTACACAGAGCATGCTCCAAGCACAGCGGTGGCCATTTTACTAAAGGGCAAAAGGTATAAACTGCCCAAACAGCTTTGTTATACAAATATATATATATATAAAGCGGCGCAAAACATTGTGAAAATATATTAACAGTGATTATTGCAATGAGAAACAGTAATAGCTCAAAGATCACCACAAATACCATACAAAATATACAAGAGCATTGCCACATCACATTTACTTACAACCAACAATACATATAAAGAACATAATCTATAAAATACGATGGCGCACCTAAATCGAATCTTGGCAATTATAGACATATATATATGTATCAGAGACTGGATTATATAAAATAAATATATCCATTAAAGATGGAAATACATCCACTAATGTATATAAACATCATAGAAAAATAATGTCTACAATTGTAGCAACATATATGTCCATAGAGATTCTTGATCACGTAGAATCAATATTGTTGAGCCAAATCAAGGATTGACTCCATATTATGCCCCCATATGTTCCACAGCTTATGCCCCCATATGCTCCATATTATGTCCCCATATGCTCCAGATTATGCCCCCATATGCTCCAGATTATGCCCCCATATGTTCCACAGCTTATGCCCCCATACGCTCCATATTATGCCCCCATATGTTCCACAGCTTATGCCCCCATATGCTCCATATTATGCCCCCATATGCTCCATATTTTGCCCCATATGCTCCAGATTATGCCCCCATATGTTCCACAGCTTATGCCCCATATGCTCCATATTATGCCCCCATATGCTCCATATTTTGCCCCCATATGCTCCAGATTATGCCCCCATATGTTCCACAGCTTATGCCCCCATATTATGCCCCCATATGCTCCATATTTTGCCCCCATATGCTCCATATTATGCCCCCATATGTTCCACAGCTTATGCCCCATATGCTCCATATTATGCCCCCATATGCTCCATATTATGCCCCCATATGCTCCATATTATGCCCCCATATGTTCCAGATTATGCCCCATATGCTGCAAAAAAAATAAAAAAAATGACATACTCACCTCTCGTCGCTGGGGCCAGGTGCCGGGGTCCTGAGCAGGCGGGGACACTGGCGCGCTATGGGGGACAGGTGCCGGCATCACCGCTCACTCAGAACCCCGGCACCTGTGATATTTACCTTTCCTCTCTGCACCGCAGTGCTGCGTCCTCGTCCTGGTCCTCGGCAGTGAATGATCAGGCAGGGGGCGCGGCGCTCACTAATGACATCATCGCGCCCTCTGCTGATCATTCACCGCCAGAGGAGTCAGACGAGGACGCAACACAGCAGTGAGAGAAGACAGGTAAATATCGCTATACTCACCCCTCCGCCGCGCGTCCTTGCAGCCTCTCCTCTTCTCCCGGCGCTCTCAGCAGCACTTCCTTCCTACAGCGGTCACATGGTAACGCTCATTAAAGTCATGAATATGTGCCATGTGACCGCTGCAGGAAGGAGCCGGAGATCGTGGGAGAAGCAGGGGGGCTGCAGAGACCGCGGCCGTGGAGAGGTGAGTATAATCCGACACCCCCGCTCCCCCTCCCCCGCCGACCCCCGTATATGACCCGCGTATAAGCCGAGAGGGGGACTTTCAGCCCTTAAAAATGGGCTGAAAATCTCGGCTTATACATGGGTATATACGGTAATAAAGTTATATTTTTCTGAATATGGACATTTTGCACTGTTTTTTTTTTTTTTTTTTCTGTGTTTTTCCACCTAAATTAGTTCTCTGGTGTAACAAAACTAAGCCGTAGCCACTGAAAAAACTGGAAAAGGCAAATGAACAAACAACAGTGGCTCCAGAGGAACCGAGAGGAGCCCAAGCCCCCCGGGGAGGGGAAACTGGCCAACCTCACAGAAATGCAGAGAAATATGCAAATGGCAAGCACAAAAACAAAAAACAGAAAATATCTTATCTGAGAGCAGGAGAAGAGGCAAGACTCAGCAAGCTTCCAAGTGAACCAGGAAACAACGTTGAGACAAGAACAATTGATCACTGGCAACCATGATGGGGGGGAACCTCCCTTATATCCAGCCAGTCTGTGATTCCTGATTGCCAATCCTCATTGAATGGTTCAGTACTGTTTGTAACCACCAGAGGGAGCTTCTGCTCAGAATTCATTTCAAAAACATTCACAACAGACGACACAGGGGGATGCCTCTGTTGTTGGTTCTGTGAAGAGTTCTCCATC
The DNA here is from genome assembly GCA_033576555.1 of Oophaga sylvatica. NCBI lineage: Eukaryota > Metazoa > Chordata > Amphibia > Anura > Dendrobatidae > Oophaga > Oophaga sylvatica. The sequence continues at coordinate 679,178,543 of JARQOD010000001.1, forward strand.
TTGTGGCAAACTTGTGCATGGCATTAAATGTTCAGGTCCGGACCTGTGTGTGAATGAGTACGTATGGATGTACACCAAAAACATTTGGTGGAAGTGTGCTGCTGGGGACTGGAATTCTCGGGTGATTGGGCCTTATCAGGTATTGGCCATTCTTGGCCCAGGGACTTACCAGCTGGAGTTACCCACTGTAATGCCAATACACAACTCATTCTCCAGGTCGGAGCTCTGGAGATTGCTGGCACCTCCGGAGCATATGTTATTGTCACTTCCATCAGTCCGCATTTGCCATAAACCTGAGGGTCAGGTTACCGCCGGGGTGAACTCTGGTGGATCGAGGCATCCACACCATAGGTTGTTTTCTGGTGAGGTGCGGTGTTGATGGTCCAGAGGCCCCTCATTAAAAGGGGGGTACTGTCACGATCCATTTTTATATCTGTGCCAGAGTTGGCGTTTCACATTAAAACTTTTTTCCTTTCAGGCCATCTGGGGTTAATGTCAGGTTTTTCCCCTGGTGGCCGCTGGTGTAATTACATTGCTGCATAATTTGCTGATGCTAGTAGTGACCACTCCCACCATCCTTTAAAAGGTCACCTGATGCATCAGCTGACTGTTGGTGATACACTTCCTCTTTGGAGACCAACCAAGCTGGAGTCAGGAGCTTTTTGGTGCTGCAGCTGAATCCTGTGATCTGGTGCCTTACTCTGCTGTTCGGTGCATTGCAGCAGAGAAAGCTAAGTGTTGTATATTTGTTTCCCCTCCCCTGTGGTGTCTGTCTTTTCTTTCCTTTTATATTATTAGTGTAGTGGTGTGACTAGTGCTCTCACCGGCCTGCCCCCACTTAGGGATTAGCGCAGGGCCTGTGAGGGTTAAGGTATCCTGCTCGGCGACTGGGTTAAAGAACCCATATAGGGACGATAGGGAGATCAAGACACAGACTTACGTGAGTGCAGGAGGTGTCCATTTCCCTCGTTCACTATCGCAGGGCCCACCGTTGTCAAAGTTTCCCGGGTGTTCCTTTGTTTGTTTGGCGGTCTGGTGACCAACCAACTGTAGGGTCGCGTCACACCAGGACAGTCACTTTGTGACATATATTCAATAATGCTATACAGGACAGCACTTACCACCGGAGGTCATATTACAGCTTCTTGATACTTGTATGTTTTTATGCCTATTTTTTTCTTTGAACTCAATTCATTGTTGTATTTGTGCCTTTTTTTAAAGGGAACCTTTCACTTAATTTTTCACCGATAAGCTGTGGCCACTGCCATTAGGGGCTTATCTACAGCATTCTGGAATGCTGTAGATAAGCCCCGATGTAACCTGAAAGATAAGAAAAACAAGTTAGATTATACTCACCTGGGGGGACGATCTGGTCCGATGGGTGTCGCAGGTCCGGGTCCAGCACCTCCCATCTTCATGCGATGACATGCTCTTCCTTGCTTCTGTCACGGCTCCTGCGCAGGCACACTGATTTGCCCTGTTGAGGGCAGAGTAAAATACTGCAGTGCGCAGGCGCTGGGCCGCTCTGACGTTTCCCGGCACCTGGCACTGCAGTACTTTGCTGTGCCCTCAACAGGGCAAATCAGTATGCCTGCGCAGGAGCCATGACAAAAGCGAGGAAGAGGACGTCATCACATGAAGATGGGAGGCACCGGACCCGGACCTGCGATACCCATCAAACCAGACCGCACCGGACCGCACCTGGGTGAGTATAATCTAACTTGTTTTTCTTATCTTACAGTTTACATCGGGGGCTTATCTACAGCATTACAGAATGCTGTAGATAAGCCCCTAATGGCGGTGGCTCAAGCTTATATGCGAAAAATGAGCTGTCAGGTTCCCTTTAAACTTATTTGATATATGCTCACCTATTTTTTGAGTGAAGCATCATTATTGAGCAATTGGAAATGGCTGAATAATGGAAGAATTATGTATGTTTTTACATTATCCCCAAAATTGTGCCTACAACAAAATTTATCAATCTTTCCAACTGTATCTTAGCATTTTTTGCACTAATTTGGTTGGCATGGCATTTCTTTAAAATGAAAAAGTAATAAATTATACAATTAGTTTCTATCCAGGGCTTTCTGACATTTATCTGTATGAGAACCAGAAGATAAGCTGTATTTTCAAAGAAAATAGTCTAATAATGGCTAAGGAAAAGAGACGAGATACTGGGGAGAAAAGCAAACTATTTCAAGCCTGTATATTAATTATACAGCAACAACCTTGTAGCTTGTACAGTATTTTAAATCATTGTAGGATGAAATAATACTGTTTAGCTGTATCTTTCTTTTCATTATCCTGTGATAATATAATGTCTGACCCTTTCTCACCATTTATCTTTCTAGCACAGTACTGGTAAATACCAGTAAATAGATTGGCAATTATTCACAGCTATAAACTTGGAATTTAGAGTCTACAAAGCAATTTATTAAGTGGAAACATTCATACTGTTTATTTGTGTATGTTGTTTCCCATTGGTTCTCTTTCATCTTAGTTTTCGGTAGATGAAATCCAAAGGGCTTTCATTATTTTAACACTTAATATGGATAAATCAATGCATACATTTCATCCATTACGATTCGGTCTTCTACAATGTCAATGCTTTTAAATTATTCACTGCAGTTTTTGTTTACCTACGCTGTCATTGGCATTGCTATCATCAACCCCAATGCTACATTTTATTGATAACCTTGTGTTTTAAGTACAGTTATACTACAGGAATCTTTGTTTGACACCTTAAAGGTCAATGATGGATATAGCATATCATGAGCACGTGTCAGTTCCCGCACCATGACGTGTTATGTCCGTCATGACTTTGAACTGTCACTACGTGAAACCACGCAGTGACAGTTCAGTGCTGACAGCTGTCAGTGACAGCTGAGCGGTACAGGAGGAGGAGCAGGGACTCATGCCATCGATCCCCGCACCCAGATTGCTGTTATCGGTTAATCAATCTGACTGACCTATCTCAGCATGATTGCACAGGGGAGCTCGGTGTTGCTCGTGGCTGATCTTCTGCATTAACAATCAACGACAATGTTAGAACCGCCCCTGGATTCTTAACCCCCTACATGCTGCGATCGAGAGGCAGCCAGATTGGGAGACGAGATCTCAAAGCTGAGATCTCAATCTGCACATGCGCCGCTTCCGGCGGCCATTTTCCTGGAGGCAAGATTGATTCCCCAACTGCAGATTGAGATCATGGCAACGAGATCTCATCCTGAGATCTCGGGAGACAAGACCTCGTAGCCAAGATCTCAATCTGTGCATTCGTCACCTCCGGCGCCATTTTCTCGGCCAAGGCATTGAGGCAATAGCAGTGTGGGGGCTCCGGGCTTTCAGAAAATGTCACCAGAGCACCCGGCACTACCGAGCACCACTGCACCATCATCACCCTGCAGTGTCGGATATCAGAAAATGTCGCCGGAGATCCCGGCACTATCGAGCACCGCTGCAACAGCCGCACAACCATCACCCTGCAGCGTTGGACCAGGACCACCAGAAGAATTGCCCGACTCTTGCAGCCACCACACTAAGTGTAAGTACCGTACATTCTGACTATAAGACGCACCCCTGTTTTCCCCCCAAATTTTGGGGGAAAAAGTGTCTTATAGTCCGAAAAATATGGTATTCTATCTACTCTATTTTGTTAGCTCATGCTGTGATTTTATTGTACACGGCTACACATCGGTGTGTAAAAATCGGATGGCAATCACATAGTCCGAGTGCTGTACGATTTTTTTTTTTTGTCGCACTCATTGATTTGCATTGGCGAGTCTCGTCCAAGATTTAAGGACAATCGCAGCATGCTGCTATTTTTTTCTCAGTCCCATTTCAGCTGAGAAAAACGCACAGATGAGCAGGGACTCATAGATTAACATTGTTCAGAGTGCAAGCCGATTTTTTTATTGGATTGCACTCGTCCATTTTCCTTGCAGATGAGTATGAGCTGTTATATTGTGTATTTTATTAACAAGCTTTCCATCTGCAGATTCTATCTTGAATTTTCAGTTAAAGCTAGTGGGAGGAGACTAGCTGAAAGTATGTCTCTAAAACACAGGACACAGACATATGAGGAATTCCTGCTCTCCTGTGCCTAAATGGCACATATTCAGAAGTAAGAATATTGAAAACACAATACAGCAATGATCAGCAGTGTAGCTGTGAATCTAACACTGGCATGATTAAAAAAAAACATAATATAAAACAACATTTATCTTCATATCTTCCTCTCCCACACACTCTAATCCTCCTTCTTCATCAACTAGCCTCTCCATAGACTTCAATAGGCAGCTGTAGTCTGATCCCTCAGTGAGTTAGCTATCTAAAACAGATTTTAGCCAGGTTTTAGAGTGAATGATGAGCTCAGTAGGCAAGGTGTGTGTCAAAAAAGAATAAGTAGATAATTAAATATATTTCTATGATAAGATAGATTAAGTTTTGCATATACCATTGTTTTACTTGACAGTGAACATTTAAGTAAGACTATAACAAAATGAAATTGTATATTAAAGCAGTTGCCTGAGAATTAACAATTTATGACTTATTCATAAATATGAGTTCAGTCCAACATCCAGTATCCACACCAATCAGCTAAAATCCAATATGGCAGTGGACAGCTTTAAGTGTAGCATGGGATAAAACACCATTTATTGTTTGGTGGTACAGCACGCTATGTCTCAGTCAAGATTTCAGAATGAGCAGATGAGTGAATATTCATCATGTTAAAATGCTTTTTGCTGACTTGAAGAATTTATATAAAGATAGAATTTACTGTAACTGACCGCATTGTCTGTGCTATGTGTACACTGGACCACAAATGCTAAAATACCCACTCCATAGCAAAAAAGCATGAGACATAGACTTGATTGATCACCCTAAGTATTCGTCTCGTCTTACAATATGAGAAAATAACAGCGGCCAGTCAGTGGCGTTGCTAGGGCTGGTGTCACCCGGTGCGATATAAAATGGTGTCACCCCCACCCCCTGAGTCACTGAGCACAATCCTGCTGACAGGTATCAGTGTAATCAGTATAACGGCACTGACACTGCCTGTAGTCACTGAGCACAATCCTGCTGACAGGTATCAGTTTAAGGCCGGGATCACACATGCGACGAAGTCGTCCGACACTCACATGTGAAATCCTAGCTCTGGCGCCGGCACTCGGGAGAGGAGCGAGCGGCTGCATGTATTTCTATGCAGCCGCTCGCTCCACTCCCGAGTGCCGGCGCCAGAGCTGGGATTTCACATGCGAGTGTCGGACGACTTTGTCGCATGTGTGATCCCGGCCTAATCAGTATAACGGCGCTGACCTGACACTGCCTGTAGTCACTGAGCACAATCCTGCTGACAGGTATCAGTGTGATCAGTATAACGGCGCTGACCTGACACTGTCTGTAGTCACTGAGCACAATCCTGCTGACAAGTATCAGTGTAATCAGTATAACGGCACTGACCTGACACTGTCTGTAGTCACTGAGCACAATCCTGCTGACAGGTATCAGTGTAATCAGTATAGCGGCGCCGACCTGACATTGTCTGTAGTTACTGAGTACAATCCTGATCACAGGAGCACTTTAACAGAGCGCAGAGGCCTCTATTGTGTGAATTCAAGCAGCAGAGCTGTCAGTCAAGCAGGAGGAGGCAGGAAGGGGAATAGAGCTGGAGTGACAGAGGCTTCAGATCTACCATAGCTCTTCAGCCTTATTTACATATTATTTCACACTGATTTCTCAGTAACAGAGGAGTAATATTAAAACAGCGGCCAGAAGCGACCTGCAAAGGAGAACCCTGCGACAGATCCCCCTCAGGGAGGTGGGGATATGAGATCACAGCCAGTAGATCCCTGCACATAGAGGGGAGATCTGAGATCGCAGCCAGTAGATCCCTGCACCTTATGGGGGAAGTGATCTGAGATCACAGCCAGTAGATCCCTGCACATAGAGGGGGAGATTGAGATCACAGCCAGTAGATCCCTGCACCTTATGGGCACCCCCCGCACCCGGGTCGCTACGCCACTGGAGAGAGCGACAGACCCCACGCCACCCGTGGAGGGCAAGGAGAGCGACAGACCCCGCACTACCCGTGGAGGGCAAGGAGAGAGCGACAGACCCCGCACTACCGCGGAGGGCAGGGAGAGAGCGACAGACCCCGCACTACCGCGGAGGGCAGGGAGAGAGCGACAGACCCCGCACTACCGCGGAGGGCAGGGAGAGAGTGACAGACCCCGCACTACCCGTAGAGGGTAGGGAGAGAGCGACAGACCCCACGCCAACCGCGGAGAGCAAGGAGAGAGCAACAGACCCCTTACTACTGTACACTGCCCCATAGCTGTGGTGCCACTGTTGTCTATAAGTTTTGCACAATTTGTGTCTGGTGTAAATACCCACAGTCTGTGTTCCTGCTGCCCCCTGTGGCCAGTTATGGGTGCAGCTGTCACCCACCGCATGGACCGCTCCATGACACCCACCTGTTACCCCTTATCCTCCTGTGTTGGGGGCTTCCTCTCCCTCTGATTCCCCCCTGCAGCCATCAATCACCCAGCAGCAGACTTAACCCCTCACACTCAGCAGCCCCCGATGTGTCCGGGCTCACGAGGCCCCGGAGCCGCTCACCTCCCCTCCAGCTTGCGGTGCAGGCTCGGCCAGTACACCCGCGGCACTCCTGAGGCGAGCAGGGCTGCCTGGTGCAGAGCCACGAACTCAGAGAAGCCGCCATCCTGCTGCTGCGCTCCGGGCTCCGCCATGCTGTCTGCAGTGGCAACTCTGAGCATGCGGGAGGGAAGCGGCTTATGGGAGGCGGCTCCAGGCTCTGCCCTCCCTATACAGCCCGTGCCCGGCTCTGCCCTCCCCAATGGGAGGGCTGCGGAGAGGCCGGGTGACTGTCGCTGCGGCCGGACCGCTTCTCCTCAGGCAGCTTCTCACCACAGGCAGCTTCTCACGCTGCGCGATCAGCTGAGACCGGCTGGTGGTGTCACCCCAAGCAGTGGTGTCACCCGGTGCGGCCCGCACCCCCGCACCCGGGTCGCTACGCCACTGCGGCCAGTAGAATGGAGTTTTAGGACTTTGTGTCATGTTGTTAAAAGGTGCTGAGTACCTGTGACTTTAAAGGGAACCTGTCATGTGAAAAAATGCTATTAACCTTGTAAAGTAGTGAGTAAATCACCCTGTACAATGATATGGAGTTGAAGTAATGCAGCATTTAAGAAAATATTAACATCCATTCTCTTTTATAAGTGTTTTTACCATAGTTTGGCAATTAAGGAACACATAGACAGTATGTTAACATACCAAATTAAAATGTGAAGTATTTTGTAAAGGGATGCAAAATATGAGTGTGCTGTATAGGTAAGTATAATAACTAACAAATGAACATTTTCCGTGGCAGAAATTTGAGGCTGATCAGACTGGTGAGGATTTGTAGTTTGTGCTGCCGTAGATCCCATGATAGCTTTTAATACTTATGCAGTAAATGATATTCTGCTCTTTTATACATTTTAAAAATGTATTTTTTCAATCATTAGTGGGAAGAAAATATTTCATATACATTTCTCATATTTGTGTATTGCGTTGTGGTCTGTTTCTTCTCTCTTCTTGGTATCATGAACTTTACTATGTTCATGTTTTACAACGTGCAGCAGTTATTATTGGTTCAGTTCACCCAAGGTTGTCTGTCAGACTGCAGACGTCTTGCCTCTCTAGTGCTGTCAGACTGTCTCCTTGGTCCTGAAAGCTTTCCTGGCAGCCAAGAACTTTACGCAATCTACATTTGCCGTATTAAATCTCAAGCTGAGCAGAACATTTTAATATGTTCATTGAAATTGCAGCAATTACTATACAATTGTAACATTTTAATTGCTCAGTGAAACCTTTATGCATCTCATGATGTTCTTTGTATGACTGTCAGGCCTAACCTTGCCTAACTACTAGACACCAGTTGAAAAAAACAGTTGTTTGTTAAACTAATAAATGTTAGCTAAAAAAATATTTAATAAAACCCTGCGTCTAATGTAACAAGGAGAGAGTATAAATTATTTTTAAAGCAGTTGGCCACTTTTTATTATTTTAGAAATGTGCAGCAAACTTATATTTAACCCCTTTGCCGACATCTGCTGCACATGTATAGCGCGAGTCGGTAGTGTGTATATGGAGCAGGTTCACAGAGTGAACACACCCCATACCCATGAGATAACTTTTGTCTGTAGGGCCATGTTCACATGTTCAGTATTTGGTCAGTATTTTACATCAATATTTGTAAGCCAAAATCAGGAGTGGAACAGAGGAAAAGTCTAATAGAAATACGTCACCACTTCTGTATTTTTCACCCACTCCTGGTTTTGGCTTACAGATACGGAGGTGAATACTTCTCTGCCCAATGATGGCAAAAGTATTCTCAGAGTGATACCTTTATTGGCTAACCAGAAAATTATATGTTTGCAAGCTTTCAGAGCACAGGGGCTCCTTCTTCAGGCAAGATTACAAATAGATTAATAAGAAAAAGGAACAACATTTAAAGGATAGTACAGTAGGATATTTGTTCATGAGGTGGGAGGTGTGATGCCTCCTAAAGTTAAGCCAAGTTAATCAAATTAGCATTTTCTTACAACTGGAGAAGCAGTGGGAATGACATTCTTAAGGTACTGTCACACTAAGGCCTCTTTCACACATCCGGCGGGCGCCTTGCGGCGCCCCCGGTATTTTCCCGCAGCGCCGCATCTGAAAATCTGATGCGCCGCATGCGGCTTTTTTCGCATTGACATGCATTAGCGCCGGATGGCGCCGCATGTCAATGCGTTGCATGCTGGTTTTGTCCGGATGCGGCGCAAATGTACATTGCGGCGGCCGGACAAAACGCTGCATGTAACGTTTTTTTTTTTTGCCGGATGGTCTCTTATCTCTCCAAGCATCAGAAACCATCCGGCAAAAAACCGCATTTTGGGCGCCGGAAGTGTGAAAGCTTTTCACATGCGGCGCTGCGGCAAAATGACGGGGGCGCCGCCAGGCGCCCGCCGGATGTGTGAAAGAGGCCTAAGGCCTCTTTCACACATCAGTTTTTTGCGATCAGGAACAATCCGGTGAATTGTTAAAAGACGGATCCGGCGTAGATTGTAAAAAACTGATGTGCCGGATCCATTTTTAACTGGATAAGTCCTGACCTTTTTTTCACCCGAAAAATGTAGTAGTAGTAGTCCTTTCCAGAATCCGGATCAGTCTTTTGCCGGATTGCATAAAAGACTGATCCGGTCCCATAGAGTTCTATTGTTTCCGCCCGCCTGATTCGCCGCTTCAGGCACTATCAGGCGTTTCCGCAAGAAAAAAAAAAAAACATGATGCGTTCTGTCCGGCTGCCGGAATTAAAATCTAGGACGGACCCGGCAGAAAACGGACAAAACGCAATGACATGCGGCGCGATCCAGCGCTAATGCATGTCAATGACAAAAAAAAGGATCCGGCAGTTAAAAAAAACAGATCCCTTTTTTTACAAAAATTCCGGATCGCGCCTGACAGCAAAAAACTGATGTGTGAAAGAGGCCTAAGCGAGATCGCTTACGAGATTGCTAAAGCGTCAGCGATTTTATGACGCAGCAGCAATCTCGTTAGCGACGTCGCTGTGTGTGACATGTAGCGGCGATGTGGCCCCCACTGCGATGTCACTGATCGCTCATGAACGTTCTGAGCCGTTTTTTGATCATTGGTGTCCCACTGGTGAGCCTGAATCGCTGAGTGTGACACCCTTTATGAACGACTTTACCAGCGGCGCAGGCGGGACTAAGTTTTCCCAACGACCGCAGAGGTCGTTATACAGATCGCTGATCTCTGATGAGATCTTTGTGTTTGGAAGCTAACTAGCGATCATATAGCGATCGCACCAACGATCTCGCCAGGTCGTGTCGTTGTCGTGATCGCTGGTGCGATCACTAAGTGTGACAGTGCCTTTAGTTATCTGGAGTCCTGGTGGAGGTGTAAATTGTCTCCATGTAGTGAGTCATAAATCCAGGTGTTAAATTGAGTCCTAGTGTCAAAGTATTGAACATCCTTATAAGTTTGAATTGCCAAATTTTTCTATCTCTGTTATCCTTAAAATGACCTTTTAGTATTAAGACTTTTAAGTCTGTCATACAATGTCCAATTCCAGAGAAATGTTTTCCCACATACATGTTCATTTCATTCCTGATTGTATGTCTGTGTAAATTCATCCTTGTTGGTAGTTTTTGCATGGTTTCCCCAATATAGATAGCTCCAGGGCACCTTGTACATTGTATCATGTACACCACATTGGAGGATGTACATGAAATGGAACCCATGACCTTATAGTCCTGATTTGTGTTTGGTATGCAGACTATATTTGTTGGTAATATGTGGGTAAAAGTTTTGCATTTTTTGTTGTTACATGGGAATGTGCCAGTCACTGATGGTGATGAGAGGACACTTCTGACAAGGAGATTCCTTAAGTTAGGGGCTGTTTGTAGGAGAGGAGTGGTAGTTCTGGGAATATGTCTTTCAATTTGTGGTCTCTGTGGAATATGGGTTGAAGATCAGCACCAATTTTCCTTAGGATGCTCATGTGGGGGTTGTATGTGACCACAAGAGGCACCCTGTTATTGTCCTCTCTCAGTTTGTAATCCAGGAGGCTGCTTCTTGGGATTCTTGTGGCCCTGTGGATCTGTTCATCTATTACCAGTGGATGGTATCCTTGTTGTAGGAATGTATTCCTCGGTGATAGCAGCTGTAGTTCCCTGTCATTACTGTCTGAACAGATCTGAATATACCTCAGAGCTTGACTGTAGATGATGGATTTTTTTGTGTGTCTTGGATGAAAGCTGTTCCATCTAAGATATGGCGGACGTCTGATGGGCTTATGGTAAATTGATGTTTGTATGGTGTTGTCCTTGATGTATATGGTCATGTCCAGAAAATGTATTTGGGACTTTAAAAAGTTGAGGGTGAGCTTGATGGTTGGGTGGTACTTTTTGAAGTTATTGTGGAAGGTGAGCAGATCATCTTTTGAGCCTGTCCAGATTATTAGCAAATCATCAATATAGCGGAAGTATACAAGAGGTTTAATAGAGCAAGATGACAAAAACTCCTCCTCCAGTTTCGCCATAGATAGGTTAGCATATTGTGGGGACATTTTACTTCCTATGGTGCTGCCCATGCACTGTTGGTATAAATTGTTCCCAAAAGACAATATAATTTGTTATTGTACATCATGATAATTGAAGATACGGAGGTAAAATACTCACTAAATGCTTAAAGTGAACCTGTCTACAGGATTTTGCTAAGTAAATAACAGACATTATCATGTTGCTACTGTTAGACTTATCAAAATAATACCTGGAGTGAAGAAATCCATCTTGTAGTTCTTGTGTATTCAGTGTTAAGGTACTGCCACACTAAACTATCCCGCTAGCGATCACGATAAAGACGCATACTAATTGCGATCGCTAGCGGGATCGTTTTAATATCGCTAGTAGCGGCTTTATTTAGCGATGTCGTTAGGACGCTATCGCGGTTAGCGATCTCCTTAACGACTTTAGCGGTACAAAAGTACCGCTAAATCGCTAAAAAAAGGTGCCACACTCAGCGATATATACTTACCCAGCGGGAGCGCCGACGAGAAAATAGGGTCCAGAACGATTCCAGCGACGAGCGAGATCACAGCAGGAAGCTCGTCGCTGGCAGCTGCCGCACTGAACAACATCGCTAACGGGATCGCTAAATAGTGATGTTTTTTAGCGATCCCGTTAGCGATGTTGTTTAGTGTGGCATACCCTTTAGAAGTTTTCAGTTAATGATATGCTCGTGCTCCAGGGCAGGCTAGGAGAAAATCCACAGTGTGAATTGACCAGCACTGCTGATTTTTAGAGGGTGAAATTTGTGTATATACTCTTAATGAACATTTTTGTGGACCAACCAGTGGCACAATACAACAGCTGATCGGTAACCTTTTACAGATTGACGGTTGTTTAAATGCCTTTTTACACAGACTAAAGTGAATGAAGAGACCTAAGAGATCTATCAAGATTGCTTATTGACCATAGAGTTCCATAGTTCTTGGCAATGCGAGTAATGTTTATACAGGACAAAGCCCTAGTCATTTCACTGGATGAACGAGCAGTTTGATTGTACTTACACAGCAAAATTATCGCGGATGCACCTTTACAATTTGTTGCCTAAGTTTGACACCTACTTATTCATTCTGCTCTAATACATTGTTTTGAGTAAAAGTTCCTTCTGATCAGCAAGCGTGATCAGTATCTGCTTGGCACACACGTTAAAAATCTGTAATTTGTTATCATGAGTTGCTTGTTAACCATACCTTGATTGATGGGAATGGCAAATTAAGTTACTTATTGCTCAGAGAAACCTTTAGGTATGTGAAATGAACGATTGTATAATTTTCCTGTTGCCAGCATAGCAGATTGCTTCATGTTTAGGTGTGGGAAAACATTAATTAAACATGTAATGCGATAATGGGTGTGTGCATTCAACCCCATATTAATTGGATAGGTTTATGTGTCTTTATTACAGTTCCCAGTTTAACAAATTAACATAAAAAATAATTATAGGGAAACTTGAACCTTGAGCCATTTGCTAATAAATAGTTGCCATGGATATTGCTTTAAGGATGTGCCAAAAGGTAATTGCTACATAAATGCCAGTTTGAAAATAGGTCAAATAGCAGGAATGAGCAAAGACTGGAAAATATTTTGTCCTTTTAGTGAGAGCTGACTCTCTCTTCTCTATCCCCTCTCTCTCTCTTGCTCTATCTTTCAGATTCTCTCCCTCCCCTTTCTCTATTTCCTTTTTTGTATGTTTATTGTGAAAGGTTTTAGACAAAATATCACATAGCAGCATATAAATATATTCTCCCATTATTATTTAAACCACCTTTATCAACTCTAGTGCCCCAGCCTCCAATTCTTCAAGACCGGCAATGATGAGCCGGACTGTCTTGATGAGGAGATGTGATGGCCTCAGATGATCCAAATTCATGAACCGGTGCACACTTCTTCATGAGTCTGGAGCATCTGGCAAGTACTTTGTGTCCCCATGTGCCATGTCAGAAATCTTACTCCATTTAGTGACTGGAGTGAGATTTCTGGCTTATGGAACGCCACATCATTCTGGAAATGCTAATTTCTTTCATAGTTTTGCAAAATGGGTGTGCTCTTTCTGGCATGGAACCGTGTAATTCATGTTCTGAGTAATGAAATTCATACACCATGTTTCCCTTTATCATCTCTCACAGAATGAACTTCTTACACATTTTTAAAGCCTCCATACAAATTAGACTAACATCAATCAAACATGCCGATATCGATGAGCTTGACCAACAGTCTAATGTGTATGGGGCTACTTCACTTTTTCACAACTGATGACATTGGGGGAGATAGCATTCCGTCATGTTAGATTTCGGACTGCCGATCCTCTTGTTCTTAGTGAGATAATCATCATAGGAATCTGGCATCGCCTCTCACATAGAGAAAACAGCAGAGCAAGCACCCCAAGGAGTTGTGAGAGATAGCTGTCGGACGAGTGATTGGCCGCAAGATAGTTAAGCAATGAGACCAGTAAGATATAAAGAGACAAAAGCAGCTGACCACTTTTTCTCCTTCCTCGCTTCTGTGACTTCTGTGACCGTAAGATGGAGTTCTCTATCATATTTCTTGAGGAAAAAAAATCTACTATGTTATCCAGTAGATATAATAAAAATAAAAACTATCTTCACAGCATAATTTAAATGTCCCACTGTTGTATTAACATGTCACTGTCCAGATATTGTGTTAAACCATGCCTAAAGTAGTGATCGAAGCAGTGTGGAAAGCCAATAAAAGGTATCAACTAGAAATGGGCGGATATGGCAAAATTTGAATTTGCCTGTTCACGCTTTTTTTTCCCAGAAGATTTGATTTGCGGAGCTATTCTCCAAGAATTTAATGTCCCTAATTTTATTCTGGAGACTCTCCAGACTTCAAAGCAAAATAAATGTAATATTTAAAAAATAGAAAAATCCTTTTACTCACCTCACCTTTCTGATCAAGGCTCCCAACCGTCACCGATCTGGTCATCGCCGCATCTTTCAATTATCGACACTTGCGTTGAATTCTCCAGGCCTCTCATGTCGGGCTGAGACTTTGATGGAGCCCGGTAGGGTTCTGTACATGCGCGCGCAAGATCACAACACACACCGTGATATCATAACCCTGTGACCTGTCACGTGCGAATATAGATTTTTGTAAAATTTGAGTAGAAACCACTGAGGACTCTTAATTTTTATTTTTTAAAGAATTTAGGAATTTTTACTTTTTAAAAAATAATTTAAAATGAATTTTTCCTTCAAGTTTCACAAAATATTATATGGATTAAATTAATTAATTCTTTTCTGGAGTAACTTATGATGAATTTGATGAGAGAGTGTGACCATGCCCAGTTCTGCCCACGTCATGCTCATATTAGTGTAGTTGGCTGGGATTGGTGTGTAAATGTCAAATGTTGTTAGGGTCTGCGGAACGCACCTAATAGATATTGTAGAGAGGTGCGTTCGCAGCCCGGGGTCCACCGTGCAGGCAAAGCCCGCTGCTAGTAAGCGTAAGTAGCGAACTCTGTTATCCCACAGAGTCGCTAAAATAAACGCCGTAGCGCACTGTGGCAGTTAATAATCTTTATTTTTATAATAATCTTTATTTTTATATAGCGCTAACATATTCCGTAGCGCTTTACAGTTTTGCACACATTATCATCGCTGTCCCCGATGGGGCTCACAATCTAGATTCCCTATCAGTATGTTTTTGGAGTGTGGGAGGAAACCGGAGAACCCGGAGGAAACCCACGCAAACACGGGGAGAACATACAAACTCCTTGCAGATGTTGTCCTAGGTGGGATTCAAGCCCAGGACTCCAGCGCTGCAAGGCTGTAGTGCAAACTCTGTTAATCCCCAGAGCCGCTAATGGGAAAGCCACAGCGCTATATGGCAATAAGTGCAAACTCACTTAGCTTCAGTGAGCCGCAAAGTAAAACACTAGGGCGCTGAACCAGCGTTATAAAGCGAACCCTGTTGCGTCACAGAGCCGCTGAGAAAAAGACTGTGTCCTGTTAGACTCACAGGGAACACAGATGACTGCTAAGCGGATTGCAGTCTGTGGTCATGCAGTAAGAACACAAGCATTAATCTCCTCACCGGAGTAGCCGGTATTCTAATGGCGTTTTCAGCCGAACCCTGAACACGTGCATACAATCTCCTCACCGGAGGTGCCGGTATCCTAGGGGCTTATTTCAGCCAGACCTAACCACATGCATACATGACCACACTGGCGCAAGCACGTAACAGATTTGATCCTAGCGCATGGCGGCCCAGCCATGCCACCCTTTTATAGTAGCAACTACAGGGCCTGCCAGATAAGGACCAATAGGAAACTGCTCCAGAACACAAGTGGTTTCAGGACCTTCCTGGCGGACCAATAGGAGCTGCTGCAGTACCTGAGCATGTGACCCCCTGATCTCTAATGAGAGATCTTACTCTGGGCATGCTCAGAAGGGGAAACGCAGGACTTCGTCCTAAAGACGTCTGCTCCAGCACTGGTTATAACAGAAGATGCAGGAGACGCAGCAGCAAGTCTCTGCACAGCATTAGACCGGGCAAGACGCTGGGACCGACGTCTCTGCTGAGCAGGCTCCACTGCGGCCGGAGACAGATGGGGGACTGCAGCGGGAATGGCTCGAGATTCCCCTTATGCAGCATTGGGAACTCGAACCCTAACAAATGTGGTAATATTTTTTTGCAGCCACTGAGTTTCACAAAAATATTGCGACTTATTAAGTCTGGCGTAAAAACTTTAGTGAATAACCCTCAAAATGTTTAAGATATATTTGCAAGCCATATTTTCTAAAGGGCTCTTTCTGCCACTAATAGTAATAGGTTATATGGATATTAGGAGACCACCTTGTATGCATTCCTACATTGTTCTATGGCATGATCTCTGTGAACCTTTCATGCAACCAATTTTGATTTAACTGTGTTTAATAGATGTTGGGTTTTTCCAAAGAAATGCCATGCAACTCAGACCCAATACTCCACTGGACAATCTTCATCCAACAATACACCAGACTCTACATAAAAGTTCTGTTCAGATGTTTTCTTTATTGCAAAACACATTACTGTATGTGTGTACTATACAGATAATAGCCTTTATCAATATTGGCTTCTAATTTTGACACTTACTATGGCAGTCAATGGACATACACACATGTGATGTCACTCAGCTGTCTTGGGATCCTGATTAGAACTTACTGCTCAGTTACATAACATGTATTTTTGCCAATCTATTTCTGTAATGACAAGTTTACACTGAGGTAAAATATTATGCAGTTATTTACCAGTGTTATATTACTTTTAAGGCTTGCTGACAAGTTATCCTATGGAAGTCTGATCAATCTAACTTCAAGTACCCATAATGATACCAGCAGGGAGGTAATGAAAGACAAGTGTTTAAATATTTGCTGCGTCTTGGAGTTCTAGCATTTTGAAAAATTCTTCTGCGGAGGGTAGTATGGCATTATTATTATTATTATTATACATTTATATAGCGCCATTTATTCCATGGCGCTTTACATATGAAAAGGGAAAAATATAGACAGGTACAATAAACATGTGCTAGTCAAGGACACACAAGTACAGAAGGAGAGAGGACCCTGCCCGTGAGGGCTCACAGTCTACAGGGATGGGTGAGAATACACTAGGAGAGGGTAGAGCTGGTCGTGCGATGGTTCAGTACACTGAGGATCATTGCAGGTTGTAGGCTTGTCGGAACAGGTGGGTCTTCAGGTTTTTCTTGAAGGTCTCCGTTGTTGGTGAAAGTCTGATGTTTTGCGGCAGGGAGTTCCAGAGTATGGGGGAAGCCCGGGAGAAGTCTTGTATGCGGTTGTGGGAAGAAGAGATGAGGGGGGAGTCGAGAAGGAGATCTTGAGAGGATCAAAGGTTGCGTGTAGGTAGGTAGCGGGAGACCATGTCACAGATGTATGGAGGAGAAAGGTTGTGGATGGCTTTGTATGTCATGGTTAAGGTTTTGAACTGGAGCCTCTGGGCAATAGGAAGCCAGTGAAGGGCCTGGCATAGTGGGGAGGCTGGGGAATAGCGAGGAGACAGGTGGATTAGTCGTGCAGCAGAGTGTAGGATGGACTGGAGTGGTGCCAGAGTGCTAGAGGGGAGGCCAGACAGTAGGAGGTTGCAGTAGTCGAGGCGGGAGACGATAAGGGCGTGCACTAGTGTTTTTGTGGTTTCATGGTTGAGGAATGAGCGGATCCGGGAAATATTTTTGAGTTTGAGGCGGCAGGAGAGGCGAGGGATAGTTTTATAGTTATAGTAGTTCTGGCAGTTCTGTAACTCCAGTATTGAGCCAGGTAGATTAGGATGAGTTGTGTTTCATAAAACAAGTAATGTGAAAAAACAATTAACATTTTGTTAATACATTTGCATCTGTAAATATGGGAACGAGGTCTCAAGGAAAAGATGTCACCTATTGAACACTATTATAAAAGTGAACACCAAATACTATAGAGAATTATTTTAGACATCCTTTTAGGAGTCAATGTTTAGTCTCATATAAGATTTGCATGTTTGAATTAGATTGAATTAATTTGCTTTGAGCAGTAAAATATCTTTTTGTATCTCAGAGCTTAAGATTTGTGTCAAACACTTGGTTTTGATCATGTATTTTATGTCATCATGACCTAGATCCCTGCGTGTGACATATGAGATAGTATGTTGACTTTCCTTAGATAGTGTAGTAGAACTTGATGGATGTATTCTCATTCCTAAACTCATTACAAGAAGCCTCACATCCATCTAGTAAAATGCTATCATACAGAGATGGAAGGTGCTATAAATCATATTATTCTAGCCCTTCAAACTAACTCATTAGAAATGTTCACAATATATTGCAAATAACAAGTAAACATTGCACATAAGTTTACTAAACGGAATACATATTATATAATTAAATATTAATGCATTCATGTTGAAATAATCAATTCAGATGTTAAATTGGTGAATAATTCATAAAGAACGCAAACCTTTCATATTACATTCAACATTCAATGTTACAATAACATTTACGGTGAAACCAGTAAATGGAAGGTTTTTATTAAATAAAATGTCCCTCCTTATACATCCTTTTTTAACAAAGACCTAATTGGATAATATGTTGTTGCATTTTTATTCTGTACTTTATATGTGACGGAATAGTTTGAATAGCAGTATCAATTGTGTCAAGCTTCATGTGTGGGACATCCTTTTTTGTGGAGGTTCAGATGAAGAATATGGTTGGTTTTCGGAAAAAAGTAGACAGTAATGAAAGGATTAGTAAGAAAAGAGACAAAAAAACTCAGTTGGGTTGGTGGGGAGTGATTAGAGAACATGATTTCCCTATGGCATGCAAAATATAGCATCTTAACTGCGCCATGGGGCCTGCTCCGTGCCAGAAGCCCCAGCGATGAGTGAAGATGCCTGATAATGTATGCAGAGGGCAAGAAGCAGCCAGATAGAGCAGTGAGGCACGTGGGAGATGAGTCAAGTGACTGTAGTGTTATGCTGTAAAATAAATATATATATACAGTACAGACCAAAAGTTGGACACACCTTCTCATTTAAAGATTTTTCTGTATTTTCATGACTATAAAAATTGTAAATTCACACTGAAGGCATCAAAACTATGAATTAGCACATGTGGAATTATATACTTAACAAAAAAGTGTGTAACAACTGAAATTATGTCTTATATCCTAGGTTCTTCAAAGTAGCCACCTTTTGCTTTGATGACTGCTTTGCACACTATTGGCATTCCCTTGATGATCTTCAAGAGGTAGTCACCGGAAATGGTTTTCACTTCACAGGTGTGCCCTGTCAGGTTTAATAAGTGGGATTTCTGGCCTTATAAATGGGTTGGGACCATCAGTTGTGTTGTGCAGAAGTCTGGTGGATACACAGCTGATAGTCCTACTGAATAGAATGTTAAAATTTGTATTATGTCAAGAAAAAAGCAGCTAATTAAAGAAAAACGAGTGGCCATCATTACTTTAAGAAATGAAGGTCAGTCAGTCTGAAAAATTGGGAAAACTTTTAAAGTATCCCCAAGTACAGTTGCAAAAACCATCAAGCGCTACAAAAAAACTGGCTCACATGAGGACCGCCCCAGGAAAGGAAGACCAAGAGTCACCTCTGCTTCTGAGGATAAGTTTATCCGAGTGACCAGCCTCAGAAATCGCAGATTTACAGCAGCTCAGATTAGAGACCAGGTCAATGTCACACAGAGTCCTAGCAGCAGACACATCTCTACAACAACTGTTAAGAGGAGACTTTGTGCAGCAGGCCTTCATGGTAAAATAGCTGCTAGGAAACCACTGCTAAGGACAGACAACAAGCAGAAGAGACTTGTTTGGGCTAAAGAACACAAGGAATGGACATTAGACCAGTGGAAATCTGTGCTTTGGTCTGATGAGTCCAAATTTGAGATCTTTGGTTCCAACCACTGTGTCTTTGTGCGACGCACAAAAGATGAACGGATGGACTCTACATGCCTGGTTCCCACCGTGAAGCATGGAGGAGGAGGTGTGATGGTGTGGGGATGCTTTGCTGGTGACACTGTTGGGGATTTATTCAAAATTGAAGGCATACTGAACCAGCATGGCTACCACAGCATCTTGCAGTGGCATGCTATTCCATCCGGTTTGCGTTTAGTTGGACCATCATTTATTTTTCAACAGGACAATGACCCCAAACACACCTCCATGCTGTGTAAGGGCTATTTGACCAAGAAGGAGAGTGATAGGGTGCTACGCCAGATGACCTGGCCTCCAGAGTCACCAGACCTGAACCCAATCGAGATGTTTGGGGTGAGCTGGACCGCAGAGTGAAGGTAAAAAGGGCCAACAAGTACTAAGCATCTCTGGGAACTCCTTCAAGATTGTTGGAAGACCATTTCCGGTAACTACCTCTTGATGCTCATGAAGAGAATGCCAAGAGTGTGCAAAGCAGTCATCAAAGCAAAAGGTGGCTACTTTGAAGAACCTAGAATATAAGACATATTTTCAGTTGTTTCACACTTTTTTGTTAAGTATATAATTTCACATGTGTTAATTCATAGTTTTGATGCCTTTAGTGTGAATGTACAATTTTCATAGTCATGAAAATGCAGAAAAATCTTTAAATGAGAAGGTGTGTCCAAACTTTTGGTCTGTACTGTATATATATATATATATATATTATATATATATATATACACAACTTTTTTCATACTGGTCCAATGTCTCAACTCTACAAGCCACAATAATGCAGTTGTTGCTGCATTTTGCCTTCCTGGCATGTACTTGCCTACCAACATAGCAATTTTGCTTACAGCCGTTTACAGGGGTGGGGTGGGGGGGGATAGTGTTTAAAAATACAGTGGAGAAAACTTTTTTCTTTTTACATTCTGGCATACCTATTTTACTAGCCCAATTGACAACCGTACACACAGCGACATTACTGTAGATCGTTGTTGTTTTCTGGACATTTATCTACATGGCATATTTTTGTGTCCATTTTATGCAGTGGGGTTAATTTTTTTATACTTCGCTGCTTAAAGACAGACTGCCAACAAAAATGTTATGCTCTAAACATTTCCAAATTTGTTTCCAATAGAATGTAGTTTTAATAAGATGATTAGTGATTGCAGTCTATCAAGTTCCAGCAGCACTTCGATCTTCTTTTGAGTCACATGACGTGAACTCCGACTATCCAGATTACACGGGTTTGTGTGGACCGGAAGTTACTTTTACAATGTAAGCCTATAGAACCTTGTTCTAATACATCTACACTGCATACAAATTTAGACCGGTTTAGGAGAGATCATTTTTATTGTGCGTGCCTCTTTAGTTAGTCCATTTTGTGACCTATACATGCCACTGCAAAATTACAAGTGTGCTTATGTTACATTAGTATTTTGGGGCATCATGTGTACTGTGGTACTTAGTATTTCTTATTCTATCCTTTTTGGCAAGGGTTGGATAAGTGTGATTGAACATTTTTGGAAATTATAAATTTGTGTACATAATGTATGGTAACAGAAAAAGTGGTGCTAGCCACAGAAGGGCTACTGTAAAAGAAAAAAATTCATACCATGACTTAGAATATGGGAGCTGCTAGCAGCAGCAGTAGCACTGTCGCTAACACTTGCACCAGTCATTTCTGCAGTAGTAGAACCAAATGCATATCACAATTTTGTTCCTTTGCCTCCATCAAGCATATTAGTGGGAAAGAAGTGGAGGGCATAATCAAATATGTGACATATCACTTGTCTCAATCACAGAAAATGAGGTTACTTTAATATTGCAGCTCTAATACTTAATCTTTTACATGAGATGATGTTATGAACAGTTAGGCTTGGTACTCAGATGACATGGGAACAGAGGAGAGAGAGGACATGATTTAAATGCCTACAATTGTTGGTGGCTCTGTCAGCCATGGTGGGTGATAGTACTTTTAGTAGCACTTTGAGTCACTGTTAATCTAGATAATGGAATCAGGGGAGTAAGGGGTGAATTCAGGAGTCAGGACATTTACCAAACTGAGGCAACTGTCAGTATAGTCAGGGATAATGATGACGATAATGTTGATGATAATGACTGTGTGGTAAACTAGACCTGGAAACAAGATTGGGGTGCAGAGGAGGTGATGTCATCAGTGGGGGGAGGGTGGTGGCATCAGCCATAAACGTGCTAAGCTAATGTCAAGCCAAAAGACCATCCAGGGGAAGATCTGCTAATTCTACAGCCCAGCATGGGAGTAGTTGACTTTTTTTGGTGGAGGAAGTTCAGCAGAACCTGAAAGCTCTGGTAGTCATCATGCTGTTGGTGAGTAGAGATGAGTGAACCTTTCAATGACGAAGGAAGATGCTGAAACGCACGTCGGCGTGGATGTATCCAGGGACACTGTGCTCACATTGACACCTAAGTAATGTAAATGCTATTCCAAGCATATTGATTGATATATTATTCTACATGTGGTTTCCCCACATCACTTGGTGAGAATTAGACTTAAGGTACTGTCACACTAAGCAAGATCGCTAACGAGATCGCTAAAGCGTCAGCGATTTTATGACACAGCAGCGATCTCGTTAGCGACGCCGCTGTGTGTGACATGTAGCGGCGATGTGGCCCCCGCTGCGATGTTGATCGCTCATGAACATTCTGAAAAGTTTTTTGGTCGTTGGTGTCCCGCTGGTGAGCCTGAATCGCTGACTGTGACACCCTTTATGAACGACTTTACCAGCGTCGCAGGCGGGACTAGGTTTTCCCAACGACCGCAGAGGTCGTTATACAGATCGCTGATCTCTGATGAGATCTTTGTGTTTGGAAGCTAACTAGTAATCATATAGCGATCTCACCAACGATCTCGCCAGGTCTCGTCGTTATTGTGATCGCTGGTGCGATCGCTAAGTGTAACAGTGCCTAGTGCCTTTAACAACTGCATATTCATACACTAAGATCCTATTACCTATTATATGCACATGCACTTTACCTTTTTTCTACCTCTACTTACCTGTGTCACAACCTGCAAACCTTGCAACATCATTTGCCTTCAACATTCTATCCAGGCATTGTGAGGCAGTGACCGGTGTTATATGCGAGGGTCGCTATGTGTCCCCAAGATGCATTCAGAAGCGTATTGAGGCTGTGGGAGTGCATTGCAGTCACAGGCATAGCTGTGATTGCACTGCAAAATAAAAGTAAGTGTTTGTCTTGAGCAAGCTATTTGTTCAAGGCAGATTTAGGAAAGCCTGCCATGAGCTTTTATTTTCGAAGCAGGATAGTAGTGGGGCGGTCTGCTTCCTTCCCAGCCAGGTCTTCCATGTGGCCGATGGCCACAGGTTCCTTGTAGAAATCCTGCAGCAGAGGGGCGGGTGTGTCAGTTTGGTTTGCAAGCATGCAGAGCAGGAGGCTCTGCAGAGATCAGCCTGTGTGAAGTAACACAAAGCCAATCAGAGCCAAAAAGCCTGGCACCCCTCAGCATCAACGGCGGTGCAGTCGCCCACTGCAACAGGTCTCGGTTACGGACTGTCTTATTTCCCGGCTGCGATGCGGAGGATTCTATTTGCTTTCTGTTTGTGAATAGGGTTCTGTTTGAAGCACAGAGAGCATCATGAAGACCAAGAAACACAACAGGCAGGTCCGTGATACTGTTGTTGAGAAGTTTAAAGCCGGATTTGGAATAAAAATGATTTCCAAAACTTTAAACATCCCAAGGAGCACTGTGCTAGTGATTACATTGAAATGGAAGGAGTATCATACCACTGCAAATCTACCAAGACCCGGCCCTCCCTCAAAACTTTCATCTCAAACAAGGAGAAGACTGATCAGTAGTGTTGAGCGATACTGCTCGATATCGAAAAATATCGGATCGGAATGGTATAGCCGATATCACTAAAATATCGGCGATACCCGATACCGATACCGGAAGTCCAATGTAAGTCTATGGGAACCAAATATCGACATTAAAAAAAAACCACTCTTGCCTTGTTGGTTAATTGTACATGAAGGAAAACAACAAAGAGTAATGTAGAATGTATTGGGGAGGTTGAGGAGACAATAAAGGCATACATGTTTAACCCAATGCATTGGAATAGCATTAATATATTTTTTTTTGGAAATACGTTTGGATTGACGAACAAATTGACAATGTTGTTAACCTTTTTTCTATTTTAGCAAATATGTATGTTTCACAACTTCCATGCTCTTCACCTTTTTAACTTTTGCCAGTGCCACACTTTCTCCTTCATAATCTTCAGCAGCATCATCTTTCTCATCAAATTATTCTTCATCTTCACCTTCTTAATCTTCTTCTTAAACTTCTTGCTATTCATGTTTTTGTTTACATTACTCATATTGTTATTATTAAACTATTAATCTTCTTCATATTCAAATTCTTCATCTTCTTCCTCTTCATCTTCTTCATCATATTCTTATTTGTGACATAGATTCCTGTACTTGTAATCTGTAAAAGTATGAATTTTTCATCCTTCCGTTCTTGCTGTCACAAAAGATTTAAATTACAACAGTATTTGTCCGTGTTCAGTTTAGCCTGCAGCAGCAGGCATTTTCCAGGGGCACCACGAGGAGGAACGGACTCACCCCCACACACTGCTTAGTCTTCTTCTGCTTAGAATTTAGAGCATATATTTTGCTCTTCATTTTGGTCTTATACTTCATGTTCTTCTGCTTTTTGATCTTCTGCTTATTGTTCTTCTGTCTCTTGTTCTGTATCTTGTAGTTTGTCTTAACCTTCTTTGTCCTGTTGGTGATCTTCTTCTGGGTAATCTTTTATTTTTTCTTTGTGATGGTGTTCAGGCTGGTTGGCTTCATGCTCGTCGTCCTTGTTGTCGTCATCTTCTTCTGGGTGGTCTTTAACCCTTCATGACCCAGCCTATTTTGACCTTAAAGACCTTGCCATTTTTTGCAATTCTGACTAGTGTCCCTTTATGAGGTAATAACTCAGGAACGCTTCAACGGATCCTAGCGATTCTGAGATTGTTTTTTCATGACATATTGGGCTTCATGTTAGTGGTAAATTAAGGTCGATAATTTTTGCGTTTATTTGTGAAAAAAATGGAAATTTGGCGAAAATTCTGAAAATTTTGTAATTTTCAAATTTTTAATTTTTATTCTGTTAAACCAGAGAGTTATGTGGCACAAAATAGTTAATAAATAACATTTCCCACATGTCTACTTTACATCAGCACAATTTTGGGAACAACATTTTTTTTTGTTAGGAAGTTATAAGGGTTAAAAGTTGACCAGCGATTTCTCCTTTTTACATCAAAATTTACAAAACCATTTTTTTTAGGGACCACCTCACATTTGAAGTCACTTTGAGGCGTCTATATGGCAGAAAATACCCAAAAGTGACACCTTTATAAAAACTGCACCCCTCAAGCTACTCAAAACTACATTCAAGAAGATTATTAACCCTTCAGGTGCTTCACAGGAACTAAAGCAACGTGGAAGGAAAAAATGGACATTTTAATTTTTCCAACAAATATTTTCTTTTAGCATCAATTTTTTCATTTTTACATGGGCATCAGGATAAAATGGATCCTAAAATTTGTTGGGCAATTTCTCCTGAGTACACAGATACCTCATATGTGGTCATAAACCACTGTATGGGCGCACAGCAGGGCTCAGAAGGGAAGGAGCGCCATTTGACTTTTTGAATAGAAAATATGCTGGAATATTTAGCGGTTGCCATGTCACATTTGGAGAGTCCCTTGTGCCTAAACATTGGAGCTCCCCCACAAGTGACCACATTTTGGAAACTAGACCCCTAAGGAACTTATCTAGATGCATAGTGATCACTTTGAACCCCAAGGTGCTTCACAAATTGATCTGTAAAAAAAAGAAAGTACTTTTTTTTCACAAAAATTTTCTTTTAGCCTCAGTTTTTTTCATTTTCACATGGGCAACAGGATAAAATGGATCCTAAAATTTGTTGGGCAATTTCTCCTGAGTACACAGATACCTCATATGTGGTCATAAACCACTGTATGGGCGCACAGCAGGGCTCAGAAGGGAAGGAGCGCCATTTGACTTTTTGAATAGAAAATATGCTGGAATATTTAGCGGTTGCCATGTCACATTTGGAGAGTCCCTGTGTGCCTAAACATTGGAGCTCCCCCACAAGTGACCCCATTTTGGAAACTAGACCCCCTAAGGAACTTATCTAGATGCATAGTGATCACTTTGAACCCCAGGTGCTTCACAAATTGATCTGTAAAAAAAAGAAAGTACTTTTTTTTCACAAAAATTTTCTTTTAGCCTCAGTTTTTTTCATTTTCACATGGGCAACAGTATAAATTGGATCCTAAAATTTGTTGGGCAATTTCTCCTGAGTACACAGATACCTCATATGTGGTCATAAACCACTGTTTGGGCGCACGGCAGGGCTCAGAAGGGAAGGAGCGCCATTTGACTTTTTGAATGGAAAATATGCTGGAATATTTAGCGGTTGCCATGTCGCATTTGGAGAGTCCCTGTGTGCCTAAACATTGGAGCTCCCACACAAGTGACCCCATTTTGGAAACTAGACCCCTAAGGAACTTATCTAGATGCATAGTGAGCACTTTGAACCCCAGGTGCTTCACAAATTGATCCGTAAAAAAAAGAAAGTACTTTTTTTTCACAAAAATTTTCTTTTAGCCTCAGTTTTTTTCATTTTCACATGGGCAACAGTATAAATTGGATCCTAAAATTTGTTGGGCAATTTCTCCTGAGTACACAGATACCTCATATGTGGTCATAAACCACTGTTTGGGCGCACGGCAGGGCTCAGAAGGGAAGGAGCGCCATTTGACTTTTTGAATGGAAAATATGCTGGAATATTTAGCGGTTGCCATGTCGCATTTGGAGAGTCCCTGTGTGCCTAAACATTGGAGCTCCCCCACAAGTGACCCCATTTTGGAAACTAGACCCCCTAAGGAACTTATCTAGATGCATAGTGAGCACTTTGAACCCCCAGGTGCTTCACAAATTGATCCGTAAAAAAAAGAAAGTACTTTTTTTTCACAAAAATTTTCTTTTAGCCTCAGTTTTTTTCATTTTGACATGGGCAACAGTATAAATTGGATGCTAAAATTTGTTGGGCAATTTCTCCTGAGTACACAGATACCTCATATGTGGTCATAAACCACTGTTTGGGCGCACGGCAGGGCTCAGAAGGGAAGGAGCGCCATTTGACTTTTTGAATGGAAAATATGCTGGAATATTTAGCGATTGCCATGTCGCATTTGGAGAGTCCCTGTGTGCCTAAACATTGGAGCTCCCCCACAAGTGACCCCATTTTGGAAACTAGACGCCCTAAGGAACTTATCTAGATGCATAGTGAGCACTTTGAACCCCCAGGTGCTTCACAGAAGTTTATAACGCAGAGCGGTGAAAATAAAAAATCATTTTTTTTCTCAAAAAATGATTTTTTAGCCCACTATTTTTTATTTTCACAATGGTTACAGGAGAAATTGGACCCCAAAAGTTGTTGTCCAGTTTGTCCTGAGTACGCTAGTACCCCATATGTGGGGGGGAACCACTGTTTGGGCACACGTCAGGGCTCGGAAGGGATGTGGTGACGCTTTGAAATGCCGACTTGATGGAATGGTCTGCGGGCATCTTGTTACTTTGCAGAGCCCCTGATGTGCCTAAACAGTAGAAACTCCCCACAAGTGACCCCATTTAGGAAACTAGACCCCGCAAAGAACTTATCTAGATGTGTGGTGAGCACTTTGAACCCCCAAGGGCTACACAGAAGTTTATAACGCCCGGGCATGAAAATAAAAAAATCATATTTTTTCCACAATCAGGATCTTTTAGTCCCCAATTTTTTTATTTTCCCAAGGGTAACATGAGAAATTAGACCCAAAAGTTGTTGTCCAATTTGTCCTGAGTATGCTGATATCCCATATGTGGGAGAAAACTACTGTATGGGCACACGTCGGGGCTCGGATGGGAAGTAGTGACGTTTTGAAATGCCCACTTGATGGAATGGTCTTCGGGCGTCATGTTACGTTTGCAGAGTCCCTGATGTGCCTAAACAGTAGAAACTCCCCACAAGTGACCCCATTTTGGAAACTAGATCCCCCAAGGAACTCCTATAGATGTGTGATAAGCACTTTGAATCTCCAAGTCCTTCACAGAAGTTTATAACGCAGAGCCGTGAAAATATAAAATCATTTTTTTTCCACAAAAATAATTTTTAGTCCCCAATTTTTTTTCCCAATGTTAACAGGAGAAATTAGAACCCCCAAAGTTGTTATGCAATTTTTCCAGAGTACGCTGATACCTCATATGTGGGGATAAACCACTGTTTGGGCATACGTCGGGGCTTGGAATAAAGGGAGCACTGTTTGACTTTTTGAACGCAAAATTTTTCGAAAAATTTTGGGCCCAAAGTCCCCGTTTGGAGACCCCCTGATTGCCTAAAAGGGGGAAAACCCCAAAATTTTAACTCCAACCTAACCCCAACACCCCCAAACCCCCAAAACCCAAACCCCCACACACACCAACCCTAAACAAACCCTAATCATAACCCAACCCCCAAAAAACCCCCCAAAAACCCCAACCCCAAAAACCAACCAAAACCTAACACAACCAAACCCCCCAATTCCAACCCAAACCCCCAACCCCAAACCCCCTAAAATTTCCCAAACCCCAACCCCGAATTAAAAACCCTTTAACCCCCAACTAACCCCAACCCCCATTCTAACCCAAAGGGGTGGGTTAAAAATTTCTTTCCCCCCCTTTTAACACGTACTTACCGGCTGGAAAAAGGGATAGAAAAAAAGCACCCGCTTTAAGCTTACCCCAGCGCGATGAATCACAAAAATCACCGGGGGCCCAAAAAAAACCCTCGGGGATCAAAAAAAAAATCCCCCACGATAAAAAAAAAAAAAGCAAAATCCCCGGGGGTCAAAAGAAAAAACCCCGGATCACACAAAAAAACCGCGACCCCGCAGCAAAACCGCCCCGATCCCAGAAAAAACCCCCGCGGACAGCAGCGAAATCACCGCGGTCACAGCGAAATCACCGGGGGTCCGCACAAAAACAGCCGCGGCCACACGAAATCACCCGGATCAAAAGCGAAATCCCCCCGTTTTTCAGCACGAAATCGCCGGGGGTTTTGCAGCGAAAAACCCGCGACCGCACGAAACCCACCCCGGACCCCAAAAAAAAACAGCCGGGGGCCGCAAAAAAACCGCCGGGGGCCACGAAATCACCGCGATCCCCGGGGAATCACAGCGACATCCCCGGGGGCCCCAGCGAAATCCGCCGCGGATCAGAAAGAAATCCCCGGGGGTCAATAGCGAAATCCGCCCATCAGCACAAAAACACCGCGGATCAGCGCGATATCCCCGCGATCACACATATCCGCTCGGTCCGCAGCGAAACCCCCCGGGGGTCACCGCGAAAACCGCCCGTCGCGGGGGTCAGCAGCAAAACCGCAGGAAAAAAAATATAAATTTTTTTTATTTTGCCCCCACCTATGACAGGGAGGGTTTTAAAATTTTTTTTTTTTTGACCCACTGTGACATTTTCACGGGAAAACAAAAAAATTTTTTTTTCAATGAGGCCACTGCGCAGCGCCCCCTTTTTCCAAGATGGGGGCGCCCAAAAAAACCCCACCCCATTTTTCCGGGGCATCGGTACCGGGGGGTGATGGGGGAAACGCAAGGGGGGGGGGGGGGAAAAGGGGGAAGGGGGGGATCGCGGGGGCAGGGAGCCAAAAGCGATGGGGTGACCGATCGCTGCCATTTTTCAAAGGGGGGGGCCCATCACCGCCGGACAAGGGGGGGGGCCCCCCGGGGGTCTCCACCATCCCATGCAATTGCAGCATCCCCTTTGGCTTTTTAAAATTTTTCCCCCCTTTTTTTCATTGGTAAAATTTTTCCCAAACCCGCCCCTAAAAATTTGGCTTTTCATTTTTCAGCCAAAAAAAAGCGTCGGGCCCCGGGGGGGGAAAAACCCAAACCCCCCTGTGGGATGAAAAAAAGGGGGCCCCTGTACGCGGGGGTGATTTTTCAGCCCCCCCGGGGCCCCCGACCCGCAGAACATGATTTATCATGACCCCCGAGGGGGGCGTCATGGGGGGGGGCACATTTCAACCCCAAGGGGGCTAAAGGGGAAGGGGTTTAAAGGGGTCGAAAAATTTCCAAACCAGCTGATTTTCGGGAACCCCCGACGGTATCAGATGGAAAAAAGAAAGGGGGAAAAAACGGGAAACCCCTGACTTGCGGGAAACCCCCGGGGGGACAGAAGAAAAGAGCAATGTCAAAACCGAGTACCAGCGACTTTCTGGGGACACGTTTTTAAACGGGGTCCCCTTTCTCCAAAGCACTCCCAAAAGGCCCCCAGACTTCTGAACTCTAAAAGGGGGATGGAGGCACCTGGGAAAAAAACTGGGAAACCATTGACTACTGGACCCCGGGGGGGGGGGGGGGGGGTGGGGGAGAAGGAAAAGAGGCTTAAAAAACCGAGTACCACATTTTTTCGTGCCAAAAGGTTACAACAGGGGGACCTGTGCTCCAAACACCCAAGGGGCCCCCGACGTTGCTGAATCGAAACCCGGGAAAGGAGCCCCCTCCAAAAGGGGACGGGGGGAACCATTTTACGACTGGACCCCGGGGGGGGTAGAGAACCCCCCCTGAAAATGTAAGTTGACAGGACAACCCCCCGCCCTTACCGAACACACAGTCCTACATGGGTGCTTTTCCTATTCACAATGGGAAAAACCCTTTTTTTACATATCCCACACACACCAAAAACACCTAAACTCCAACCCCATAGAATCGCAACCCAAGCAAAACACAGCACAACTTATTGAGAAAATTTTACTTCACCCCAGGGAAAAAGCTGCTGCGAACCAGGCGGGCCCCAAACATCCCCCCCCAAAATTTCTTACGGCAAAAAAGGGGATGTTGTAGCCCGGAGTAGATTTCAGGGGGAGAAAGATGAACCCAACAAAACCCGGGAAAAAGTTCCCAAAAATTTATTTAATTTTTAAAAGGGGCAGGAAAATTTTAGTTTGATCCATGCCCCTTTTTTTTTTTAAAAATGCCGGGCTACATCTCTGAGATATTTGCATGCACGTCGTTTTTTCCCCCACCCCAGCACAAAAAAGCGCTCAAAATACACTGCAGCAGGGGAACCCCCCCTCCAATTGGGAAAAAGCAACCCGGGGCCCGTATCCACTTTTTAAACCCCCAATTTTTTTAAGGGGGAAAAAGGGATCTGGGGGACACTTTAGGGGAAAACAAATCTGCACCATCTTAAAGGAAACGTTGCTTCCTTTTTTGGGGCCCTCCAATGGGGAGCCTTTCTCCTGTCCCAAAAAATTTGCCACATTTGTAAAATACAGCCTTGCCCTGTGCAAGGGGGTGCTTTGCTCCCCCCTTTTTTGTAAAAGGGGGCTACACTGCCTCGACGCACAAGCCTTTTTTAAAAGTACCCCACAGCTCCTCGGCTGGAAAAATTTCAACAGTAGGATTTTTCCATGGTCCCTTTGGGACCCCCCCCTTTACGGTCCCCCTTCACCGGTTTTTTGGGGGGTTTTAAATTGTCCCGTACGAGGGTCTAGGGGGGGTACACCCAATAACTACGTTTTAAATTTTTGGGCCCTGCGGGGTCGTTTCTCAGGCACTGAAGCATGAAACAAAACCCCCGGGGCAACTCCCCCAAAAACCAACATAAGCCCCGGGGAAAGGGTTTATCCTGCCTCCCTTCATCACCCCCCCCCCCCTACATACTGACAGAGCTTGTTACCCCCTCGTAGGGATTTCTTCCTCCTCCATTGACTCCTCCTCCTCCTCACCTCCCACAAAGTGGGGCCCTCCCCCCCCTTTTGTGGGGAAAACCCTTTCCTACCGTCCTGAAGGTAATTTTAAATTTTTGACTCCTCCCCCTCCACCTCTTCCAAACCTCTTCCTTTAGTTTTTCAGTGATTTTGAAGCAGGGAATAAGGGGACAGAAAAATGACTATGCATCATCTGAAATCCGCCATCCGCGTTTTAGACACAACGCCGAAAAAAGTCGCAAAAGTCCTTCTAGGGGCCCACCAGTATGGTAAAATGGGGCGGCGCAAAGACCTTTATGCCCCGACAGCTGGGAAATCCATTACGCTGCCCCGCTTTCTCAACAACCGCTTTAACATATGTAACGTGAAATTTTCCCCCCCGGGGGTACCACCCAGATGCATTTTTGGGAAAACGAAATGGGGGTTCCCACACAATGCCGATCTGCCCCAGCGGAACTCGCAAGTGGCGCACTCTAAAGGGGCCCCCTTTTGCAGCCCCGCCAGCAAATCCGATATCCTCAAAAAACTCTCCCGACCAATTGAGCACATGTGCCAACATGGTAGTGAAAGGTTTTCCAAAAGGGCCAAAATTTTTCCCCCAATTTGGGCCCCTTGTCACACACTCCCAACCCGGGGTGAGAAACGCAGGAAAAAAAAACGTCGCTCTCCTTTTTTTATGGCCCTTTCCCAAACCCCCTCGCTTTGGGGGTTAAAATTTTTCCCCCTTGAAATTTATTTTCAGGAGGGTTTACTTGGGCCCCGCTGTCCCCCATCGGTCGCAACGGGGAAGCTTTTAGGGCCCCGTTGGGGGGATACCTTTCCTCGGGCAGCCCTGATTTTTGAGAACGGAGTGGGGGGGGGAACAAAATTAAAAGACGGATTCCTGCAACCCCTTTGGGGTTTTGGGAGAACACTCACCCCCACTTTCAAGATCTGTCCCCGGGGTCCACAACTTTTCCCAAGGGGGAGTGGGGGAAAGGGGATCCCCCCCGCCAGGGGGACTGGTCCACCTCGGGGTCAGGTGGGCCCGCACTGACGGCGTTTATACGCAAAGTTTAAAAGTTTCCCCCCCCATGTTTTTTTTTAGCAGGGGCGGCTTGCCGCTAAAAAAATCCTTGGCACATATATTGGCTCCAAGCCCCCTTAAGTTTTAAAAATTTATCCCCCACCCCGAATCCATTTTTAAGGGACCAGGAATTTTTGCAAGCCCCTTTTAGAAACCCTTGGGGGGGGATGTTTGCCAGTATGCCGTCTTTATTTCCCCGCCCGTGGGGGCCCATGGGGTTTTTTTTGGGGCCCGGGGGTGTGACCCATGACTGTGAACTTCTGCGTGGGTGGAATAAAATTTTTCTATGGAAAAAATGACCGAGGTTCTTCCCCCGGAAAACCGTGAGGGAAACCGAACCAGTTTTTGTGAGCTGGGGTAAAGGGCCCCAAAACACCTAAGATTAGGGTTCTGAGGTTGGGCCCCCCCTCTCCCGGGGGTTTTTTTTAACTCAAAACTCTTTTCCAAAATTTTCCACAAAATTTTGGATTTAGGTTTACGAATTTACCTCTTTTTTAAAAATTTTTCTTACACGCTTCATTTTAAAATAGCAAATACATCTACAAGTTTTGCAAAAAAGGGGGACGCAGGGGGGCAGGGAGCCCAATTTTGACATTTGTAAGAAACGCTCCCAACATGCCAAAAAAGGGGGGTACAGGCAAGCGATCGCACCTACCTCTCCCTCCTCCCTTTGGGACCGTTGGGCCCCCTTCCTCAAGCTGCCCCCCACCCCCTTCCTGTTCTCACGCCCGTTGGGTCTCGGTTTCATCATCTCCACTCCCTCTTTTCCCCACCTGCCCTGTTGGGTGGGCGGGGGGGACCCCTCCACAAAAAGCACCTGATCTCATCATCATCAAGAATGCGTTCTGCGGTTTGGCCGTCCCCGGGGGTGGGTAACCCCCCTCTTCGATTGAGAGAGACAACAGTGTTCCCACTGCATACTCCCCCTTCTTTAAATTGCAGAATGCTG
>JARQOD010000001.1:679212030-679258131 GCA_033576555.1 Oophaga sylvatica
GTGTGTTTTATTTTTATTTCATATAATGGGATTAATAATTGATAGTTATCTAATTGACAACTCTCAATTATTAACCTGGCTTAAGGTCACCTTTCAATAGCAAGGTGGCTTTAACCCCTTATTAACCCATTCGCCACCGCTACAGGGCAATGGGAATAGACGGGCAAAGTGCCAGAAAGGGCGAATCTAATTATAGATTTGTCTTTTCTGGGGTGTCTGGGGGCAGATGTTAGTAGCCAGGGGGGGGCCAAAAATAATGGTCCCTCTCTGGGCTATTATTATCTGCCCCCACTCGCTGGCTTTGTCTGTCTGGTTGAGAAAATAGGGCGGGGGGCCCACACATTTTTTTCAACAATTTTACACCTTATATATATATATACATGTCATTGAATTTGTGACACATATATATATATTTATATTTATAGTTCATACACAATTCAATTGCCGGCTTTTGTGAAAATGCAGAACCCGACATGAAATAACACATAGTTTTACATAGAGTTAACCATGTCATTTCAAGTTGTTTGATATATTGTTTTCACTAACAATTACATGAGTGTATGTGTACAAAATTTCACACCTGTAGGGGTTAATTAAAGGTGTAAATTCGTAGCAAAAAGTCCGGTTTTTTTACAACGAATTTACACCTTTAATTAACCCCTACAGGTGTGAAATTTTGCACACATACACTCATGTAATTGTTTGTGAAAATCAGATATCAAACTACATGAAAATACATGGTTAACTCTATGTAAACCATGTGTCATTTCATGTCGGGTGCTTCTGTATTTTCACAAAAGCCGGCATTACCCGGCAATTGAATCAGAGGCTATTTTACTATGTAGAAGTGTATAAACTATAAATATATGTATATATATATGTCACAATGACATGTATATATATATATATATGTATTCTATTTGTGTATATTTAGTGTTTACAAGGAAAGAAAGGGTTTTTTTTAGTTACGATAGTAGTATAGGAGTTCCATTATTCGTCAAACTCAATCTGACAGGTCGTCACGCCCCCTATCATTTAATCCGTCTCCCTGTCAGATTGATCTGCCTGGGAAATCAGGACTGCTGAATGTGTGAATTTCAATCAAAGTGATTCATGAATTTATTCGTCTCTATTTATATATTATCCATCGCCTTGTGGATTTAATCAGACTGTGGGGAAAGTTGTATCAAGGCGAATCTTGATTTTTATAAGTCTCTATTTATATTTTATCCATCGCCTTGTGGATTTGATCAGGCTGGATTTTCTAGCAGTTGTTGTATTAAATCTGTGTGTGTGTTTCACTCACTGTAAAGATATAGTTTAGTAGTGTATGTACAGACTAAAAGGAGATTATTCTATAGTATTATCCAAATGTAAAGCTATTTTCTAGCAGAGTCTGTAGTACAGACTCCAGTATATAAGAATTTTTAGTGAAATACAGACTCTTAGTGAAATACAGACTCCAGTATATAAGAAGTTTTACTATGTTTCTGACTCTCATGGAGTTTATTCTACAGTATTATCCAGGATATAGGAACATAGTGAATAAAAACAGGCTACGTGTCTTTTTAGCAAATGTGTAGCAGTGTTGTATTGTGTATAGCAGCGAATCTTGGAAGGATCTGTTAAAGATAGATTACGTATTAGCAGAATGCCATTCCCTGTAAGTACAATTGTACAATTGACCTGACATGGCCGGGCATGCCCGGACAAGTCCCTTAAATGCTCATATTATGAAATGATCACGGGCATATTATGTATATGGCCGTGTTACAATGTTAGACACGCAAATGTTTTATTCGTATTTTTAAAAAAGCAATGACGCGGTATTATAAAACAGGTTACAAGATTTTATTGCAATAAATAAATACATCTCAAAGACATTTCACGCATTTAAAAGTACATACAGAATGATATAAAAAGTGTCACATGCACAATTAACAAATCGCATCACACACACGATAAAATAGATAATTAACAAGTACATAGGTTACATCGTGAGCCACATGGCTGGCAGTATCGGTAGAGACCTTTTTTTAGGTAGTAGAGTTCCCCTCGTGGTGCCTAATGACGGCGAGTGCAGAGAATGAATTGTACGGGGTGAGGTGTCTAACCTCATCGGTGTAGATACACCAGCGCTGGAGGCCATTTTTAATTCGTCTAAATGCTGCCTAGTGTTGGGATTACCCACAACTGTAGAGGGTATATTCAGCTCGGCCATAGCTCGCATAAACGATTCCCAACCCCTAGGTAAATTCCTGACGGTCAGAGCGTGACTCTGAGTTGTAATACGTACCAGATCCACTAAGTTAGACCCGGGTATTACAGCGCCTTTGAAAATAAATTCGTCTTTATCATTCCAGTCTGTCACACTCTTATTCTGGAGTAGCCTGTTTAGTAAAAATTCAGCATTCTTTTTATATCTTTGGTTTATATGACCTACAATTTCAGCGATCTCGTGATTTTTTTTATCGGTGACGGTATTTGGCGGCTGTTGATGCTCAGGAGTCTGAGGGCTAACGAGATTTAAAGTTGTTAATTCTTTCGAGTTGCGTTTCGTATGCACCAAGTAGCGCTCCAGCACTGTGCTATACATTTTAATTTTCACATCGTCGGGGATGTCGCGGCGCTGTAAAACGGAATTAATTTCATCATCGAGGCGTCGAATAACAGTTTTGCGTATGCTCTCGGGATTGGTGGCCTTAGCTTGTGTAGCTCCTGTTTGGGGACTAGATACATTTTCTCAGCATGGTCCATTATTTGCCTGCGAGCAGACTCGTTATTATGGGTATTGCAAAGCCTAAAAGAGGACCGATAAAGCCCCAGGTCTGATTCAGTACCCGTTTCTTTTTCTTTATGGACTGCGCTCTATCGCTCATGTTCTTATAGCTTTACGCCACTTCTTCAGTATGCCTTTTTGGCGCTCTTTCAACGGGATTCTGCCTTTTAAGATGTTTAAAGCAATCTCACCTATAGCGGCGATTAAATCCACGCTCGCATTGCGCAAAATAGATTTCCGGACGGATGGTGTTGCCTTCACCAGAGTTTTTAAGAGAGCCCAGTTACGCCGGAGTCTCTCGGACATCTTTACAGCACAGTGCACACAGCGTGGAATGTGCGAGTCCGCATAAAATTCACTTTTTAGAAACGTTTTTCTTCTGCACATAGACAGCTGGTAACGCCGGTGGAAACAACCCCGTCCGTAAGCACAGATCCTCAGAGGTATTAGCTCTCAAATTGACCAGCAAATACCCATAAGGCTCCCGCGTAGCATCCTCAAACGCTTCTAGGAAAAAACGTGTTTTTCCAGGATACATCTGACGAGCTAGTGTTAAAATTTGTAATTTATCTCGAGGGTTGTTAAAAAGAACCATGTACTTTGTGTTTAAATTTATGGTGCGGCTTTTCTTACCCTGACAAAATATGTTTTGTACCAGCTAGAAAATACTGAGATTTCTGTGGTGCACATACTTGGTGAACGCTTTTTCTATTTCGCAATTTTCGCTAGCGCTATCCATGAGATCATCAACAATCGCCAAATTCACCTTGTCCGGTTGGAATAATTTGTCATCTACGAATGTATTCGGCAGACCCTCCACAAATCTGGTGTTGGGAAAAGAGAGAGAGATTTCATCATATAGTTTCTGCCAGCATGAATAAAACCAAACAATATTATCCGGTTTGTGAGAAAAATTACTTTCAATATTATACAGCAATTGTTTTACAAAATAACTCTTTCCAGAATTAGACGGCCCCTCTAGAATGCATGAGAGCGGGTGTTGTAGCCACGTATCCATCACAATATTGTACTAATAGCCATATGGCAGGGTGGTGAATTCGTCTAGTAGTCGGCGCTTTGTGTAGTCACACTTCTGGGTCTTTTGTAGGACACGAGATTCAATATTCCAATATTTCTTATCTCTCACAATGCCCTGCTGCTGTACGACGATGCGCTTCTGAGTTTCAGGGACTGAATTACGGGGGTAGTCCAGAACTAGATCTTTGAGACTGCTAAAATTGATAGATTGCGAGTTACTGACATTTAGCGTTATTCCCTTCACTTTTAAGACAGTCTTCCCTGTGTTGAGCTTGTACCCGTAAGTTTTGGGTCCTGCAGAAACAAACTCTGTGATGTATGTGCCCTCGGGTATCTCACTCGTCAACTCCCCCAGGTAATCGCCTAGAGGCGGCTGCCACTCACCTTCCCTGTGCACAAAAATAACTGACTCTGTGTCGTGATAAAGGCACCTCTCCTGCAGCCGGTCCAGCAGAGAATAGAGCTCTAGCCGCGCATACGCTGTGGTAAAGCAGGCTATAAAGATGTTTGTGTTTCTGTTGACTGTGTGGTGCCCTTCCGCATATTTCCAGTTAATGGTTGCGGTTTCATCATCGATAAAATCCAGCGTAGAAATGTCATAGTGTGGCAGGAAGAGATACCTAAAAAGCTCATCAGGATCCCTAACAATCTTGGTGCTTGGTAGATTGGCCCGCTGAGCAAACTTCCCCCATAAAGAATTTAAGAAAAGTTTGGAGATTTGCCTTTTAGCGGGGTTGACGGCTATATTTTCAGGTCGTAACCGCACACCCTCTTTTCAAGAAAATTGTCAATGTACTGCTTTTTCTTGGCATCATCAGTGCACCAGTTAGAATAACCTGATGCCTCCTGCTTATCCCTAAGGTGTAATTTAATGTAGGGGGCAAACAGATCATCGCTGGTGTTTGGGAAATGCCATATTTCATAGATGCGGGCGATCCGGTACCCTTTATCTATCACCAGCTCGAGCTCTATGGTGCACCAGGTACCTGTCAGGGAGCGTTCTTCATCACTATGGCTGCACTCCTCTGCCTGGGAATTTACAGCGCATGTATAGCAAAGGGGGAACATCAATTTTTTGTTGAGTTTTACCGGTAGAACGGGAAAAATAAATCTCTCGGGGGATAGACCTTGACTCTAGCTAAACCAAAGTATTTTTTAATGAAACCAAAGTTGTCGTAGATGATGTCGGGGTGACCTACAGGGTATGTTTTAGTTTTGTTTACAAAGGGGTACAGACTGGTGAAGTCGTAGTAATGTAAAGTCTCATCAGATTCCACCTGATGATAGAGCTTAATGGCGTTAGTTCGACCCCCATAAAGCGCATCGCGGGGGACTAAGGGAGCAGGAAAATCCATTTGATGGAGAAATGCCTGGAGGTTAGAATCGTTTTTAACCATTTCACGCCACTCGTGCTCCCATATCACTCTTATGGTGCACCCGCGCAGCTGCAGGTAGCGCTTTTTAGCTAAAAAGGCATGATATAATTGACCGTAGGTGGTGTTTGTAACTTTATTTGTATCATTCTCATTATAGCACGATGGGCACCCGTGGAAAAAACAGCCTTGAAATTCAAAAGCTATGTGCTGGCCGTTAACATAGGCATAACCATCTAGAAAATATTGACCGAGTTGTTTTTCACCCCCTCTTAAAGCATGCTGAATGTCAATGTTCTCGGTATGCGCTACATACATGAGCCATTGTATAGCGGCAGATGAGTAGCGCTTTTTCGCCTTGTGATAATTATCACCCGGTAAAATGGCGATCGTTTTTTCTGGTAGAAATTTAAACCGATACATTGACATACATACAGAGGCCAGGGTGATGAATTGAAAAGGGTCAATACAGCTGCACTCCACAACCATTTCTTTTTGAATGTCACAGTATTTTTTAACACTTTTCAGCGTCATTTCCATAATGCGTTCTCTATAGATCTCACAGGCTCGTCTCAAAATTTCAACATCCTGTTTACAGTATGATTTTAGTTCACTCTTGAAGTCAAAAACTGTGTGTTTCTGGCCCTCATGCCAGGACAGGAACTCTACCTTCTCATCCGGTGCCATGTACTCTAGCCCATAATATTTCACATCGGGTATAGGACCTACATAGTTTTGGTTTTCTCGGGTGTTAAAAAAGTGTGGAAAATGACCTATGGCACCTGAAAAGCACATGGCCTGAGGTAATTTACTGAGCTTCATGGGAATAAAATTTAGCGAGTCTATGAACCTTAAAGACAAATCGGGAACCGTCACACACAAGAGGCGGCCACCTTGGGCTATCAGCTTTACCTGTAGTTTTTCAAAAATCAGCTCCTTAACAATAAAGTAAGAATCGTAGCGACCTGCATTGTGGGCTATAAATGTGTATCCTGAAAATTTCCCGCTGGTAAAGAACAGTAAAAAGTCACGCGTGCAGCTATCACCTTCAAACTCCCAGGACTGCTCGCCACTCAGTGTTGTGGCATAAATGTAATTTGGGATGTGTGTACCTGTCTCCTGCATACATTCAAAATCGTAAAATATATAACAATCTGTCTCGTCCTCCGGTACATAGCGCCGCATGTAAAAGAGGTGGGCGTCAAATTTATTTACACGAGCACGACATACGGTTTAGCGTAAACCGTCACACTCATGCAAGCCCTCGCTATTCCTGAACACAAAGCGATGGCACTCATCACAAAATATTTTAAGCCTGCAGAATGGCGGATCATCCAGAGCTAATTGTTTGTGACGGTCTAAACACTCACTAGAGCGACAATGAACCCGACATACGGGGCAACGCGGTGTTTGTTGTACACCGGTACTCTCCACACAATCCCGTCTTTGGCACGCTTTACAAAAATACTGACATGAATGGGTGTTCTTGTTAGTGTACAATGAATTGCAGAGCTCGCAAAAGTGCTTAGCGCCGATAAAACCTTTCATATTCTTGATACCATAGTAGTGGTTATCATGGAACAGTATGAATACGGTCTTACCACTAGTTGCATTGTCGGTCTGAAAGTAGAGCCAATCACCCTGACTGTAGTACAGTACTTTAATGGTGACCCCCAAATAGTTCTCAAATGCTGGAATGTCGCTAAAACTCACTAATCGCTCATCAGGGATCCCCAGAGCCGTGTGTATGTTTTAGAGCGATTCAGTAAAACCGCATCACTGACATCCGCGTCCTCAATCAGGGCGCACAGACTAGCGGCCAAACACAGATTTGTACTGTAATTGTTAAAATCATACAGCCACTGCCTCTTTTGTTTAATGATTTGACTGCTCGCTATAGATTTCAAACGTCTTTTTACACCGCCTCGGTGGTTTTTTACACCGCCTCGACGGTTTTTAACAGTGGTGATGACTAGTTTTATGGTATTACTTGCCAAGCATTCAGCATTACTTTGAAGTGTGCGAGCAACAGCATTTAAAAAAGATTCAGAATTAAAATCCTCGCGGCTCTGCTTTGTAGTGAAAATGGGGTCTAAAGCGTCGCCACCTTCAAGCCTTAACTGCACAAAGTCACCAGGTTCAATGTCCCTAATGACTCTATCAAGTAATGACTGAATACTGTCATGAACAATGTTCACAGCCTCGACAAACGATCGTACACGCTCCAAATTTACAAACCTAAAATGATCGGTATGTATGCGCTCACTGAAATTACGGTTGTCCCTCTGGTGATGATTAGTGTTGAGCGATACTGCTCGATATCTAAAAATATCGGATCGGAATGGTATCACCGATATCACTAAATATCGTCGATATCCGATTCCGATACTGGAAGTCCCATGTAAGTCTATGGGAACAAAATATCGCAACTAAAAAAAACCTTTATTTCCTTGTAAACACTAAATATACACACATAGAATACATATATATATTATACATGTCATTGTGACATATATATATACATATATGTATAGTTTATACACTTCTACATAGTAAAATATCCTCTGATTCAATTGCGGGTAAAGCCGGCTTCTGTGAAAAGACAGAAGCACCCGACATGAAATGACACTTGGTGTACATAGGATTAACCATGTATTTTCATGTCGTTTGCAATCTGATTTGCACAAACAATTACATCAGTCTATGTGTGCAAAATTTCACACCTGTAGGGGTTAATTAAAGGTGTAAATTCGTTGTAAAAAAAACGGACTTTTTTGCTAAGAATTTACACCTTTAATTAACCCCTACAGGTGTGAAATTTTGCACACATAGACTGATGTAATTGTTTGTGCAAATCAGATAGCAAAGGACATGAAAAGACATGGTTAACCCTATGTACACCAAGTGTCATTTCATGTCGGGTTCTGCATTTTCACAAAAGCCGTCAATTGAGTTAACGGCTATTATACTATGTAGAAGTGTATGAACTATAAATATATATATATATATATATATATATATATATATGTGTCACAAACTCAATGACATGTATATATATATATATATATGAGGTGTAAAATTGCTGAAAAAAAATGCGTGGGCTCCCGCCCTATTTTCGCAACCAGACAGACAAAGCCAGTGAGTGGGGGCAGATAATAATAGCCCAGAGAGGGACCATTATTTTTGCCCCCCCCCCGGCTACTAACATCTGCCCCCAGACACCCCAGAAAGGTCAAATCTCTAATTAGATTTGCCCTTTCTGGCACTTTGCCTGTCTATTCCCATTGCCCTGTAGCGGTGACGAATGGATTAATAAGGGGTTAAAATGACCTTGCAATTGAAAGGTCACTTTAAGCCAGGTTAATAATTGAGAGCTGTCAATTAGACAACTATCAATTATTAATCCTATTGTATGAAAGAAAAATCAAACACACACACTTTAATAAAAAAGAAGTTTAATGAAATAATCACACAGTTTTTGACCATATTTTATTTACCTGCTAAAACCATTTCCTGTAATAAAAATAAAATAATAAAGCAAAATTATTCTTACCTACCCCATGCACAGTCAGGTCCCATGGTGTAATCCTTCAGAAAGGGTTAATGTTTACTGCAGGGACCGCAGCTAATGCTGCAGCCTCACAGTAAACCCCCAAATGAATGAGCTCCTCTCCTGGCTGACAGGAGAGGAAGTGGAAAGCTTAATTGATTGCTTTCCACTTTCACTTCAGGTCAGCCAGGGACACCACCAGTGACGTCAGAGGGAACTGATTAACAAAAATAGGGGTTCCCTTCGAAAAAAAAATGGCGTGGGGTCCCCCCTATTTTTGTTAACCAGCCAGATGAAGCAGACCGCTGAGGCCTGGATTTTCAGGCTGTTAAGGAGCCAAGATCCATGGACCTTGCCAGCCTGATAATACCAGGCCACAGCAGTCTGCATATCTTGGCTGATTAACAAAAATAGGGGATCCCCTCGAAAAAAATTGGCGTGGGGTCCCCCCTATTTTTGTTAACCAGCCAGATGAAGCAGACCGCTGAGGCCTGGTTTTTCAGGCTGGTAAGGATCCAATATCCATGGACCTTGCAAGCCTGATAATACCAGGCCACAGCAGTCTGCTTAGCTTGGCTGGTTAACAAAAATAGGGGATCCCCTCGAAAAAAATTGGCGTGAGGTCCCCCCTATTTTTGTTAACCAGCCAGATGAAGCAGACTGCTGAGGCCTGGATTTTCAGGCTGTTAAGGAGCCAAGATCCATGAACCTTGCCAGCCTGATAATACCAGGCCACAGCAGTCTGCTTATCTTGGCTGGTTAACAAAAATAGGGGATCCCCTCGAAAAAAAAACCGCGTAGGGGTCCCCCTATTTTTGTTAACCAGCCAAGTAAAATGCAGACTGCTGCGGCCTGGTATTAAAAGACTGTCAAGGCCCATGGATTTTGGCCCTCAACAGCCTGATAATACATCAAAATGATGTGTGCCAATTGTGGCACTTTACCCGGCTCTTCCCACTGCCCTGTAGCGGTGGAAAGTGGGGTAATAAGAAGTTAATGTCACCGTTGATTGCACGGTGACAATAAGCCCGGTTAATAATGGAGAGGTGTCAATAAGACACCGATCCATTATTAATCCCAAAGTTATTAAATGTATAAAAAAAAGACAAAGCAAGAAAAAAGTCTTTTAATGAAATAAAAGAGACAACACAGTTTTCATTAATTTTATTATACACTCATTCCTGCGACGTCATCGATCTCCTGTAAAAAAAGAAAAAAAACAAACCAACAGTATACCACCTGTCCGACGCAGTCCATAGTAACGACTGTCCCACGACGATCCAGCTCTGCTACATCGCAATGACAGGCAGAGCCTGTCATCGCAACGCAGCACAGCTGATTACCTGCTTCCCCGGCGGTGACGTCATCGGACTGACTGCTTTACGGCCGGGATTACCCAGCAGTCACTGCAGTTATCGCGAGAAACTGCATGTGACCGCCGGGGAAAGATGATGGCGGCCATGAAGCAGTCCAGCCCGTGACCGCCGGAGATCTTCTGCCAGGTAAGTGCCGCTGACTCCTGACAGACCCGACCGACGGACACTGACAGACCCGACCGACGGACACTCACAGACCCGACCGACGGACACTGACAGTGACAGTGACAAATCCGATTCCGGTATCCGATATGACGAAAATATCGGTACTCGGAATCGAAAGCCCGATACAGCTAATATCGGCCGATACCCGATATTTGCAGTATCGTATCGCTCAACACTAGTGATGATGGAAATGTTGTAAAAATACTGTATGGTCTGATCCCCTCACATCATCAGCAGAGTCAGCAGCCGCATCAGAGGCTTGTGAGCTTTGTGTACCGTTACGGCGGGCATTTTCAGGGACATCATGGCTATGTGAGACAGGAGCATCTGTGTGTGGTGGCTCCTGGGCTGTCTGTGGTGGTATAGCAGCACAGATACCGCCACCCCGCCGCCTGGCGCATATTGCACGTCGAGCACTGACCAGTAGTTTTATAGCTCGTTTTATAACTCTGGACCTATTATAACGGGCTGTTTTAGTTGGTTTATGCAGACCCGAACCGAGCATATTTAGTCATAACGGGTTAGCACCATCTGGTATCTCGGTGTCTACTTGCAGCCTGCGAAGCGCGTATAGCTCGGCCTTACGAGCAGCTGTCGGGAATGCTTCAGACAACAAGCTTTCAAAAGTACCGCAGAAAAACAGTATTTTGGGTAGACAGATTTTGTAACGTAAGTAACGCTCTAACTGATCCTTAAACACTGTGGCTTCGGCGGGGGCCCACCCAATGGCGTCATACATCGGCGCTGTAGCGATCGCAGATACAGAATCCCCACTGTTAACAGCTAGAGGGGCTGCAGAACCTGCAATGCTAACAGGTACAGAGACCGCAGAATCCGCAATGCTAACAGGTACAGAGACCGCAGAATCCGCACTGCTAACAGATACAGAGACCGCAGAATCCGCACTACTAACAGGTACAGAGACCGCAGAATCCCCAC
Organism: Oophaga sylvatica; assembly: GCA_033576555.1. Classification (NCBI taxonomy): domain Eukaryota; kingdom Metazoa; phylum Chordata; class Amphibia; order Anura; family Dendrobatidae; genus Oophaga; species Oophaga sylvatica. The sequence goes on from JARQOD010000001.1 coordinate 679,223,251, forward strand.
TGCTAAAGCTAGAGGGGCTGCAGAACCTGCAATGCTAACAGGTACAGAGACCGCAGAATCCGCACTGCTAACAGGTACATAGACCGCAGAATCCGCAATGCTAACAGGTACAGAGACCGCAGAATCCGCACTGCTAACAGGTACAGAGACCGCAGAATCCGCACTGCTAACAGGTACAGAGACCGCAGAATCCCCACTGCTAACAGCTAGAGGGGCTGCAGAACCTGCAATGCTAACAGGTACAGAGACCGCAGAATCCGCGATGCTAACAGGTACAGAGGCTGTAGAACCCGTATTGCTAACAGCTACAGACACATCTGTATGAAGCCTCGGCTTTTTACACACTTTATGCTTAGTCGTTAACAGTCTCTTTAACCCCATCACAACATTAACTGGATTAGATACAGCAGCGTGAGATGTGGTGGGTAAATTAATGGTATCTGACAGTTCGACACCTGTGGAGTTAGCGGTCACAGTTACAGATGACGGTAAAGGCTGTATAGTATGAGTGGTCCGTATAATGATCGGTTCTACGGTGCGCTTCTTACCATCAGCGAGCTGATCAATCTCACGGTCAAGCGCCTCACGAGTCTGTCGGGTTGTGGGATTCATGGCGGCAAACGTGACGGGTGATGTTTCTGAAGCATACGTAGTTCTCTGCGCGTGTTTACGTGGCCGCTCCTGTACTTCAGAGTATAGTTCAGCGCCATTCACAGCACCGCTGGATGGTTGCGCGCCACTTGAATGGGACAGCACGCCTGGCATCAGATAGAACTGCTGTTGCGGCTGTGGTCCAGCAGGGCCCATAGGTGTCTGTATCGGCGTCAAGAATGGCGCTGCGTGGTTCTCATTGAGACGTAGTGTTTGCAGAGGGATCGTGGTTGTTTTTCTCTCGACTTTAGATTTATCTGTGGATGAGATTGTATATGTGTCAATCTGACTTTACAACTATCTTTAAGGAAAGATTCTACATGTAGCGGATACGTGCGGAACATCGCGATCCTAGGTGTGACAAGAGTGACATACGTTGTATTAAGACTAGTCTGATATATCAAAATATACACTTACCAGTTAACGATGATGACTGCACGTTTGTAGCAGTGGTTTCTGGGACGTCTGAGGCGTTCTCCACTAGCAGGTGTATATTCTCTTTTGTAAATATCATCCTCCTAGGTTTCACTTTACGCGCTATAAATAATAATAATCATTAGAAGGGGCATCAACAATTTTCTTCAAGCGTTTGGGCAAAACACCTTTTCACGCGGCACGTACCTTTATCTTTCTTGACCGCCGCCAGGCTCCGCTTTTTAGGAGCTTTAGAAAATGCGTCGTCTTCTTGGGCTCTGTTAGTGCCAGGGTTCATAGGCATTTCGGGTGAGTCCAGCTCCGCTATCATCGCGACATCTGTAAGGAGTTAATATTCACTTACACACTTAAATTCACATAGTTAAGTGTTATATATAGTTGTATATATATATATATATATACAGACACGCAGAAACACAGCGTACCCTCGATGCCCGGCGCTGAAAGTCCGTCCCAGGGCCCGGCAGCGCCAGAACTGCTACAAACGGCATCGGTTAAAATACAGGCCTCGGGATCCGAATAGTTCAATGTGGCAAATACCTCATCAGGCAGGTCGCAGCTCATTATACTCGGTTCTTAAAGAATAAAGCAAAAATAATATGCAAAACAACTCTATATATCTATATATATATACACACACACACACACACACAATCGCACATCCACACAACGTACCCGCGCTGGGCAGCGCCGCCTGACCGCTCACGTTCCACCCATCAGTAGCGTTACTACACGCGGTCTCGGGTAAAATGGTGTGGCCGGGATCAGAATAGTTCATGGTTGGTGAAATCTCAGCAGATAGGTACTCGTTCATTATACCCGGCTCTTAAACGAGATAGAATAAAGCGGTATAAAAATAATGTGCAAAACAACTCTTAACTAGAATAGCCTGCTGTGTCTATATAAGGCGTAAAGCATACCCTGTTGCAAAGCCAGTAAGACTTCTGAAAGACTGTTAGAAAAAATATGCTCCTCCATCTAAAAATAAAATTAACTGTATGAATTTTAGCGTCAATCTATAGTAATTATTAATATTAATAGTAAGCGAGCTAAATTTACCACTACAGCGTAAATATTCAGCTATTAATCAACACAGACGTGGTATATTATTAAAACAAATAAAGTACAACTTTCGGGTACACCATAAGAGTGATATGGGAGCACGAGTGGCTTGAAATGGTTAAAAACGATTCTAACCTCCAGGCATTTCTCCATCAAATGGATTTTCCCGCTCCCTTAGACCCCCGCGATGCGCTTTATGGGGGTCGAACTAACGCCATTAAGCTCTATCATCAGGTGGAATCTGATGAGACTTTACATTACTACGACTTCACCAGTCTGTACCCCTTTGTAAACAAAACTAAAACATACCCTGTAGGTCACCCCGACATCATCTACGACAACTTTGGTTTCATTAAAAAATACTTTGGTTTAGCTAGAGTCAAGGTCTATCCCCCGAGAGATTTATTTTTTCCCGTTCTACCGGTAAAACTCAACAAAAAATTGATGTTCCCCCTTTGCTATACATGCGCTGTAAATTCCCAGGCAGAGGAGTGCAGCCATAGTGATGAAGAACGCTCCCTGACAGGTACCTGGTGCACCATAGAGCTCGAGCTGGCGATAGATAAAGGGTACTGGATCGCCCGCATCTATGAAATATGGCATTTCCCAAACACCAGCGATGATCTGTTTGCCCCCTACATTAAATTACACCTTAGGGATAAGCAGGAGGCATCAGGTTATTCTAACTGGTGCACTGATGATGCCAAGAAAAAGCAGTACATTGACAATTTTCTTGAAAAAGAGGGTGTGCGGTTACGACCTGAAAATATAGCCGTCAACCCCGCTAAAAGGCAAATCTCCAAACTTTTCTTAAATTCTTTATGGGGGAAGTTTGCTCAGCGGGCCAATCTACCAAGCACCAAGATTGTTAGGGATCCTGATGAGCTTTTTAGGTATCTCTTCCTGCCCTACTATGACATTTCTACGCTGGATTTTATCGATGATGAAACCGCAACCATTAACTGGAAATATGCGGAAGGGCACCACACAGTCAACAGAAACACAAACATCTTTATAGCCTGCTTTACCACAGCGTATGCGCGGCTAGAGCTCTATTCCCTGCTGGAACAGCTGCAGGAGAGGTGCCTTTATCACGACACAGATTCAGTTATTTTTGTGCACAGGGAAGGTGAGTGGCAGCCGCCTCTAGGCGATTACCTGGGGGAGTTGACGAGTGAGATACCCGAGGGCACATACATCACAGAGTTTGTTTCTGCAGGACCCAAAACTTACGGGTACAAGCTCAACACAGGGAAGACTGTCTTAAAAGTGAAGGGAATAACGCTAAATGTCAGTAACTCGCAATCTATCAATTTTAGCAGTCTGAAAGATCTAGTTCTGGACTACCCCCGTAATTCAGTCCCTGAAACTCAGAAGCGCATCGTCGTACAGCAGCAGGGCATTGTGAGAGATAAGAAATATTGGAATATTGAATCTCGTGTCCTACAAAAGACCCAGAAGTGTGACTACACAAAGCGCCGACTACTAGACAAATTCACCACCCTGCCGTATGGCTATTAGTACAATATTGTGATGGATACGCGGCTACAACACCCGCTCTCGTGCATTCTAGCGGGGCCGTCTAATTCTGGAAAGAGTTATTTTGTAAAACAATTGCTGTATAATATTGAAAGTAATTTTTCTCACAAACCGGATAATATTGTTTGGTTTTATTCATGCTGGCAGAAACTATATGATGAAATCTCTCTCTCTTTTCCCAACACCAGATTTTTGGAGGGTCTGCCGAATACATTCGTAGATGACGAATTATTCCCACCGGACAAGGTGAATTTGGCGATTGTTGATGATCTCATGGATAGCGCTAGCGAAAATTGCGAAATAGAAAAAGCGTTCACCAAGTATGTGCACCACAGAAATCTCAGTATTTTCTACCTGGTACAAAACATATTTTGTCAGGGTAAGAAAAGCCGCACCATAAATTTAAACACAAAGTACATGGTTCTTTTTAACAACCCTCGAGATAAATTACAAATTTTAACACTAGCTCGTCAGATGTATCCTGGAAAAACACGTTTTTTCCTAGAAGCGTTTGAGGATGCTACGCGGGAGCCTTATGGGTATTTGCTGGTCGAATTGAGAGCTAATACCTCTGAGGATCTGCGCTTACGGACGGGGTTGTTTCCACCGGCGTTACCAGCTGTCTATGTGCAGAAGAAAAACGCTTCTAAAAAGTGAATTTTATGCGGACTCGCACATTCCACGCTGTGTGCGCTGTGCTGTAAAGATGTCCGAGAGACTCCGGCGTAACTGGGCTCTCTTAAAAACTCTGGTGAAGGCAACCCCATCCGTCCGGAAATCTATTTTGCGCAATGCGAGCGTGGATTTAATCGCCGCTATAGGTGAGATTGCTTTAAACATCTTAAAAGGCAGAATCCCGTTGAAAGAGCGCCAAAAAGGCATACTGAAGAAGTGGCGTAAAGCTATAAGAACCATGAGCGATAGAGCGCAGTCCATAAAGAAAAAGAAACGGGTACTGAATCATACCGGGGGCTTTATCGGTCCTCTTTTAGGCTTTGCAATACCCATAATAACGAGTCTGCTCGCAGGCAAATAATGGACCATGCTGAGAAAATGTATCTAGTCCCCAAACAGGAGCTACACAAGCTAAGGCCACCAATCCCCGAGAGCATACGCGAAACTGTTATTCGACGCCTCGATGATGAAATTAATTCCGTTTTACAGCGCCGCGACATCCCTGACGATGTGAAAATTAAAATGTATAGCACAGTGCTGGAGCGCTACTTGGTGCATACGAAACGCAACTCGAAAGAATTAACAACTTTAAATCTCGTTAGCCCTCAGACTCCTGAGCATCAACAGCCGCCAAATACCGTCACCGATAAAAAAAATCACGAGATCGCTGAAATTGTAGGTCATATAAACCAAAAATATAAAAAGAATGCTGAATTTTTACTAAACAGGCTACTCCAGAATAAGAGTGTGACAGACTGGAATGATAAAGACGAATTTATTTTCAAAGGCGCTGTAATACCCGGGTCTAACTTAGTGGATCTGGTACGTATTACAACTCAGAGTCACGCTCTGACCGTCAGAAATTTACCTAGAAGTTGGGAATCGTTTATGCGAGCTATGGCCGAGCTGAATATACCCTCTACAGTTGTGGGTAATCCCAACACTAGGCAGCATTTAGACAAATTAAAAATGGCCTCCAGCGCTGGTGTATCTACACCGATGAGGTTAGACACCTCACCCCGTACAATTCATTCTCTGCACTCGCCGTCATTAGGCACCACGAGGGGAACTCTACTACCTAAAAAAAGGTCTCTACCGATACTGCCAGCCATGTGGCTCACGATGTAACCTATGTACTTGTTAATTATCTATTTTATCGTGTGTGTGATGCGATTTGTTAATTGTGCATGTGACACTTTTTATATCATTCTTTATGTACTTTTAAATGCGTGAAATGTCTTTGAGATGTATTTATTTATTGCAATAAAATCTTGTAACCTGTTTTACAATACCGCGTCATTGCTTTTTTAAAAATACGAATAAAACATTCGCGTGTCTAATATTGTAACACGGCCATATACATAATATGCCCGTGATCATTTCATAATATGAGCATTTAAGGGACTTGTCCGGGCATGCCCGGCCATGTCAGGTCAATTGTACAATTGTACTTACAGGGAATGGCATTCTGCTAATACGTAATCTATCTTTAACAGATCCTTCCAAGATTCGCTGCTATACACAATACAACACTGCTACACATTTGCTAAAAAGACACGTAGCCTGTTTTTATTCACTATGTTCCTATATCCTGGATAATACTGTAGAATAAACTCCATGAGAGTCAGAAACATAGTAAAACTTCTTATATACTGGAGTCTGTATTTCACTAAGAGTCTGTATTTCACTAAAAATTCTTATATACTGGAGTCTGTACTACAGACTCTGCTAGAAAATAGCTTTACATTTGGATAATACTATAGAATAATCTCCTTTTAGTCTGTACATACACACTAAACTATATCTTTACAGTGAGTGAAACACACACACAGATTTAATACAACAACTGCTAGAAAATCCAGCCTGATCAAATCCACAAGGCGATGGATAAAATATAAATAGAGACTTATAAAAATCAAGATTCGCCTTGATACAACTTTCCCCACAGTCTGATTAAATCCACAAGGCGATGGATAATATATAAATAGAGACGAATAAATTCATGAATCACTTTGATTGAAATTCATACATTCAGCAGTCCTGATTTCCCAGGCAGATCAATCTGACAGGGAGACGGATTAAATGATAGGGGGCGTGACGACCTGTCAGATTGAGTTTGACGAATAATGGAACTCCTATACTACTTATAATATTTTCTGTCCCATAGACTTGCATTGGATTTCCGGTATCGGAATCGGGTATCACCGATACTTTTGGGGTATCTGGCGATACCCATTCCGATCCGATACTTCTTGATATCGGAAAGTATCGCTCAACCCTAGTCACTAGAGTTCACAATGAAACTAATCATCTGTCATTGTAATGCTCAGACAGGCTGGGTCCTCCAGATGAAGAGTATGTATTAGGGCCCCTACAGATGAATGTATAAGAAATTGTCCAGAAAGCTCAGATAATTTTTTTCTAATTTTAATCCATGTGTCCATTTTTTACGTTCATGTGACATCCATGTGATGTCCGTGTAACATCCATCAAATATAGTTTTCTAGGTTTATAAAAAATTGGATGCCACTGGGAGGTTCTATGTGGGATTAAAAATTTTTTTTGTAAAGCATCCATAGACTTGAATGGGTGAGTTTAAGTTGGAAGAAATTAGTGCATGTTGTTATTTTTTTCTCATAGACAGTCATGCTGAGGAAAAACTCATTAATCTGAAGAGCCTTATTGAATAACTTGGGTCAATGTGCTGACCGTGTGCTAGCTGATTAACAATCGGACAGCAAACGTACGATTTATACGCTTTTGAAATCATGATCTCCTGTCTCTGGTCTCTGAAACCCTATAATGTTGCTTTTGCTGTACATATTTTTTATTGTGTATGTGAATGACTGTCTAGCACTCATGCAATATGATAGCTAAAAAATAGGCCCATGGCCCATGCAGCCTCTTGATATCTTGTGTGTCCTCTCTCTCTTCAGAAATTTGTGATTGAGTGCCGTACAATTTTTTTCTTAAAAAATCACAAAAATATAAATGCAAATTATATTTGCCAGACACTGCAAAGTCAGGAAATTTAACTCCTTTGATCACATGTAATCAGTAATGGTTTGGCATGTACACACAAAAAAATTACTTATAAAAAGGGTGTTAAAAAATCATTATTTTGTGATACACACACAGTTCAATTTCGGGAATTTTTCAATCATCTTTTGTATTTTTTAGCATAACTCTCTCTTCCTAAAAAAGACTGATCAAGAAATGCTAGGTACATGGCATGGCTAAAAAACAATGGCAACATGCCATAGTATTGGGGTGACATGAACAGACTTCATATTTGACTAATAAAAGAGGGGTGTTAAAAATCATTAGTTAGTGACATGCAGATTTTGAGAGTCAGATTGCCATACAGTTAAATTTTAGTATTTTTTTTAAAATCTCGCTTGCATTTTTAAGCACAATTTCCAAAAATAACCAAAAATGCTAGTTCCATAGCATGACCAAAAACCAACAGAGGCAATGACCCACACTATTTATGTGGCTTGTTCATACTTCAAATTTGACTAATAAAATGGGTCAAACATGAATGCTTGATACAGTTGACAAATTGAATAAAAAAACAGGTGTGAAAAAAATCAGCGAGATCACGGGAGAGGCCACGTAGAACCCACCGCTGCCACCAATTTGTCAGGAAGAACACCGGAGGATCACGCAAATCTCACTACTGCCACCAATTTGTCAGAGATAAAAGCAGGGGGAATTGCACAGATCCCACCACTGCCACCAATTTCTCAGGTGATGCAACTCCTCTGTCACCAATTGTCAGGACAATTATGCAATTGACTGGTGAGTGAATGACGAGGCAGTGGATGTTTCCACTACTAGGACAGTTATTGGGGAACTCAGAATGAGCGTATGGTATATACACCTCCAATTCCAATTCATGGAATACTTGTATATGTATATGTACACCAATACGATCACTGCCAACTCCACAATAACAAAAGGAACTACCGTGTTTCCCCGATAGTAAGACACCCCCGATTGTAAGACGTATCGGGAGTTTCAGAGGGGTCGGCTAATATAAGCCGTACCCCGAAAGTAAGACATATGTCTTACTTTCGGGGAAACACGGGGGTATTGCCGCCTCTCTCTCATCTAGCTGCGTGCCGCTTCCTGCCCACGTCCGCACCGTCCCCCTCTCCATACGTCGCCGCGTCTGTCATCTACCACTGCCGCCTTCCGCCACGGGCTCCGGCTCCCTGCAGCCGCTGGTCCCGCCGTCCTCCGTCGCTCCGTTCGCCCGCAGTCCCGGGCTGAAGTTCTCGCGCGCTCTATTTAAATTTCTTCTTCGGTCCCGAAACGTCATCACGTTGGTCACTCACGTGACCGGAGGCCGGAGAGAACTGTCTATCACTGCAGCCTCCGGTCACGTGAGTGACCAACGTGATGACGTTTCGGGACCGAAGAAGAAATTTAAATAGAGCGCGCGAGAACTTCAGCCCGGGACTGCGGGCGAACGGAGCGACGGAGGACGGCGGGACCAGCGGCTGCAGGGAGCCGGAGCCCGTGGCGGAAGGCGGCTGCAGAAAAACTCAGGTGAGTTTTTCTGGTGGTAGATGGCAGACGCGGCGACGTATACACAGTAATCATACATCAGTAAAACATATACACTGGCATACTGGGGTATCATCTGCTGTATGTAACCCAGTGGGTATCAGCAGGTGTCACACTGGATTAAATACAGCAGGTGGTACTGTATCACACTGGGTTAGATACAGGTAATTTTTTTTCAATATAAGACATACCCCGAAAGTAAGACATAGTGGGGTTTTTGGGGATAAAAAGAAAGTAAGACACTGTCTTACTTTCGGGGAAACACGGTACTAGCTGCCACCACCAATCATTTGTACAGGCCGATTGGACACCCACTACAGGTAGTGTATGGCTTTAGGGTTGCGGTTTACATAGCAAGAGGAGTGGAGCTATTAAATTTTATATACAGTACTTAATCCGAACAGGTAAGCAGTGTTCATTAAAAAAATATACAAATATGTTACAAAATGGGAACAAAACAAATGTAAGGTTCTGTGTACATGTTCCTGAAACTCAGTTTGTTCGTCAGCCATTTTACTTTCTGTCTTGCTGCAGCTATCTTGCCCTCAGTCAAAATGGAGTTTCCAGCTTGCATGTTCCCGCCCTGATTCTCTCCTTTTGCTTCTTAAGCAGCCACAGCTGAGCAATCAGTGCTTCAGAATCTAGCCTGCAGTGAACCTGTGACCTGACTCCTAAAGCCTTGGACCTTGTACTCCAGCTATTCCTACTGAGGAACTCTGAAGCACTTGTGGACTCTGAACCCTGCTCTTTGAAAGACCCACGTTTGCATGGACTTACGGTAACAGAGAAGAAGATCCTGAACCTGTTGTGGAGAGTGATTGCTGAGCTTAGATTACTCTGGCCTGCTGTGTCTCCTGCTTCTGTGTCTGCAAACTGTGTGACTATTTTTGCCAACTTGTATGAAGTAATACAAGACTTTCTATATCAAACCTGTGTCTCATGTATTTTCATCGCACCCAAGCACAAGACGCTATATGAACTGTACTACATACATTACAAGATTCTGAAGCCAAAACGTTAGTGTCTGCTGGGTCTGGAAAGGCTGTGTCTGCTGTAACTGTGGATATCGGATGTCCGGTTGTACTTTCTGTGATGATAGTGGTTGTGACTTCTCACAACCATTCCAGGTGAGCAGTTCCCTTAATTTTTTTTTCTCTCTGCAGTGTTACCACAGGTAAACACTATTGTTTTTTTTTTCTCTCCTCTCCTCTTCTTCCAGTACTCCTGTCTTAAAAGATCTGGAAAATGGAGGCCCGCATAAAGGAACTTTGCGGAGTGACTGATAATATCCTTGCAGATTTGCAGAATATAAAGACCCGTTTTTCAAGCCTACAGGACCTCACTAATCACAATTTGCAAGTGTTTGGACAGACTGCCCAGGATTTGCGAGCCAGGATTGAGGTTCTAGAAGAGCGAGTCCAGGCTCCTGCCGTAGCCCTGAGTTCTGGGATTCCCAAGTTGCCCCCTTTTCGTTTTGGCGGTGAACGTGAGAAATTCAGGGGATTTATTAATCAATGCAATCTTTTTTTTTCTGCACATGCTTCACAATTTCCCACTGAACGATCTAAGGTGCTTACTATAATTATGTTGCTTACCAACAAGGCTTTGATGTGGGCAAACCCTCTGATTGAGACTGAGGATGATTGTTTGAATCACCTTGATGCTTTTATTTCAGCTATGGGGCAGGTGTTTGATGACCCCAATCGAGGTGCAACAGCTGAAGCAGCCATGTTAGCTTTGCGCCAAGGTAAGCACTCGGTAGCTGAATATGCCTTGGATTTCAGGAGATGGGCCCTTGATACCACCTGGGACAGTTCCGCCAAAAAATCTATTTTTCGAAAAGGGTTATCTCCACTGATTAAGGATGAACTTGCTCGTGCCGACCCTCCCACTGCGTTAGGTGACTTTATTAACTACTGCATCCGTATTGATACTCATCTGACTGAACGCAGGCAAGAGAGATGGTTCGAAAGCAATCGCACTAACCTTTTCCTACCTTCCTCTCCAGCTAAGGAACCTTTGAGTAGGATTACACGGGAACCTGAACCTGAACCCATGCAGGTAGACTCTTTACAACGACGGGTTAGTGATGCACGCAAGGAACATCGTTTTAAGGAGAATCTATGTTTCTATTGTGGTAAGTCAGGGCACTTCATTATAAACTGCCCCAGCCGTTCTCGTAAGACTACTGCAGCACTCATTCATTGTGAGTGTTGCGAGAGGGGATCTGTCAGGTCCGAGCCTCAGGCTCCAGAGAGATCTGCAGCAACAGATCTTGATTTCTCGGACTTAAACTCCGTTACCTCTGAGGACGTTGACTGTGTAAACGCTGCCATTTTTCAAGTTTCCTCAGCGGTGTCCCAGCTGAGTTGTAAGAAAAACAATTCTCATTGCTTTCTTTCCATCAAACTCTGGGTTGACTCAGCTTGGGTGTCTAGCTCTGCTATGATCGACTCAGGGGCAAGTGGAAATTTTATGGATGTCTCCTTTGCTCTGAAACAGGGGATACGTTCAGTGAAGAAGGCTACTCCAGTACAGATGGAAACTGTGGATGGCTCCCTGCTGACCTCTGGACCAGTGGATCAGGAAACAGAGCCTTTGAGGGTTCTTATGGGTAAAGATCATCAAGAGAAACTGTCCTTTATGCTTATCTCTTCTCCCCACTTTCCCATTATTCTAGGGCTACCATGGCTGCAGGCTCAGAATCCTACCATTAACTGGGAGACCAAGGAATTACACTTTCCAGAGAAACAGATGAGTCCAAAAGTTTCAGCTTGCTCTGTTCCTAAAGGAACCATGTCAGTCCCTGAACTACCAGCTGTATACCAGGACTATGTGGATTTATGTGACAAGAAGAACGCTGACCAGCTTCCTCCTCACCGTCCATATGATTGTCCAATTGAATTATTGCCTGGAGCAGAGATACCTTTTGGTAAGATCGACCCCCTGGCGGGGCCCGAGCTAAAGGCTTTAAAGGATTACATAGACGAAAATCTAGCCAAGGGCTTCATACGCCCCTCTTCATCTCCTGCAGGTGCACCCATCTTCTTTGTAAAGAAGAAAGATGGATCTCTGAGACCATGCGTAGACTATAGGGAACTCAATAAGGTTACTATTAGAAACCGTTATCCATTGCCTTTAATCCCTGAGTTATTGGAGAGAGTGCGACATGCCAAAATTTTCTCTAAACTAGATCTTCGTGGGGCCTATAACTTAGTCCGTATTAGACCTGGGGATGAATGGAAGACTGCATTCAGGTCACGCTATGGAAACTTTGAATATCTAGTTATGCCTTTTGGTCTGAGTACCGCCCCAGCCACTTTCCAACACTTGGTGAATGACATCTTCAGGGATCTCCTAGATACATTCGTGGTAATTTATTTGGATGATATTCTAATTTTTTCTAACTCCACAGAGGAACATCATGGACATGTGAGAATGGTCTTGGAACGTCTAAGACAAAATCATCTTTACATCAAACTTGAAAAGTGTGAATTCCATAGGACCGAAATTCAATTTCTGGGGTATGTACTGTCTACACAAGGAATTAGTATGGATGGAAGCAAAACCCAAGCCATCAAGGATTGGCCAAGTCCTAGAAATGTGAAGGAGGTACAGCGCTTCATCGGGTTTGCCAACTTCTATAGACGTTTCATTAGAAATTTCTCTGAGGTAGTGTCACCTATCACCCAACTTACCCGGAAAGAGTCTAGGTTCTCCTGGACTCCCCAAGCCCAGGAAGCATTTTCCCGTCTAAAAGATAAATTTACCACTGCACCTATCCTAGTACATCCCAACCCCGAGCTTGCCTTCATAATAGAGGTGGATGCTTCAGACTGTGCCGTTGGAGCTATACTTTCTCAGAGAACAGGTGAGAAGAATGTCTTGCATCCCTGTGCCTTCTTTTCCCAGCAGTTGTCTTCGGCTGAGAGGAACTACGATGTGGGCAATAGAGAGTTGTTGGCCATTATTGCCGCCTTCAAAGAATGGAGACACCTTCTTCAGGGAGCTGCACAGCAAATAGTCGTCCTGACAGACCATCGTAACCTTGAGTTTATCAGGTCGGCTAAGTGCCTGACTCCTCGCCAGGCTCGCTGGAATCTTTTCTTAAACCAATTTAATTTTATCATTTCTTATAGACCAGGATCGCGCAATGGAAAGGCTGATGCACTCTCTAGGATTTACTCAGCAGAGACACGTCCAATTACTCCTCCTAAGACTATTCTTCCTGACTCTAGATTCCTAGGAGTAATTCATAATCAAGACCTACTTAAGGACATCAAGGAAGCATACCATGCGGATTCCTTTTTGGCACAACCCCCAAGGGACGAAAGTCTTGTCTTTAAGAATGGTGTGTGGATTCAGGGACAACGCCTGTATATTCCTGAAACAGTCAGATTGAGAGTATTGCAACTCATTCACGATTCCAAGATAGCTGGGCATAGAGGAATTCTAAAGACACAGGAATTTCTCTCTCGTTTCTTTTGGTGGCCCACTTGCAGGAAGGATGTTTTAAACTATGTCACTTCATGTGAAGTCTGTGCAAGATGCAAAACACCTCGCTCCTCACCAACTGGTCTGTTACAGCCTCTTCCCACCCCGTCCCGCCCGTGGGGATCCATTTCTATGGACTTCATTGTGGAGTTACCAACCTCTCAAGGGAAGAACACCATTCTAGTGGTGGTTGACCGTCTAACAAAGGCAGCTCATTTTATCCCTTGTGTCGGCTTACCCACTGCAAAACAGACATCAGATTTGATGATTAAAGATGTGTTTCGCTTACATGGAGTACCGGATGAGGTTATTTCGGATCGAGGGGTGCAATTCACTTCTAGGTTTTGGCAAAATTTCTGTGCAGCATTGGACATTAAAGTAAACCTTTCTTCTGCTTTTCATCCCCAGACTAATGGACAGACCGAACGAACCAATCAAACCCTGGAGCAGTATCTCCGCTGCTTTATCTGCCACCTACAGGATGATTGGGTGGATCTACTTCCATTAGCTGAGTTCTCGTATAACAACTCTCAGAGTGCCTCCACTAAGCAGTCTCCTTTTTACTCTAATCTAGGTTATCATCCTAACATTCTACCACGATTTCCCATAGAAACGCCTTTTCCAGCAGTGGCTGAAAGAATCACGTCTTTACAGAAGAATATGGATCTTCTAAAGGAGAATCTGGAATCGGCTCAGGAAAGGTACAAGAAAGCAGCAGATAAATTTCGTAAACCTGCACCAGCTTTCAAGGTAGGAGACTTGGTCTGGCTGTCAACCAGAAATCTTAAGTTAAGGATTCCATCGTCTAAGTTGGGACATAAGTACATTGGACCCTATAAAATCAGTAAAATTATAAGTGCCGTTGCTTGTCGTCTTCAACTGCCCAGAACTATGAGAATTCACCCTGTCTTTCATGTATCCCTACTAAAGGCTGCGACACCCAATACGTTTCCTGGACGTTCTTCTCCTTGCCCTGACCCAGTGCTAGTCGATGGTCAGGAAGAATTTGTGGTGGAAAGGATTTTAGATTCCAGGTTGTATAGAAATCAGTTACAATATCTGATTAAATGGCAGGGCTACCCAGTGGAGGACAACTCATGGGAACCAGTCAATAACGTTAATGCTCCTCGCTTGCTCCGTCAGTTTCATCAGAGGTACCCACACAAGCCTGGCCTGAGGTCATCCGGAGGTTGTCCCTAAGGGGGGAGTAATGTAAGGTTCTGTGTACATGTTCCTGAAACTCAGTTTGTTCGTCAGCCATTTTACTTTCTGTCTTGCTGCAGCTATCTTGCCCTCAGTCAAAATGGAGTTTCCAGCTTGCATGTTCCCGCCCTGATTCTCTCCTTTTGCTTCTTAAGCAGCCACAGCTGAGCAATCAGTGCTTCAGAATCTAGCCTGCAGTGAACCTGTGACCTGACTCCTAAAGCCTTGGACCTTGTTCTCCAGCTATTCCTACTGAGGAACTCTGAAGCACTTGTGGACTCTGGAACCCTGCTCTTTGAAAGACCCACGTTTGCATGGACTTACGGTAACAGAGAAGAAGATCCTGAACCTGTTGTGGAGAGTGATTGCTGAGCTTAGATTACTCTGGCCTGCTGTGTCTCCTGCTTCTGTGTCTGCAAACTGTGTGACTATTTTTGCCAACTTGTATGAAGTAATACAAGACTTTCTATATCAAACCTGTGTCTCATGTATTTTCATCGCACCCAAGCACAAGAGCTATATGAACTGTACTACATACATTACAACAATATTGTATATACAATTACATAAGATAAAAAGGGATAATGAAAGAGAAGTACTAAATTTGATGTTGCAGGAATGTCTCTTATCTTTATGGAGGGAAGCGCTCTAATTAGGAAAATGGAACACTCTTTATCTTCCAAAATTGAGCAATGACAAAAACCCAAACTCTGATTTTTATTAGATAAAGGTTACATAACTCCCATTGTTGAGATTATAATGGGGGCTGGTAGTGGGATGTGCTAGGCCTTTTGAAGATTATGAAATCTACAACTTGCAGGATATCTTTGTCCCTGGAGGTCCCAGGTGGGAGATATTGTTGTCATGTTGCCTATCACAATTGCAATTTTGCTTTCTATAGAATTGAAACATGGCACGGAGAGCATGTCATGCTCAGCGAGGAGCGGAGACTGCCTGTCAGTACATATCTCTCTAGCCTGCTCTTCCTTTTCTCGCTTAGAAATTATATAGCTTGCATTTCACAGGCAGTCAGTTTGGTGGGGGAGGGCAGTACAGTTAAGGCTGACAATAGCATGAGAGAAGGGCTACAACTGCAGATGTGCTTGTAATGAGACTAAATTCTGCTGTATGCCTCTCCCCCCCCATACCGACTGCCTGGTAGATGGAAGCTGAAGAAGTGTTAGTTGTATTGATGCACAGCTTTGCTGCTGAGCTGACAGCACTGTGAGAGAAGAGTTGCAGATGTGTTTGTAGTGACAAAAAGCTCAGCTCTGCTGTACTGTGTTAGTTACAGTGCCTTGCGAAAGTATTCGGCCCCCTGGATCATTCAGAGATCCACAATGAACTTCTGGAGTGTTTGCTGCACTGAAAGTAAAGGGGCCGAATAATATTGCACGCCCCACTTTTCAGTTTTTGTATTTCTACAAAAATTTAAAATAACCAATAAATTTCGTTCAACTTCACAATTGTGTCCCATTTGTTGTTGATTCTTCACCAAAAATTTACATTTGGTATCTTTATGTTTGAAGCATGATATGTGGGAAAAGGTTGAAAAGTTCCAGGTGGTCAAATACTTTCACAAGGCACTGTGTAATCACACACATCTCAGGAGAAACATGAGAAGAGCAGATAGTCCATCATTACGTCACACACTGGTGATTCCCCTTCCATTTAAAATAACTGGAAACAGATTTTCCGGGAGATCTGTGTTGTAGATGTTAATGGCTCATTTTCATATTAAGAAAAATGTGGATTTTTCTAGAACAAGAGCAGATATCAAGGTATCATTTTATTAAATGTTCAATGACCTGCATGCCAATGTATACAGTTTTAAGTGAACCTGTGACCTGACAGACGGCCAAAATGCCAGTGGTGCGGTTACAGCCACCGATCTGCATTCTCAGAGCAGTGACTGAACCAGCATTGGTGCCACCCACGTGACTGAAACAGGAACACTGCTGGGGGAAATAAAGTTAATTTTCATTTTCTCCGCGGCAGTGTCAGAGAGGCAGCACTGGCATGAATTCAGTCACTGCTTTAAGTATACAGAGCGGCGGCTGCAACCGCACCCTGACTGACACTGACTCTGCATTAGAGTTGGCTGCCAGTCAAAGCTGCCGCTCTGTATACTTAGAGGGGACACCCGCATGACTAAAACCCGAACTTTGCCAAGGAGAATAAAGAAAATTTTTATTCCGAAGCATACGGCTATGTGTAGGCCACAGCAAGCATAAAAACGCTATTAATCTGTAGATTAACCCCATATCTTCAGGTTAATAGCATTTTTTTTGTAACATGTTCCCTTTAAGAGGGTAAATCCAACTAACAGATTGTCTTTTATTGCTTTTTTCATTCATCAATATTGCAATATTGCTGCTGCATGAATGCTAAAAAAAAAGTGTAGTTGAAGTGTTTGGTTATGAGTTGTACTCAATGCACTTATGTCTACCTTCATTATTAAAAACTATGAAAACTATGAAATGATTAAGCCTTGAGCTGTGATGTCCTCTCATTATGCAGATTCACAACAAAATTGCTGCTGCATTCCCTGATTCTGCTTTTATATAGACTATTATAATTGCTCCTTATCAGCTCTGCTATAACATACATTTTGACAGCTACAATGTATTATGGAAATATGGAAAGTCTGTCCACAAGGCCAGAGGTCATGTAAGCCTTCTCTGGTTTCTTTTCTGCAATGTGTAAAATGACAGTGGCCACTTTAGACGATTTGTGCATAGCAAATAAATAAATTGCTTTAATTTGCATTCTTTAGCAAATTATTAAACATTTTACAAACATTTGATTTTCACAATATTGATTCTGTCATCTATTAATTACCCATTTAGCCCACATCAATGATATCATCACATTATAAATTTTAATGGTCTAGTTTACTGATCTGTGAATATATTCTATTCTATATATATTGTGGTGTAGTCACACCTGATGCAGCTAGGGGGCACTGTGTATGCTCCTCGAGGTATGCATGGAAGCATGGTTTGGGTTGTGGTGAAGGACCTGTGATGAGGTCATGATCAGGTGACCTAACCATGTGATCCTGACCTCACCTATGTTATGTGTATCAAAAGGACCTGTGATGAGGTCTGTCATGTGTGCATTGCCACGAAGATCGTCGCGGTTGCACATTTTGACTTCTCACAGCTGAGCTGCTGTTCCTTTGTGTTTGGCAGCTAGGGAGTTAATTCTGTCTGTGCTCGGTGCTGGGACTGGGTGCAGTTTCTCCCGGCTGCAATTGATTATTTGTTGATTGGTTTCCTTTAAATTCCTTGTTGTCTGCTTGGGGAGTTGCCAGTGAAACCTTCATGCAGACCACAGATAGGAATGAATCTGTATAGACTTTAGTTGTGAGCTCCTTAGTTGTTCTAAGCTCAACTTGGTTAGAGTTTATTTCCCAGACCATTTATGTTCCTTTGGTGTTTGAGTGTGTATGCAAGCGAGTGTTATCCTGTCTGTCTTATATGTCTAATCTGTGTATTTAGCTGAGATCAGCCCATATCCCTTTGGTGGTAGTCAGGATCCTTCTTAGGACTGATTACAGGGTTCAGGGTCTGATAGGAGACAGGGTTAGGTTGGAGACTTGGACCTCTGAACCATTATCAGTACCTCCAAGGTGAGGGATTAGTTAGGACCCCAGTTTAGGGTCAGGTTAGATCCCGGTCCACCTCTTTCCTGTTTCAGCTCATCAAGTCCTCAAGATTAACCCTGAGTTCAGCAGATATCGTGTCAGGTAAATCTATTCTATACTTACATGCTGATGTTACTATACTAGTTGTTGTATAGAGTGTTGTTCCTGTATTAATAGTTTACTGACATTGTATACATATCATTAGACAGCGTGACATTTTCACTGGCCATAAAAATTATCTCCAGTTACCATGGATCCAGTAGCCCAGCTGGCTCTGCAGTTGCAGGGATTATCCATGGAGCTGACGGACATTAAGTCCAAAGTTTTGTCTCCCCTGGAGCAAACCAGAGTTGAACCTAAAGTAGCTCTCCCGGACAGGTTCACTGGTGGGCGAGACAAATTTTTCACCTTCCGGGAGGCATGTAAATTGTATTTTCGGCTTCGGCCTCGATCATCAGGGAGTGAGGAGCAGAGAGTGGGAATTGTTATCTCACTTCTGCAAGGGGACCCTCAATCCTGGGCATTTTCCCTTCCTCCGGGATCCCCGGCTCTACTGTCTGTAGATCAATTTTTTACTGCCCTGGGATTGGTATATGATGACCCAGATCAGGTCTCTCTTGCTGAGACAAAATTACGTAAGATACAGCAGGGAGATCGTCCGGCAGAGGAATTTGCTTCTGAGTTTCGTAGATGGGCCACAGATACTCAGTGGAATGACCCAGCTCTTAGGAGCCAGTTTTGTCATGGGCTTTCTGATAAATTAAAAGACGTTTTGGCTCAGTATGAGTCTCCTCATTCTCTGGAGGCTGCTATGGCCTTAGCTATCCGTACTGATAGACGGCTTCGGGAGAGGGGTGAGGTAACCCCACTCCCTGTTGTTTCTCCACCTACCACTAAAGTCCCTTATGTTGAGGTTCCCCTTGTCTGTTCGGATGAGCCTATGCAGTTGGGAGGGACATCATTTCGTAGGAGGGGATTGGCGGTACGCCGCAGGACTAGAAGATGTTTTTTCTGCGGGAAAGAGGGACATTTTGTGGAGAATGTCCATCCCGTGCCTTGTTGAGCCAAAAGTCGCCGGAAAACTGTTAATCCCAGGTTGTGTGGTGGACGACAACCTGGGAGTATGTATTTCATCCGCCAGTTCTTCTCAGTTCCTTGTACCAGTGGAGGTGGTAGTTGGTACGAGAGTGGAGAGATTGTCTGTTCTTCTTGATAGTGGTTCCGGGGCTAATCTGGTTGACGCTCAGTTTGCTCAGGCTCAAGGTATGCATCTGAGTGTATTGGTCAAACCGATCCCTATATTCTCCATTGACGCCAGTCCTCTCGGCCAAGGTAGCTTTGTTCATGAGGTTCATAACATTGACCTTCGGGTAGGGGCAATACATAGGGAACAATTATCTTGTTATGTGTTGGAGGGTCTACCTACTCCCATTGTGTTGGGACTTCCTTGGTTGGTTAAACATAACCCTGTGATTAATTGGCAGTCCAGAGAAATAAGCCAATGGGGTGAGTTTTGCAAAAGCAACTGCATGAACACAGTCATCAGTGCGGTCGTGCCTAGTACATTGCCTCCTTTTTTGGAGGATTTTGGGGATGTTTTCTCTGAGGAGGGGTGTCAGGAGTTGCCTCCTCATCGCGTGTATGACTGCTCTATTAATCTACTTCCTGATGCTAAGTTGCCTAAAGCTAGGTTGTATAATCTTTCTGGTCCTGAGAGGCAGGCTATGAAAGATTATATTTCTGAAAGTCTGGCCAAAGGGCATATTAGACCTTCATCTTCCCCAGTAGCCGCGGGGTTCTTCTTTGTGAAGAAGAAAGATGGAGGCCTACGCCCTTGCTTGGATTTCCGCAAACTTAATCGGATTACTGTTCGAGATCCGTATCCGCTCCCACTTATTCCTGATCTCTTCAATCAAATTGTTGGCGCCAAATGGTTTTCTAAATTGGATCTCAGGGGGGCGTATAATCTGATTAGGATAAAAGAGGGGGATGAGTGGAAAACGGCGTTTAACACGCCGGAGGGACATTATGAGAACCTTGTCATGCCTTTTGGTCTGACTACTGCACCAGCAGTATTCCAACATTTTGTTAATGACATTTTTCGTCACCTTGTGGGGCTGTTTGTGGTTGTATATTTGGACGACATTTTAATTTACTCGCCAGATCTTGTGTCTCATCAGGAGCATGTGAGACAGGTGTTGCAGATCTTGCGAGACAATAAACTATACGCCAAACTGGAGAAGTGTGTATTTGCCGTACAGGAACTTCAGTTTTTGGGTTTTTTGGTGTCAGCCTCCGGTTTCCGTATGGACCCTGAAAAGGTGAGAGCAGTGCTTGAATGGGATCAGCCAGGGGTTCTTAAGGCTCTGCAGCGTTTTTTGGGGTTTGCTAACTACTACCGGAAATTTATTTGTAATTTCTCATCTGTCGTCAAACCTCTCACTGACATGACAAGAAAAGGGACGGATTTTTCTAAATGGTCGGACAAAGCTTGCCAAGCCTTTTCCTCTTTGAAGAAATGTTTTGCTTCGGCACCCGTTCTCATCCAACCAGATGCATCTCAGCCGTTCATTGTGGAGGTGGATGCGTCTGACGTAGGGATGGGTGCTATATTGTCCCAGGGTCCGTCCCCTGGTAAATGGCATCCGTGCGCTTTCTTTTCTAAGAAATTGTCGTCCACCGAAAGGAATTATGATATCGGCAATAGGGAACTTTTGGCCATTAAGTTAGCTTTTGAAGAATGGCGTCACTTTTTGGAGGGGGCAGTCCACCCGGTTACCGTTATTACTGATCACAAGAACCTGTTGTATTTGGAATCCGCTAAGCGTCTGAATTCCAGACAAGCTCGATGGTCGTTGTTTTTTACTAGGTTTAATTTTGTCGTCACTTATCGCCCGGGGTCTAAGAATGTAAAGGCTGATGCCTTGTCTCGCAGTTTCCCAGGGGCCGGGAAAACGGATGACCCGAGTCCTATCCTTCAGGAGGGGGTGGTAGTGTCGGCTGTATTTTCTGAGCTTGAGGAGGAGGTGTTAGAGGCTCAGGGGGACGCCCCTGCAGGACCTCCAGGGAGACTGTTTGTCCCAAATCTGTTGAGACAAAAGGTTATTGAGGCACATCATAATTCTGCTCTAGCAGGACATCCAGGGAGTAAGGCTACTTTAGATCTCCTTTCTCGCCGGTTTTGGTGGCCTAATGCTAATAAAGATGTTATAACTTTTGTCGCGTCATGTGGGGTGTGTGCTCGCTCTAAAACCCCTCATACCCGTCCGTCTGGGACCCTTTTACCCTTGAAACTTCCGGAGCGTCCATGGACTCATTTATCTATGGACTTCATTACGGACCTTCCTCCGTCGTCAGGGAATACTGTCATACTGGTGGTTGTTGACAGGTTCAGTAAGATGGCACATTTCGTTGCTCTTCCTGCACTCCCTAATGCTAAAACTCTGGCGCAGGTGTTCATTAGGGAGATCGTTAGACTTCATGGGTTGCCTTCTGATGTGGTGTCAGATAGGGGGTCTCAGTTTGTGTCCAAATTTTGGAGGGCATTTTGTTTACGTCGGGGGATGCAATTGTCATTTTCCTCGGCTTTTCATCCGCAGACCAATGGTCAGACAGAGCGTCTGAATCAGAGCTTAGAGACATATCTCCGGTGTTTTGTCTCAGAGAACCAAGAGGACTGGTCTTCTTTCTTGCCTCTGGCAGAGTTCGCTCTTAACAACAGGCGGAGCGAGTCCACTGGTAAGTCCCGTTTTTTGGGGCATATGGTTTCCATCCCCAGTTTTGTACTTTCAATGGGGGGGCCCTTCTGGGGTTCCTGAGGAGGAGCGTTTCTCGTCGTCACTTGCTTCTGTGTGGAGAGGTGTATTGAATAATCTGAGTGCGATGGGGAACCGTTACAAACGTATGGCTGATAGGAGGAGAGTTGCTGGTCCAGATCTGAATGTGAACGATCTGGTATGGTTGTCTACCAGGAATATAAAACTTAAAGTGCCCTCCTGGAAACTGGGTCCCAGATTCATCGGGCCGTACAGGATCAGTTCCATAATTAATCCTGTGGCATTTCGTCTGGACCTCCCTCCTACGTTTAAAATTCATAATGTGTTCCACAAGTCATTACTTAAAAGGTATGTGGCACCAGTCATATCGTCACCTCTACCTCCTCCTCCTGTGTTGGTCAATGGTAACTTGGAATTTCAAGTATCAAAGATCATTGACTCACGTCTGAATCGCCGGTCCCTTCAGTACTTGGTGCATTGGAAGGGGTATGGTCCAGAGGAGAGGACGTAGGTCCCTGCGTCTGATGTTAACGCAGATCGTTTGGTTCGGACCTTCCACAGAACTCACCCGGGCAGGCCTGGCCCTGAGGGTCCGGAGGCCCCTCGTAGAAGGGGGGGTACTGTCATGTGTGCATTGCCACGAAGATCGTCGCGGTTGCACATTTTGACTTCTCACAGCTGAGCTGCTGTTCCTTTGTGTTTGGCAGCTAGGGAGTTAATTCTGTCTGTGCTCGGTGCTGGGACTGGGTGCAGTTTCTCCCGGCTGCAATTGATTATTTGTTGATTGGTTTCCTTTAAATTCCTTGTTGTCTGCTTGGGGAGTTGCCAGTGAAACCTTCATGCAGACCACAGATAGGAATGAATCTGTATAGACTTTAGTTGTGAGCTCCTCAGTTGTTCTAAGCTCAACTTGGTTAGAGTTTATTTCCCAGACCATTTATGTTCCTTTGGTGTTTGAGTGTGTATGCAAGCGAGTGTTATCCTGTCTGTCTTATATGTCTAATCTGTGTATTTAGCTGAGATCAGCCCATATCCCTTTGGTGGTAGTCAGGATCCTTCTTAGGACTGATTACAGGGTTCAGGGTCTGATAGGAGACAGGGTTAGGTTGGAGACTTGGACCTCTGAACCATTATCAGTACCTCCAAGGTGAGGGATTAGTTAGGACCCCAGTTTAGGGTCAGGTTAGATCCCGGTCCACCTCTTTCCTGTTTCAGCTCATCAAGTCCTCAAGATTAACCCTGAGTTCAGCAGATATCGTGTCAGGTAAATCTATTCTATACTTACATGCTGATGTTGCTATACTAGTTGTTGTATAGAGTGTTGTTCCTGTATTAATAGTTTACTGACATTGTATACATATCATTAGACAGCGTGACAAGGTCATGATCAGGTGACCTAACCATGTGATCCTGACCTCACCGATAGGTGGGGTTACACCTATGTAATGGAGTTTGTTTTGCACCTGTGAGAGAGTGTGTGGGAGTCTGTGAGTGTGAACAGACTTCCATGTGTCCAAGGCAGGACATTGCAGAGAGGTCTCTGTGACTGAAGAGTGAGGCTCCAGGCAGGAGCTGAAGCATTGAAGAGCTGTATTATATGTTACCATATGGTTTATGATGTAATAAACCTAAGGACTTTTTGCATAAGATCGAGTCTCCTGATTACCTCTGAAGCAGCCGAGTGAGTGAAACCTTACAATTGGTGGATGGAATGCTGGCAGCGGCCCAAGGAGCACATTTTCCAGGACTGAGAATCAGGAACCAGAGGAGGAACGGACGGTCTGTGAAAACCGTGAGTGTGACCGGTGGTCACGAATAAACTGTGCATTGATGTTTATATGTGGTGCCTCTGAAGATAAGAGGTATCTGAAGAAACTGTTAAGCAGTGGTGACAGACAGGAGTCTGTGTTATGTGACCGGGGTCATTGAGAAGTAAGCAAAAAGCATGCTGAGAAGATACCTCAGAGGAGGTGTCTGGAAACCTGCGTGGCCAACAGGTAACAGACAGGAGTCTGTGGTGTACTGACGGGTCAGTGAGACTGTTTTTTTCCTTTGTGGGATGCCTCTCTGAGAGAGGAGGTGTCCGGAAAATCTCTCTGGCTGAGAGTGGTGACAGACAGGAGTCTGTGTTGTGCTGACGGGTCAGTGAGAAACTGTTTTTTTTCTGGGACACGTGTGAGGTGTTTGCTGTGGCTCGTGGAGTCATGAAGGTGACAAGCGGCTGGCTGTGACTCGTGGGGTCACGAAGGTGAAAAGCGGCAAGACAGCGCAGCGTGCAGAGACTTGTGGTGGCAGGAGCTACAGTGACTGTTGCAGCAAGAGGTTCTGCAGCAGGCGGAGCTGCAGTGGCAGTCACAGCAGCTTGGGAGTAGCATCTGGAGGTGCTGGTTGTTGGTGGCTGCAACGGAAGCGGTAGCAGTACCACCAGGAGCTGGTGTGGTAAAGAGGACAGTGTGAACCGAGGCACACGGACTCTTAAAGGGCCGGTACACGCCCTGGGTGGAAGACACTATCTGAGGGTACTGTGTGGACTGGGGCCTGTGGGAGCCGTGGTGTGTACCCCAGTGATGGGTGGTGTCCCAAAAGGGGGGCGGCAACCCAAAACAGGGATGGTTACCCGAAAAGGGCGGAGTCCCAAAAGGGGGCGGTAACCCAAATTGGGATTGTGGCCCGAAAGGGGGTGGAGTCTCAAAAGGGGGTGGTAGCCCAAATCAGTAAAGTGGCCCGAAAGGGGGCGGAGTCCCAAAAGGGGGTGGCACCGGTTTCCTCAGTGGACATATCTGAGGAACAGCGGTGTGGGTGTTATACGTATTCCGCATGTGGCATAGACTTCCCGTTTGATAACAGCCCACAGGTGTGTACGGTAATGTTACATAGGGAAGGAGTCTCTGGACAGTTGGACTCAAAGAGTCAGGTGACTCTGAAAGGAACTCCGCTAGTTCTCTGTCTGACCGAGAAAAAGGTCCAGGTGTGTGCTGCATCCACGGGCTCATTGTGGACTATTTGGTAGACAGGGTGACGCTTGAGATGTTCACAAGTGTCGAGGATCAAGATGGCGGTATACCACCGAACGTATTGTACCCCTATGAGAGGGCACGGGACTTTGTATTTTTTGAAAATGCATGGGAACTTGATAAAGTGTGTTGTTGTTTAGAGGAGGGAGCCCATCACAGCAGGCGGCTGTAGTGGTTCCTTGCCGTGTGAAGTGTGAAAAGGAGGTAACCCTAATAGCGATAGTTCCGAGCCCCAGGTGACCAGAAGAAAGTGTGGGTCAGACCAACTCGGGGACTTGGAGGTGACGAGACGTGTGACCGTGGGAAACGGTTTAGCTCTAGCGCAGGGGTCTGACACCTGTCTAGGTGGGGACGTGCTGTTCCAGGATGACAGGGGGAGTGGGAGTGACTCCTGTGCAGACTGTGACTCGACCGCAAGGGAAAGCGAGTGCAGTAAGGTGGAGCCAAGTAAAAATGGTAGATCTTCCTCTCGCCGCAGGGGCTGCGGAAAGGCGGGACAGGCTACAGCCTCTAAGAAGAGAAATGATGAGGAAGAGTCAGGGTCAGGTACCGGTCAGGTTACTGTCCTTGATAAAGAGGCCACGTTATCTCTGACAAATCCCAGCACAGAGGTAGGGCTGGAGGTAGAACAGACCTGTAGTAGATCCACATCTGCAATGCCCGGAAAGGGTGAAATGGCTCAGTATGATGAAGGCTCCAGGGTACCGGAGGTAGAGCTGTTGAAAGAAACAGTAAAAGAGGCAGTTGAGCAAGAAAGGGTCCTGAGACGAATAATTGAGCACAGAATGGAGGAGCTGGAGAAGGAAGTCTCTAAGCTCAGAGATCATCTGTCAGCATGTCATAATATGAACAAGGCCCTATGGAAAGATATGGAGGTGCTCAGAGAGGCCCAGGAGAAGCATCAGCAGGAACTTCTCCGGAGGGAGGATGAGTGTCGCGGCTTGGCAGAGGAGCGAGATAAAGTTCTTCGTAAGCTCAAGATGGAGAAAGAGACTAATGCCCAGCTCCAGAAATCCATGGGAGACGAAGTACAGCAAGCAAAGTGCCACACAGATGGCCACACAAGAAATGCTGAGGTCTTGGAGAACTGTGCTGATGCTCAGGAGGAGGAGGTCCAACAGCATGTTCAGGAAAAGGAGACATCGCTTTTCAAGTGTATGATAGAGGTACCCGAAGACATGCAAGAAGTTTGTGCCAGTGAGGATGTACATGAGGCCTTTAGAAAAGCGGTAGAAGCATGTAGTGTGAACTGGGTGCCAGAGATGAAACAGTCATACTGTCGACTAAGGAAGTCACACTGAAGCGAGTGGCTGTCCTGAGAGACATGCACCTACATTGTCTCCGCACAAAGCAACTGATCCTGTTGAGAAATCACGAAGCCACTCGACGTTTGGAGCAAGCAAGAAAGGCTCAAAGTCATCTTGGATTAATGGAGGACATCATTCAAGTGCCCAGAGGTCTGGTGAAGAAAGTCATCGGAAGACTTGGGAAAATGATGCAGGAGATGGTGAATAAGTCTGGTGTGACGAGAGTCAGGATTCCGGCTGATGACGAAGTCCAGGTCGTGGGTGAAGACGGGATGGTTCCGTTCCTCGTTGTCGGATCCAGGGAGAGCCTTGGGAATATCCGGATGCTCCTGGAGTATCGTGTGTCCTACCTGAGAGAAGTAGAGCAACTACGACTTGAGAGGGACCAGGTCAACAGGAACCTGCAGAAAATAGAAATAAGATGGCCTCCACCTTCAACCCGTGGTATTGAGAGGAGAAGAGATAGAAGTAGTGATGCCTCAGTTAGCTCAGTGATGAGTGACTTAAGCAGGAGAACCTATAGTGGAAAAAATGAAAAGGACGCAGACCAGACAGGACGTATGGGTGCAAGTGAATTGCGACGCCGTACTGACCGCTGGGGAGGCGGGTGGTCTGACAGAGGGCCCGACTTAGCCAGACGGTTTGACTCGCAGAGACGACCGAGAAGGATCTCTGGTCGGGTAATAAGTGTTCAACCCCACAAGTTTGAACAGAGGGGGGAGGTATGTGGTGTAGTCACATCTGATGCAGCTAGGGGGCACTGTGCATGCTCCTTGAGGTATGCATGGAAGCATGGTTTGGGTTGTGGTGAAGGACCTGTGATGAGGTCATGATCAGGTGACCTAACCATGTGATCCTGACCTCACCTATGTTATGTGTATCAAAAGGACCTGTGATGAGGTCATGATCAGGTGACCTAACCATGTGATCCTGACCTCACCGATAGGTGGGGTTACACCTATGTAATGGAGTTTGTTTTGCACCTGTGAGAGAGTGTGTGGGAGTCTGTGAGTGTGAACAGACTTCCATGTGTCCAAGGAAGGACATTACAGAGAGGTCTCTGTGACTGAAGAGTGAGGCTCCAGGCAGGAGCTGAAGCATTGAAGAGCTGTATTATATGTTACCATATGGTTTATGATGTAATAAACCTAAGGACTTTTTGCATAAGATCGAGTCTCCTGATTACCTCTGAAGCAGCCGAGTGAGTGAAACCTTACAATATGCTTAAGATGCTTTTCAAAACTTGGAAACAAAATGTTACTTTATGATCTAATGTGCCTTTTGTAGTCCCAAAAATATTTCTTAAAAGGTGCTGACAACTATAGAATATCAGGTATACAGCATGTGCAACAGCAAATGTAGTTCACACTATTAAAAAAAATTAGAACTACAGATGGTTGAATTGAAATTTGAATTCACCGGTTTCATCAAATTTTGCAGAAAAAATTTGATTTGTAGTGAATTTAATCACTATACTGCAAAGCATGTAATTGCCATGAAAATCGGTATATAACACTTAGAGATCTTCTAGGACTGTATTGAACCTATTTCAAGCTCTTTAATGTAAACAATGCCTTATTAATATCCAAGGAACCATAATTTGTCTGGTTAGGTGAAAAATTATGGAAAAAAAGCTGATTTGATCAGTTGCGGGTAGATCCACCCATCAGCTGTGAATAGATCCACCCACGGCTGTTATCTAGTTAAATGTCGCTATCAATCACTGACAGTGGCATTTAAGACGCGCAGACAGGAAGCGCGGTATTGGTCCCACCCATCAACATGCATGTCATGTGATCACAGGGCGCTGATAGCTAGTCATGATAGCTGGGCATCTGCTGAAGAAGATATTGATATTTATGGAAGATATTGGGAAGGTGTTAACATATCAGAGAAATGGAATTCTTAACATAGATGTGATCCTAGCTTTATACTGTGCATTTAGTTTGACTCATTTTACCTCATATTCCACATTTCAGAAAATCACATTTGTAGTTGAATTATGTCCAATATGATACAAATTTCCTCTCTTATCCTGTCAAGGTCATGTCTGAAGAGCTGGAGTTTTAGATAAGTGGTTAAAAAAGCTATCTGAAAAGAAATATTGTGAAGTATACCTACTATTGGAAATAATATATGAACTACTCCAATTTATTGTTGGCCCATCTATCACACAGGGCAAATTGTGATAGTATATTCTAATGTATTTTGTTTGGCATACATGAAATATGTGTTGTTGTGTTGTGTATATATACATATATATATAAACAGTATATATACACACAGTATATCACAAAAGTGAGTACACCTCTTACATTTTTGAAAATATTCTGTTATATCTTTTCTTGTTACAACACTGAAAATATGACACTTTGATACAATGTAAAGTAGTCAGTAGTGATGGGCGAACCTGTGGATGTTCAGGTCCTGTGGATTCGGCCGATCATTTCAACCAGAACAGTACCCGAACTCGAAACTTGAACACGAACTGCATTCATCCGAATGGGTGGAAAAAACATCCATTGTTTGCCATGCTGTCATCTGCATGACCGTCAAGCATGGTGGTGGGGGTATCATGGTTTGGGGCTTCATGAGTGCTGCCGGCTGTGGGAAGCTACAGTTTATTGAGGAAACCATGAATGCCAACATATACTGTGAAATACTGAAGCATAATATGATCTCCTCCCTTCTGAAACTGGGCCTCAGGGCAGTATTACCAACATGATAATGACTCAAAACACACCTCCAAGACGACCACTGTCTTGCTAAAGAAACTGAGGGTAAAGATGCTGGATCGTCCAAGCATGACTCTTAACCTAAACCCTATTGAGAATCTGTGGGGCATCCTCAAACGGAAGGTGGAGGAGCGCAAAGTCTCTAACATCCACCAGCTTTGTGATGTCATCATGGAGGAGTGGAAGAGGATTCCAGTGGCAACCTGTGAAGCTCTAGCAAACGCCATACCCAAGAGAGTTTAGACAGTGCTTGAAAAAAATGGTGGCCTCACATAATACTGACACTTTGGGCACAATTTGGCTATTTTCACTTAGTGGTGTACTCACTTTTGTTGCCAGCGGTTTAGACATTAATGGCTGTGTTGCATTATTTAAAGGGCGCAACAAATTTTTACTGTTATACAAGCTGTACACTAACTACTTTACAATGTAGCAAAGTGTCAGATCTTCAGTATTGTTCCTTGAAAATATATAATATTTTAAAAAACGTGAGGGGTGTACTTTTGTGATATACTGTATATATTAGGGTATCCCTTAATTTTAGATTTCAATTTTTTTAAGCGCATGCCCTCTTATTTTTTGGTCTAATGTCAAAACACTTGGAAATTAAATTTCATGACGTTTGGTGTACGTTAACCATTACATTGAAACATGTTAGTACATCAATACATAGGAACGTGCGCTCTTATGTGTTCCCATCCATGCCTCGTAGTTATCAGTTGTTTTTGGTAGAGGACAGAATGTTTTCAGTGAAACATCATGTCGGTGAAATTGCGCGGTTCTAAAAACATGTATTTTTAGTGGGGGATGTAAGTCATCAAATAGCAATGTCCAAACTACCATCAAATAGTCAAGTTCTCGCAATTTTTTTTAAAATAATCGTGAAGTTAAATTAACTCTCAGGGAATGTGCAAATTTCGATATTCATGAGTGTATTATATTTTGGAAAAAGGCAAGTATACCTACAAAATCTTTACTTAATTGTGTAAAAAAACTAGTGAATTTGCATCACGTTTGAAGGGACCTGCAAAAAAATGCAAAGAAAACACAAGATGTATTTGAGTGCTGTATAGAACAGTTTTCATGCAATTTGGATAATTTATTTGACATTGCACATGCCGATGCACTTAAGTTATTGAAAATAGAAGACAACAAGATCTGTTTACAGTGTCAGAGAGAGCCAGGCCTGCCCGGTAACTTAGATTGAGTGGATAGAAAACTAACTGAAAAAAGAGGAGTGGATGAGACAAAAGCTACAGAAGAGGAAAATTAGAACCTGTAACATTATACACAACATAGTAAAATTCAAATTGTATTAATAAGTTATTACACCAATAATCACAAAATATATTAGGACAAAAGAAAAAACCAATCCGACACAAACAAAAACATATACTAAAATGCACAATAGGTGGGTCCAAAATAAATCACAATAAATATTCACAGTATATAGCAGTTCACCAATAAAGGATAATTGTATGAAACAATTTGTTGAAAAAATATATAGTGGTGCGGTCCAAAAATCACACAAGCTAAATAGCCATAAAACTCAAAAGTAAGTCAACTCACCCCCAGAAAAAATTCATAGTGTCATAATGAAAAAGATGAGTCAATATCCACAATGAATTTTGTGCTAGTTATAAAACCCATATGTGGGTATAAATAAAGTATTTAATGTAAACAAGGAAAAAATATTATAATATATAAATATATTCAAATAAAAGGGGCATAGGTATGATAACTGATGCCAACCAACTACACCTTTATCGAACTTGACCATGGAAAGTACAACCATTAGATAAGAAGAGGGAAAGAAGGACCGTGGATATACTGACCCAGACAATCACAGCATGTGCCCCAACGCGCGTTTTGCCTTGTGCTTTAACGAGGGAACATGTGTGGTAAGAAAGAGGATGTATTTGAAGTCCCAATAACCTATCAGAGATTGAGCCCTGGATGAACGTGGTGCTTGTGTATTAAAATAACCATGCATGGTTTGCGCATGCGCCAAATCCTGTCGGGGAGATGTGTCTCATTGGAGGTCGGCACCCCTGGCGGAAGTGACGCTCTAAGCTGGAACGCAAGTGTGTTACTAAGTCCAATGCTAAGGAAGTGTGTTGTGAATGTTTTAGAAATGAATTCTGAGCAGAATCTTCCTCTGGTGGTTACAAACAGTACTGAACCATTCAATGAGGATTGGCAATCAGGAATCACAGACTGGTCTTATATAAGGGAGGTTCCCTCCCATCATGGTTGCCGGTGATCAATTGTTCTTGTCTCAACTTTGTTTCCTGGTTCACTTGGAAGTTTGCTGAGTCTTGCCTCTTCTCCTGCTCTCAGATAAGATATTTTCTGTTTTTTGTTTTTGTGCTTACCATTTGCATATTTCTCTGCATTTCTGTGAAGTTAGCTAGGTCCCCCTCCCCGGGGGCTTGGGTTCCTCTCAGTTCCTCTGGAGCCACTGTTATTTGTTCATTTGCCTTTTCCAGTTTTTTCAGTGGCTGCGGCTTAGCTTTGTTACACCAGAGAACTAATTTAGGTGGTAGAGGTTGTGTGATCTCAGGTGTTTTTGCAATTAGTAGCGTCGGTTTTTTAGGGGTTTTTTGGATTACAGTAAGTATCCTTCCTATCCTTTTTCTGTCTAGGCAGATTGGGCCCCAACGTTTGCTCATACTATTTTCTGTCTGTGTCTGTATTTCCTCTTGTCTAACCGCCATTACGTGTTTGGGGCTTCCTGTGTTCTTTGGGGATCTGCTCCGGGGCAGATAGCTTTCCTCTTTCTATCTTTAGGTGTAGTTAACCTCTCAGGCTGTGACGAGGCGTTTGGGACCATCGTAGGAACGCTCCACGGCTGCCTTTAGTTGTGGTGGTTGGTCGGGTGCTGCAATCCAGTAGATTCCAACCTCTCTGGTGTACTGCCGTTTTTGCCTGCTCTCCTCAGCTACCAAAACATAACAGAAGTGACCTAGATAAAGTGACATGTGCTTGCGTGCCAAGTCGGAATGCAGATGAGAGAACTACACTGCGTCTGCCACAGTGACCGTAATAGATGCTGGCAAGTGAAACATATAAACGATTGAGGCAAAGCATATGCAAGACCAAAAAAGCGCCACATGTGTATGCAAAAAAAGGTGATAAAATAATAATTATACAAAAAAAAGGGGATGTGCAAATAATATATATATATATATAATATATATACATATACAGTAAAGACCAAATGTTTGGACACACCTTCTCATTCAAAGATTTTTCTGTATTTTCATGACTATGAAAATTGTAGAATCACACTGAAGGCATCAAAACTATGAATTAACACATGTGGAATTATACATTACACTGTCACGCTGTCTAATGATATGAATACAATGTCAGTAAACTATTTATACAGGAACCACACTCTATACAACATATAGTTTAGCAACAACAGAATGTAAGTATAAAATAGATTTACCTGACACAATCTCTGCAGAACTTTAGGGTTAATCTTGAGGACTAGATGTGCAGGAACGATATAGTTGATCTCAGGGTTAATCTTGAGGACTTGATGAGCTGTAACAGGAAAGAGGAGGACCGGGGTCTAACCTGACCCTACACTGGGGTCCTAACTAATCCCTTACCTTGGAGGTACTGATAATGGTTCAGAGGTCCAAGTCTCCAGCCTAACCCTGTCTCCTGTCAGACCCTGAACCCTGTAATCAGTCCTAAGAAGGATCCTGATTACCACCAAAGGGATATGGGCTGATCTCAGCTAAATACACAGATTAGACATATAAGACAGACAGGTAAGCACTCACTTGCATACACACTCAAACACCGAAGGAACATAAATGGTCTGGGAAATAAACTCTAAGCAAGTTGAGCTTAAAACAACTCAGGAGCTCTCAACTTAAGTCTATACAGATTCATTCCTATCTGTGGTCTGCATGAAAGATTTCACTGGCAACTCCCAAAGCAGACAACCAGGAATTTAAAGGAAACCAATCAACAAATAATCAATTGCAGCCGGGAGAAACTGCACCCAGTCCCAGCACCGAGCACAGACAGAATTAACTCCCAAGCTGCCAAACACAAAGAAACAGAAACTCAGCTGTGAGAAGTCAAAATGTGCAACCGCGACGATCTTCGTGGCAATGCACACATGACAGTACCCCCCCTTCTACGAGGGGCCTCCGGACCCTCAGGGCCAGGCCTGCCCGGGTGAGTTCTGTGGAAGGTCCGAACCAAGCGATCTGCGTTAACATCAGACGCAGGGACCCACGTCCTCTCCTCCGGACCATACCCCTTCCAATGCACCAAGTACTGAAGGGACCGGCGATTCCGACGAGAGTCAATGATTTTTGATACTTGAAATTCCAAATTACCATTAACCAACACTGGAGGAGGAGGTAGAGGTGACGGTATGACTGGTGCCACATACCTTTTAAGTAATGACTTGTGGAACACATTATGAATTTTAAACGTAGAAGGAAGTTCCAGACGAAATGCCACAGGATTAATTATGGAACTGATCCTGTACGGCCCGATGAATCTGGGACCCAGTTTCCAGGAGGGCACTTTAAGTTTTATATTCCTGGTAGACAACCATACCAGATCGTTCACATTCAGATCTGGACCAGAAACTCTCCTCCTATCAGCCATACGTTTGTAACGGTTCCCCATCATACTCAAATTATTAAATACACCTCGCCACACAGAAGCAAGTGACGACGAGAAACGCTCCTCCTCAGGAACCCCAGAAGGACCCCCCCATTGAAAGTACAAAACTGGGGATGAAAACCATATGCCCCAAAAAACGGGGACTTACCAGTGGACTCGCTCCGTCTGTTGTTAAGAGCGAACTCTGCCAGAGGCAAGAAAGAAGACCAGTCCTCCTGGTTCTCCGATACAAAACACCGGAGATATGTCTCTAAACTCTGATTCAGACGCTCTGTCTGACCATTGGTCTGTGGATGAAAAGCCGAGGAAAACGACAATTGCATCCCCCGACGTAAACAAAATGCCCTCCAAAATTTGGACACAAACTGAGACCCCCTATCTGACACCACATCAGAAGGCAACCCATGAAGTCTCACGATCTCCCTAATGAACACCTGCGCCAGAGTTTTAGCATTAGGGAGTGCAGGAAGAGCAACGAAATGTGCCATCTTACTGAACCTGTCAACAACCACCAGTATGACAGTATTCCCAGACGACGGAGGAAGGTCCGTAATGAAGTCCATAGATAAATGAGTCCATGGACGCTCCGGAAGTTTCAAGGGTAAAAGGGTCCCAGACGGACGGGTATGAGGAGTTTTAGAGCGAGCACAAACCCCACAGGACGTGACAAAAGTTATAACATCTTTATTAGCGTTAGGCCACCAAAATCGGCGGGAAAGGAGATCTAAAGTAGCCTTACTCCCTGGATGTCCTGCTAAAGCAGAATTATGATGTGCCTCAATAACCTTTTGTCTCAACTGATTCGGGACAAACAGTCTCCCTGGAGGTCCTGCAGGGGCGTCCCCCTGAGCCTCTAACACCTCCTCCTCAAGCTCAGAACATACAGCCGACACTACCACCCCCTCCTGAAGGATAGGAATCGGATCGTCCGTTTTCCCGGCCCCTGGGAAACTGCGAGACAAGGCATCAGCCTTTACATTCTTAGACCCCGGACGATAAGTGACGACAAAATTAAATCTGGTAAAAAACAACGACCATCGAGCTTGTCTGGAATTCAGATGCTTAGCGGATTCTAAATACAGCAGGTTCTTGTGATCAGTAATAACGGTG
>JARQOD010000001.1:679258231-679306746 GCA_033576555.1 Oophaga sylvatica
AAAAATTTTTTGTTAAGTATAAAATTTCCCAACTTGTGTTAATTCATAGTTTTGACCCTTCAGTGTGAATTTACAATTTTCATAGTCATGTTTTTTTCAGAAAAATTTTTAAAATTTTGAGAAGGTGTGTCCTGGTCTCTAATTGAGCTGCTGTAAACCTGCGATTTCAGATGCTGGTGACTTGGATAAACTTATCCTCAGAAGCAGAGGTGACTCTTGGTCTTCCTTTACTGTGGCGGTCCTCATGTGAGCCAGTTTCTTGTAGAGCTTGATCGTTTTTGCAGCTGCACTTGGGGACACTTTCAAAGTTTTCACAATTTTTCAGACTGACTGACCTTCATTTCTTAAAGTAATGACGACCACTCGTTTTTTCTTTACTGCTTTTTTCTTGCCATAATACAAATTCTAACAGTTTATTCAGTAGGACTATCAGCTGTGTATCCACCAGACTTCTGCACAACACAACTGATGGTCCCAACCCCATTTATAAGGCAAGAAATCCCACTTATTAAACCTGACAAGGCACATCTGTGAAGTGAAAACCATTCCCGGTGACTACCTCTTGAAACTCATCAAGAGAATGCCAAGAGTGTGCAAAGTAGTAATCAAAGCAAAAGGTGGCTACTTTGAAGAACCTAGAATATAAGACATAATTTCAGTTGTTACACAATTTTTTGTTAAGTATATAATTCCACTTGTGTTAATTCATAGTTTTGATGCCTTCAGTGTGAATTTACAATTTTCATAGTCATGAAAATACAGAAAAATCTTTAAATGAGAAGGTGTGTCCAAACCTTTGGTCTGTACTATGTATGTAATAAAATGCCCATGTGAGAAACTTTATGTGGGTCGCACTAAGCGCCCACTTAAAACAAGAATTAGTGAGCACATCTGAAATATTAAACAAAAATTTTTGGGCCACCCACTCCAAACACTTTGTGGAACAACACAAGAGCGAAGTACGCTCAATGCAAATCATTGTGTAGCGTCGGCGTCCCTGCCCTCTGCTAGGCAGGGACGCTGTTCTCCTCACACATCTGCTCCGGGTCTGTCTTCCTCCTCCCGCTCTGCTGGTGGCGTACGCTCCTTTCCGGCCACTGTGCTTAGGGAGCGCGCGCGCGCTCCCTTCCTCTTATAGGGGCCGCGCGCGTCCTCCTAAGTAGTCCCCGGCCAATGGCCGGAGGACTTCACCATATATAAGGCACCTCCTCCAAAATGGAGGTGCCCGAGCAATGTTGTTGCACTGTTCACTACTCTGCTTCAGCCCTCAGGTTCCGTTGCCTGTTACCTGCCAGATTCCT
Organism: Oophaga sylvatica; assembly: GCA_033576555.1. Taxonomy (NCBI): domain Eukaryota; kingdom Metazoa; phylum Chordata; class Amphibia; order Anura; family Dendrobatidae; genus Oophaga; species Oophaga sylvatica. The sequence continues at coordinate 679,259,533 of JARQOD010000001.1, forward strand.
GCCCGCTCACCTGGGAGCGCTCACCTGTTACCAGCCCGCTAGCCTACCTGGAGGCTCCACCGTCCGACAGTCTGTCCACCATCACCTGCCAGTCTGTCTATGGACCAGCCTGCCCGCTCACCTTGGAGCGCTCACCTGTTGCCTGCCTGCTGGCCTGCCTGGAGGCTCTGCCGTCACGTTCGGTGACCACCTGCTATTCCAGAGACTCTCGCCTGCTCACCTGGGAGCGCTCATCTGTTGCATGCCTGCTAGCCTACCTGGAGGCTCTGCCGTCACGTTCGGTGACCACCTGCTATTCCAGAGACTCTCGCCCGCTCACCTGGGAGCGCTCATCTGCTATCTGCCTGCTAGCCTACCGGGAGGCTCAGCCATCACAGGTCGTATTTGCCCGTTCATCCAGAGACTGCCCCGGTCACTTGCCGTGACCTCCTGCCCGTTCATCCAGAGACTGCCCCGGTCACTTGCCGTGACCTCCTGCCCGTTCATCCAGAGACTGCCCCGGTCACTTGCCGTGACCTCCTGCCCGTCCATCCAGAGACTGCCCCGGTTACCTGCTGTGACTGCCTGCCTGTCTACCCTGGTCGCCACCCGCTCCCTTACAAGGACCGCCCCCTTGTATAGTAGCTCAGAGGTTCCGCCCTCCGGACCCGTTACAGTTTGCTCGGGCCATGGAACCCGGTGGCACCCAAGCTCCCTCGCTCTCGGACTTGTGTCATGAACTGTCCCGTCAGAGGTCCCAACAGGAGTCCATCCTGGGTCACCTGCGGAATGTCAATTCTCGCCTGGACACTCTGGCCGCTACACCAGCAACCACCGCTGGTGCCATGACCCACAATCCGGCAGCTCCGCTCTCCACCCATTCCGTGGTTTCCTGTCCGGACCCCGGCTTTCTGCACCTCTTCGCTTCGGAGGCGACCCCGCTCAGGCTCGGGGCTTCATTAATCAGTGCACCCTGCACTTTGAACTCCTGTCCCACCAGTTTAACTCCGACCGGGCCAAAATTGCCTTCATCATGTCCCATCTCACCGGGGAGGCCCTGGCCTGGCTAAATCCTCTTTTGGAGAGAGGAGATCCCCTGGTGTCCGATTTGTCTGCCTTTCTCGCGGCTTTCCGGAAGGTCTTCGACGAACCCGGACGGAAGACCTCATCCGCATCATCTCTGCTACGCCTCCGTCAGGGAGGTCTCACCGTGGGCCAATATGCCATACAGTTCCGTACCCTTGCCTCGGAGCTGGCCTGGGATAACGACGCTCTGGTATCTGTTTTCTGGGAGGGGCTGTCCGGTCGTATTAAAGATGAACTCGCCGGTCGGGACATTCCTACCACTCTCGATGACCTAATAACTCTTGCCACCCGGATTGACCTACGGTTCCAGGAGCGGGCCAAAGAGGTTACCCGTGAGAGGAGGTTTCCACGTCTAGCTCCTACGTTTCAGAAACCCGTCACTCCCTCTGTTTCTCCCCAATTACACTCTCCTGAGCCTATGCAGGTCGACCAGACCAAGATGGTCAAAACCCGTCAGGACTTACGCCGTGCCGAGGGGAGTTGCTTCTACTGTGGCAGTAAGGAGCACCGGATCCGTACCTGCCCGGAGAGGTCGGGAAACGCCTGTGTCTAGGTTCGCTCAGAGAGGTCGACCTAGACAAAGATAAATCCTCTCCATCTCTGCTGCTGTCAGTCTCAATTCTCCTCTGGGAGAACCGTTATTTCGAACTAGCCCAACTTGACTCTGGAGCAGCCGGGAATCTTGTTTCACAGGCTCTGGTAGAAAAATACCGCATTCCTACCAAACCTCTGGTTGTACCAGTATCTGTCGCTGCTGTGGATGGGGGTCTCTTACCACGTCCCATCCAACTTATCACCGAATCCATAACTCTGCAGGTGGGTATGCTGCATTCTGAGAGCATCTCTTTTCATGTTCTGCCTGGACTCTCTCACGCGTTCTTACTAGGTCTACCTTGGCTCCAAAAGCATGCACCCGTGCTCGACTGGCAGACTGGAGAGATCCTTCGCTGGGGACAAGACTGTCATAAAACGTGTTTGGTTCCTGTTCATCCCGTCCGTCCTTCTCCTACACCAACTAATCTACCTGGGCTCCCGATTCCATATTGGTCATTCGCTGATGTCTTTAATAAAAAGGAGGCAGAGACATTACCCCCTCACAGACCTTATGATTGCCCTATCGACCTGCTACCTGGTACTACGCCTCCCCGTGGGCGTATTTACCCATTGTCTGCTGCTGAGACCAGGTCGATGTCCGAATATATCGAGGAGAATTTGGCCAAGGGATTCATCCGGAAATCTACCTCCCCAGCGGGAGCAGGCTTCTTCTTCGTAAAAAAGAAAGACGGCTCTCTCCGTCCCTGTATAGACTACAGAGGTCTTAACCTGATCACGGTGAAGAATAAGTACCCCCTTCCGCTCATTCCAGAATTATTTGATCGTCTGAGGGGGGCTAGAATCTTCACCAAACTGGATCTTCGTGGGGCATATAACCTAGTCCGTATCCGTCGGGGAGATGAATGGAAGACGGCATTCAACACCCGGGACGGCCACTACGAGTATTTGGTGATGCCCTTTGGTCTCTGTAACGCTCCGGCAGTCTTTCAAGAGTTGGTCAATGACATCTTCCGGGACCTTCTCTACTCCTGCGTAGTGGTGTACCTGGACGACATCTTGGTCTTCTCTCCGGATCTCCAGTCTCACCGGAGGGACGTTCGTCAGGTTCTGCTCAGGCTCAGGCAGAATCACCTCTTCGCTAAATATGAGAAGTGCCTCTTTGAGCAGACTTCGTTTCCGTTTTTGGGCTACATAATTTCTCAGACAGGACTACGAATGGATCCGGAGAAACTATCTGCCATCGAGAAATGGCCCCGACCGGAGGGATTGAAGGCCATTCAGCGGTTCCTGGGCTTCGCCAATTATTACCGCCTCTTCATACCGCACTTCTCTTCCCGGACTGCTCCAATCTCCGCGCTCACCCGCAAGGACGCTAACCCCAAACAGTGGACGCCCGAGGCAGAGGAGGCCTTTCTTTCCTTAAAACAAGCCTTCTCTTCCGCTCCGGTGCTGCATCGCCCGGACGGCAACAAGCAGTTCTTCTTGGAGGTTGACGCTTCCTCCTCTGGAGCCGGAGCGGTACTTACTCAAAAATCTTCTTCCGGGAGGATGGTAACTTGCGGCTTCTTCTCTAAACTCTTCTCCTCTTCCGAGCGCAATTATTCCATAGGAGACCGAGAACTATTGGCCATCAAGCTGGCATTAGAAGAGTGGCGTTACCTACTCGAGGGGGCTCTTCATCCGGTAATCATTTACACTGATCACAAAAACTTGGCTTACCTCCAGCATGCTCAGAGACTTAACCCTCGCCAAGCCCGGTGGTCCTTGTTTTTTGCTCGCTTTGATTTTCTTCTACATTTTCGCCCGGCAGACAAGAACATCAAGGCGGACGCCTTGTCTCGATCCTTCCTGGTGTCGGATCTCGAGGAGGAACCTAAACATATCATCGATCCCGCCAGAGTGATGCAGGTGGCTCCCGTGAGTCTAAATTGTCTCCCTCCTGGTAAGACGTTCGTATCGGTACCCGATCGAGAGAGGATCCTACACTGGGGTCATTCGTCTAAACTAGCTGGCCACGCCGGTCAGAAAAAGACCCTCCAGCTTATTACCCGGCATTACTGGTGGCCTACCCTGCACAAGGACGTAAAAGACTTTGTTTCTGCCCGTGCCTCCTGTGCCCGCAACAAAGTTCCGAGACACCTGCCTGCCGGCCGCCTCCTTCCGCTTCCGGTACCCCGCTGCCCCCTGGCAGCATATAGCCATGGACTTCATAACTGACCTCCCCGTCTCTGCCGGTTGTACGGTCATTTGGGTGGTCGTTGACCATTTTTCCAAGATGGCTCACTTTATTCCCCTGCCAGGTCTTCCGTCAGCACCCGAACTGGCTAAAGACTTTATCCGCCACATCTTCCGTCTTCATGGCCTGCCTCGTCACATTGTGTCGGATTGTGGGGTACAGTTCACCTCACGTTTTTGGAAAGCCACTTGTAAGTTGCTAGACGTCTCCCTGGATTTCTCCTCCGCTTACCACCCACAGTCCAATGGTCAAGTGGAGCGGATCAATCAGATTCTGTCCAGTTACCTCCGGCACTTCGTTAATGCCCACCATTCTGACTGGGTGGATCTCCTGCCATGGGCCGAATTTTCTTACAACAATCACGAGAGCGAGTCTTCCTCCAAATCTCCGTTTTTTGTAGTCTTCGGTCAGCATCCTCGGATCCCTGTTCCCGTCTCCACCTCTGTGGACAATCCAGCTGCGGAATCTCTTGTTAACGAATTTTCCACCATATGGGAGAGTACCCGGTCCGCACTCATTCTGTCATCCGAGCGCATGAAGAAACATGCTGACAAAAAACGTCTGGATCCTCCTCAATTCCGTCCTGGGGATAAGGTCTGGCTCTCGTCCAAGTATGTCCGGCTCAAGATTCCTTCCTATAAGCTAGGACCTCGGTTCATCGGTCCTCTGGAGGTCATCAGTCAGATCAACCCGGTGGCCTATAAATTGAAACTCCCGGCCAATTTGCGGATTCCTAACTCCTTCCATGTATCTCTCCTCAAACCGGTGGTACTTAACTCTTTTGTCAAGCCTACAGGTACGCTTCCTGCTCCAGTTTCTGCTGAAAACGAATTTGAGGTAGAGAACATTCTGGCCACCAAAAGGGTAAGAAGGAAGACCTATTTTCTGGTGGATTGGAAGGGGTTTGGTCCTGAGGAGAGAACGTGGGAGCCTCGGGAGAACATCCATGCCCCTCTCATATTAGCTAAATTTCTCTCTGGCCTAAAAAAGGGGGAGCCTAAAGGGGGGGTACTGTAGCGTCGGCGTCCCTGCCCTCTGCTAGGCAGGGACGCTGTTCTCCTCACCCCTCTGCTCCGGGTCCGTCTTCCTCCTCCCGCTCTGCTGGTGGCGTACGCTCCTTTCCGGCCACTGTGCTTAGGGCGCGCGCGCGCACGCTCCCTTCCTCTTATAGGGGCCGCGCGCGTCCTCCTAAGTAGTCCCCGGCCAATGGCCGGAGGACTTCACCATATATAAGGCACCTCCTCCAAAATGGAGGTGCCCGAGCAATGTTGTTGCACTGTTCACTACTCTGCTTCAGCCCTCAGGTTCCGTTGCCTGTTACCTGCCAGATTCCTGCCCGCTCACCTGGGAGCGCTCACCTGTTACCAGCCCGCTAGCCTACCTGGAGGCTCCACCGTCCGACAGTCTGTCCACCATCACCTGCCAGTCTGTCTATGGACCAGCCTGCCCGCTCACCTGGGAGCGCTCACCTGTTGCCTGCCTGCTGGCCTGCCTGGAGGCTCTGCCGTCACGTTCGGTGACCACCTGCTATTCCAGAGACTCTCGCCCGCTCACCTGGGAGCGCTCATCTGTTGCATGCCTGCTAGCCTACCTGGAGGCTCTGCCGTCACGTTCGGTGACCACCTGCTATTCCAGAGACTCTCGCCCGCTCACCTGGGAGCGCTCATCTGCTATCTGCCTGCTAGCCTACCGGGAGGCTCAGCCATCACAGGTCGTATTTGCCCGTTCATCCAGAGACTACCCCGGTCACTTGCCGTGACCTCCTGCCCATTCATCCAGAGACTGCCCCGGTCACTTGCCGTGACCTCCTGCCCGTTCATCCAGAGACTGCCCCGGTCACTTGCCGTGACCTCCTGCCCGTCCATCCAGAGACTGCCCCGGTTACCTGCTGTGACTGCCTGCCTGTCTACCCTGGTCGCCACCCGCTCCCTTACAAGGACCGCCCCCTTGTATAGTAGCTCAGAGGTTCCGCCCTCCGGACCCGTTACACATTGGATTCGAACTTGCACCTCCATCATGGAGGAAGGGGAACTACATTGCCCTAATGTCCTGGGTGGAGAGTAAGTGGATGTTCACCCTAGATACTCTGATCCCCAAGGGACTTAATAGTGAGATTGAACTGTTTGACTTTCTTTAAGGCCAGCTGACTACGGGCGGACTTATAAAAGGACCCTTATTGCCACAAGGACCAACCCTGACAAAGGAAACCGTGCTTTATGAATGGATATTGTGGTCCTTTGTGCTATCAGTCTCTATCAGCATCCAGATCAGGTCCGTGGTGTCACGTGATCCTCCGCATCACGCAAGGTCCTGCAATCACAATCGCGTCTAGCGGGGACACAGTTCAAGAAAAAGAGAAAGAGACATACTATACACCAAGGATACCAGAAATAGTAAAAACATAACAATTTTATTACAAAACCTGAGAAAACACCACACTTATAAATTAAAAACAAGACAAGAGAGCCCCATAATAGGGTATAAGCCCCCCACACCATCACCCCAGCAATTTATTCAATAGTATAAATAGTGCCAGGCAACAAATAAACTCAAGCCACTTCTAAACAATATATGAGCATGAGTGCTGAGTCCAAAAATACTACACTGACACTGGTCACAAATTACAATGCAAGGGTCTTCCCCCAAAACAAAAGCCAACTTGGAAGAGGCAATGTGTGCCTCTAAATATAAGATAAAAAAGTATATATATCAGGCTATACAATAATAGACATAAATATATACAATGCAAAGCTATATTTAGAGGTGTCACAGGTCAGTGGAATAATTCTCAATATACCCCAGCAGGCAAAGAACAAACTGGGCACATAAAAGAGAATACTTTCACCCACAAAATGACCTTATGCTGGAGAACAAAAGTGCAGGACTCAAGAGTGAAAAGACCGATGCTTAGAACATGATCAGAGTGTTACTGAGCTCAGGGGATGTGGGGGCTATGCCCAACGCGTGTCGCCACCTCCGTGGCTTCATCAGGGGATGCAGTTACCGACCTCAAAGACCAGGATCCACCACTACCTGTTGGAAACACTGCTGCCTAATGGAGAACCAGTGATCTTCAGCATCACACCGGCCCTGCGTAAGTTCACTGCTTTTAGCAGGCAGGTCTTTGACCGGGTGATGCAATATACTGTGTACCGCTGCATTTCTCACACAAAGGAGCTGCCACCGGCCGGGGCAGTGTCTCCTCACTTCTCAGCATCTACACTTGAGAACCATTATTACGCAACAACTTTCTGTTCAAACTTCATTAAGTGGCCCTACGGTGCTTGGACTACATAGGAATCAGGACTACTATATTGGGACTATATATTTCTGTGAGGCAATTGTTCATCCTTGTGCATTTCTGGCATACGATTATTAACGTTTTTTATCCTGCAGGCAATTGTTATTTGCATTCAGCTGTGGAATCACCTGTATAGGGATATTAAACCTGGTTCCAGTATCCATTACTGCTTTCATGTGTTTATTCTAGGTGCTGGCTTTTATCGTTATTAACATTCATTTTTCCCCTTTTCCTACACAGCTGGGCTTAGTACAATCACTCATTAGGGCTAAGTGCAACTACTAATTTGGGCCAAGTACATTACTTGATCTTATTTATCATTTATCATCTTCATATTATTTATCATTTTCGTTGTATTGTCCTACTACTATCTATAGAAAACTATTTTTCTTCTATTGCCCTTTTCATCTGTTCCACGAATACTAATAGCAAATTATTTTTAACATGCACATTTTACGCATAGCAGTACAAAACCAAAAATGCTCATGACAAACATTTATGTATACAGTATGCTATACTATCCTGTTGACTAAATATATATATCTGGGCAATTCATTCATTGAAGATTATATTATTTTAAAACTCATTAAAGTAATAGTGGTTTGTGTCTTTGTGAGACAGGGTTTTATTAGACTAAAGCAAATTAAAAAGTATTAATTAGATATACAGTAATTCTGGCTGTACATCAACTGACCATTTATTCTGTTGTGGTTTCATAACTCTTCTCCAACAGACATGTCTGGGAGAGAAGGATTGGGCAGTTGTATCTCAACTGTCCAATGTTTTTGTTACTCCTAGAGAAAAGTCACCGCATTAGCTTACTCCTCTCTTTTCGTTTGCGAACACATGCATGCTTGGTTTTGAGTGTATGACGGAGTTCAGAGAGTTCAGCCAACAACTATTCAATAAGTAAGGCCAGCTTAAAAAGGTTGTCCACTACTTTTTTATTGATGGTCTATCCCTTGGATAAGCCATCAATATCTGATGGGTAGGGGTGCGACACCCGGAACCCTGCCAAATGAATAGGGAGGGGATTTGTGGTACCCAGCTGTAGACACTGTAGTGCTGGTAACACTTTATCAGCAGGGGTTACCAGGTGTTGCACATGCCCAATCACATATTGATGGCCTATTCAAAGAAATAAAAAAGTAATTGTCAACCCCCTTTAAGTTTATGGAAGAGAAATATTGTGTTTGTTCTTTAATTAACATGTATTACATTTGTGTAAATGTTCTTGGAGGCTTTCCCATTTGAGACACTTTCTTATTATATCGTCTGAATAGACAGTAAGGCATGTTATATGGGCTTTATGGCAGCTGAAATGAAATGGAGACAATTGATAGAAACATGTCATATATTATCAATATCTCTGGGAATTATGGAGTACAGTTGTCTTCCCAAATGGCTCTGCTAATTCTGTCTAAGTCTACAGTTGGAAAGAGTGCTACAAGGAAACAGGAAGTATCAGTTTATTGTGATTTCTTTTCCAGCACCACTTACAAAAACTTTAACTTACTATTATCTTTTTAGATTAGCAATTGCGTGCCATTGAAAAACATTGGGAATATACAGTGTAGTAAGAATACCTATAAATAACATGGAAACTGTTTTTTTATTTCTTCTGTTTAGCACTATAAACTAAGAAATAATTAATAGGTATGAGTGAACACTAAAATGCTTGGATGCTTGTTACTCGAAAAGAGCAATTCTTAATGCTCGAATGATCATTTCGAGTATCGTGTATAATGGGATTTAATGGGACATCCGAGTATTTTTCCGGTAACCCATACAAGGAGAAATGGGGGACAGTGAAAATGTTGAACTGGATGGAAAAAATGCTGAATGGAAGGAGAACAGCATGGGGAAGACCCCAGACTCCCAGATCGCTGTTGAGAATAATGGTGTCTCAGTTTTACTCCACTTTAAGGACTGACAATAAAGCATTCAAAATCTACAAGAAATTGAAGTTTACAGGAAAAAATATTAAGAAACATTCTTTCCTGTATAATGACTTGTGTACAAGGCAAAAAAATATAATTTAAGTAAACCAATATTGAATTTTGTATTAATTTGTATTACATTTTTATTATTTTTATTACAACATTGGAAATTTCAGTGTAATTTATGAAGGAAGGGGGACTCAGGTACACCCTGTATTAGACATAAAGGAGGGCCACATACACATTATGCTCAAATTGTCATGTAGTGGTACTCCTAGACTCATAAAGGCTATGCACTAAGAGCAAAGCCTGACAAAAGTTTCAAGCAGTGTCATCCATACACCCTTGAAGGCAATAACTGTAGTGCTTCATTCAAATATTGTGTACAAAGTGAAGTTGGGGTACTCCTACACTCATACAAGCGCTGCACACAGTGCAAAGTCAGTCAAAAGTTATAAGAAGGGTCATCCATTCACCCTTGAAGGCACCAACTGCAATGTCTCATTCAAATATTGTGTACAAAGTGTAGTTGTACTTCTACACTCATAAAAGCTCTGCACACAGTGCAAAGCCTGCTAAAAATATACAAGCAGGGTCATCAATACACCCTTGAAGGCACCAAATGGAGTGCCTCACAAAAAAATTAAGAAAGTGTAGTTGTGGCATTTCTATACTCATAAAGGCTTTGCACTAAGAGCAAAGCCTGACAAAAGTTTCAAGCAGTGTCATCCATACACCCTTGAAGGCAATAACTGTAGTGCTTCATTCAAATATTGTGTACAAAGTGAAGGTGTGGTACTCCTACACTCATACAAGCGCTGCACACAGTGCAAAGCCTGCCAAAACTTACAAGCAAGGTCATCCATCCACCCTTGAAGGCACCAAATTCAATGTCTCATTCAAATATTGTGTACAAAGTGTAGTTGTACTTCTACACTCATAAAAGCTCTGCACAGAGTGCAAAGCCTGCTACAAATTACAAGCAGGGTCATCCATACACACTTGAAGGCACCAAATGGAGTGCCTCACAAAAAAATTAAGAAAGTGTAGTTGTGGCATTTCTATACTCATAAAGGCTTTGCACTTGTGCAAAGGCAGGAAAAAATTATAAGGAAGGTCATCCAGTCATCAATAGACCCTTGAAGACAGCAACTGGTAAGCCTGATTCAAATATTTTGAAAGTGTAGTTAATGTACTCCTACACTCATAAAAACTTTGCATAAAGTGCATAGCCAGGAAAAAATTATAAGGCGTGTAATGCAGTAATCCTCTTCAAGTGTCCGCTTCTTCTCTTTCCTTGGGAGGCTGGGAGGACTGCTGTTGTGAATGTTTTAGAAATGAATTCTGAGCAGAAGCTCCCTCTGGTGGTTACAAACAGTACTGAACCATTCAATGAGGATTGGCAATCAGGAATCACAGACTGGCTGAATATAAGGGAGGTTCCCTCCCATCATGGTTGCCGGTGATCAATTTTTCTTGTCTCAATGTTGTTTCCTGGTTCACTTGGAAGCTTGCTGAGTCTTGCCTCTTCTCCTGCTCTCAGATAAGATATTTTCTGTTTTTTGTTTTTGTGCTTGCCATTTGCATATTTCTCTGCTTTTCTGTGAGGTTGGCCAGGTTCCCCTCCCCGGGGGGATTGGGCTCCTCTCGGTTCCTCTGGAGCCACTGTTGTTTATTCATTTGCCTTTTCCAGTTTTTTCAGTGGCTGCGGCTTAGTTTTGTTACACCAGAGAACTAATTTAGGTGGTAGAGGTCGTGTGATCTCAGGTGTTTTTGCAATTAGTAGCGTTGGCTTTTTTTAGGGCTTTTTTGGATTGCAGTAAGTATCCTTCCTATACTTTTCTGTCTTGGCAGATTGGGCCCCAGCATTTGCTCATACTATTTTCTGTCTGTGTCTGTATTTCCTCTTGTCTAACCGCCATTACATGTTTGGGGGCTTCCTATGTTCTTTGGGGATCTGCTCCGGGGCAGATAGCTTTCCTCTTTCTATCTTTAGGTGTAGTTAACCTCTCAGGCTGTGACGAGGCATCTAGGACCAACGTAGGAACGCTCCACGGCTGCCTATAGTTGTGGTGGTTAGTCAGGGTACTGCAATCCAGTAGATTCCAACCTCTCTGGTGTATTGCCGTTTTTGCCTGCTCTCCTCAGCTACCGAAACATAACAGACTGCCTCCTCTTGCTTCCTGGAGCATGATTCAAATGTGCCAGGGCTGTAGGTGAGCTTGCCTCAGATAGTACCAGAGTCACTGACATGTAGAAATGGGAGACAGCCCCCTGTGCCACCTGCACCATCACCTGCTCCCGCATAGGAGGTGAGGAAACACAAGGACAGTCCTATCTCTTGGGGGTGGTAGCCCCATCTCGAGTCCCCTTGAGTAGCCTCTCCCAGGCCGGTTTATTTTGCAAGGTAGGTTAATCCTGCTCCTTTCCTTCTCGGATCACACCCAATGCATTCCTGTGATGTTGCCGATCCATTTTGAGGAACAAGACCCTGGTTTCAGCCGTTAACTGTTGCAGCCTTTAAGGCAAGTGTTCCGTCTCTACTGCCCGCTGGTTGAACAAGATGTTGTGATGGTTCCCAAACTCTTTGATGGACCCCCACCCTCGCTGCCTGTCTATGTAATGACCTACCTCGGGATGCCAACTTTTGGTACCCTGCAGCTAGCGGGCCTGCTAGCATGTTTCCAACACTGGTCCTGGCTTGCCTCCTTCTCTCTTCCAACCAACCTAGTTCCTTCTTTCTGCTCACCAGTTACTGGATCTCCCATCCACAGTCCGCAAGAACCCCAGCAGTAAAGGCAGCGGTCTGGGTTCAGGCTTTGGCGGATCCAGGAAAGCGGCCGGTTCTGGACCACATACATTTCTACTGTCGCGCCAGCTTGGTTTGGCTCCAATATTTTTGAAGTGTTATATACCACTGAAATGTAACACAAAGCATCTAATACTGTCTGGATGACTAATTGAATCCATAAAAAAATTGAATGCTTTTTGGACTGTTATATACCACCGAAATGTAATAACCAGGTAATACTCTATGGATGACTAATTGAATCTACAAAAATGTTTTAACACTTTTTTGGAGTATTGTATATCATTGAAATGTAACACAAAGAACAAAAAACTCTGTTGATGACTAATTGAATCCAGAAAAAATGTTGAATGTTTTTTTGGATTGTTATATACCACTGAAATGTAGCACAAAGCACATAATACTCTATGGATGACAATATAGTAAATTTTCTCTCCAAAAAAAAGAATATGGTCACGTGCAACAGCTATATATTTAGCAATGGACTGCAAAGCCCTAAGTTCTGCCTAGAGGCTGTATTCTGCCACTCTGCCTGCTCCTGAAGCTGTCCCTAGGGTAAATGCAGAATGTATCTGATACAAACAGCAATGCCCAGGATTAGCCCTTAGAGGGACTGTTAGTATGATGGTTCATAATCAGCACCAGTATCAACACTAGAGGACTTTGATTAGTAAACCTATGCACACACAGGCCTGGATAACTGCGTTCTCCCTCCTATCAGAACTGTCCCTGAGCTGTGCAATGGTGTCAGTGAGCCAAGCGTGGTGGCATCTGTCCTTTTATAACCTCTGATGAGGTAATGCGGCCAGCCAATCACAGTAATGCCACTGCCAAGATGGCTGTGGCATTACAGTGACTGACAGGCAATCCCAGCATGCTTATTGGCTGTGTAACAGGCACCAAACATGCTTGGCATGGATTCGAGCATCAAATCCAAGCAACAGCTAATGCTTGTTGAGTGACGAGCACATCTGAGCACCCAGATATCTGAGTGATATTTGTGATATCTGAGTATCACCGAGCATGTACGTTCATCCTTAATAATTAACTATTGCATTTATTGATTAATTGTAAAGGAACCTGTCATGTAAAATAACACTATTAACCTACAGGGGTTAATATGCAGGATAATTGTGTTCTGACACCGTGTGGCACCTTCATTGAGAGCCCAGCTGCCAGGAGAAAATGAACTTTATTCCCCTTGGCATCATTCAGCTCCTAGTCATAGGAGTAGACCGGTATAGTTAGGGCCAGCTGTCAGTCAGTACCGGGGGTGCAGTTACAGTCACCGCTCACCATCACAGAGCAGTGGCTGAAACCAAGTCGGTGCCACCCCTATGAGTGAAAGCTGTAACGCCACTGTGTTTGTACTCTGTTTACCCGGCATATCTCTGCTTTAACCCTTCGCTCTTTTCACTCTAATTAGCTGGAATGCTGTGGTCAGTTACCTGTTTGAATGTTGCTCAGTTCCCAGCTCCACTGCGTTGCCGTACATGCGTGAGTGGCTCCGCTGCGCTGCAAGACCCCCATCATGTGCGGTCCCTGGCTACCGCTGTGGAAGCTACCCATGAGTTGCAAGGTCCTCTGCAGATGTGCATGACTTGCCACGTGTGTTCAGCTTTTCAGTCGTTGCCAGGTGTCCTTGCTATGCTGATTTATGTCAGGCTTTGCTAGGGAACGCGGGGATGCACCTCCCCTGCTTTTATGAGGAATGGGTGTGTGCTAGAATTACTGCTCCAGCCTATCGCTGTGAGGCAGTTCTTATATAAAGTTCCCCAGCCCTGTAGGGCATTGTCAGAGATTCGCATTAAGTTTCTAAATCTTGCTATGTTCGTTTGGTGTTCAGCTTCTGTCCTGCCTGACTTCAGTTCTAGGTGAGCTGATGCCTGTTTTTCGCCTGTTCTGGGGTCGGAGTACCCAAATCCGTATCTGTTATCAGCTTTGGGACAGCTGATGTCTGAGTTCCTGGACTTATCCTGTTTATGTGTTGTGTTCCTGAATTCCTGATTCCTGCTGTGTTGTGTCCCTGAAATCCTGATTCCTGCTTTGTTATGTTCATGAAGCTCCTCTGTGTCCTGAATCCTGTGCCCAGTGACTGTGACTCTTTGCTAACTGGCTTTCTGTGATCTATCCTGGGTTCATCTTGGAAGTAGGAGTCCGGTGTTTCTGCTGAGTCTCTGCTACTCTGTGCTCAGCTAGTTATTCGGTGCAATCCCTGGCTGGCTCCAGTTCAACCCGGCGGGGCTTGCACCAGACCGCTTGGGTTCCTTTGTAGGTCGCTGCCAGATGTCTGGATCCTCATGTCGAGTCCGTGTTCCTGAGGTCCGGTCCGTGTTCCTGAATTCGTGTTCCTGAAGTCCGGTCCGTGTTCCTGAGGTCCGGTCCATGTTCCTGAATCCATGTTCCTGAGGTCCGGTCCGTATTCCTGAATCCGTGTTCCTGAGGTCCGATCCCTGTTCCTGAATCCGTGCTCCTGAGGTCCCATCTGTGTTTTCCAGAATCCATGTTCCTGAGGTCCGGTCTGTGTTCCTGAATCCATGTTCCTGAGCCTGTGTCCAGATGTCCAGTTCCTGGTTCTGGTGGTCCAAGTAGTGCTCTTGAGCCGGTCTCACTGGTGTTCCTGGATGGATTTCCCCTCCGTGGTTTCTGGGAGTCTCCAGCTCTGTTCCCCCGATGAAGGTTCCGCCAGTGAGTCCTGGATCTGACCAGCCGATGCTCGGTGCTGAAGTGCCAACGTTCCTGGACCAGTGCTATCCGTGTACATTCTGATGTCCTGCCAGTTCCCTGGGGTCTTACCTGTGATGACCCTAGCCATCATCTGAAGGCTGCCTGAGGTCAGAGTCTGATGTTCTCCTGCTGAGCCTGTGCTACGCCCAAGGCCTAAGAGAGAGTCCATTCTAGTATGCCTGTGCCAAATAACCCTGGACTGCATCAACCCGAGATGTCCTTGTGCTATCGTCTGAAGCTAGTCGGAGGTCAGTGTCTGACGTTCTCCTGCTGTGCCTGTGCTATGCCTGAGGCCTAGGAGAGATAGGCTATCCTAGTATGCCCGTGCCAGACGTTCCTGGACTGCGTCAACCCGTGATGACACCTTGCTTTGCCTGTCAACATGAGATGTGTGTCCTTCGTGATGTGCTTATTCCGGAACCTGGTGTTTTGATGTCATTTGCTTTATTTAAGTAAACTTTATGTTTCTTGAAGTTGTGCGGTGTCTTTAGTCCTGCATATGGCCATCTTGTCCATAAGCTCAGCTGTCACAGACCCCGGTCACTACCCTCCCCTACTTTGGGTAGGCCCGGGTCCCCCCTGTGGTCCAGTGGGTCCACATTCCACGATCACCTAGGATGCATACCCCGTCGTTGTTATGTTCGACGACATGGAGGCGTTGGCTGGTAAGCCACGCGGCGTCCTCGATCGTAGCAGAAGCCAAAATCTGTCAGGGGAGTGTGGGGGGGGATCAAGTTAATTTCCTTTAATTTTTCTTGGAATCTTCAGTTTGTTTTTAATTATTATTATTATCTTATTTTTACCTCCTGATAGCCATAAGTTTTTTTTTTTATTTTTTCTTGTCTGAGTCATATAAAAGCTTTTTTTTGCAGGATATGCTACATTTTTAATAACAAAATTTTCGGGTACATTATATGTACATACAATGTATTGAAAATCTTTTTTTTCTCATTTTATTTCTATTAATTTCAGATTTGCGGCTATGTCTCAATGACATAGTAAACCTTTTAAGTCATATTTATATAGCTATTATAGTTTAAGGTCTCTATTTTGGTATTTCATAAATAAATATTGGTTATATAACTTTATATAATACTCATCTTCTTATATAACTGTAATTTTCACTGAAAGGTTTTTGTTTTTCGTAAACAGGGTATTGGGCTACAAGTCATGAGCAAAACCTAGAACATTACACAATGAGTAAGATGAAACATGTATGCAAGGACCACATAATTAAAAAGATTAAGAGTGGATTGACACTATCTGAATTGTTTGCCGATTGGCAGTCATTTAAAGACCACCTGTCACCAGGACAAAAGTGGCCCAATTTTGCTCTTACCGTATTTTATTCCCTCTACTCCTCTGAGTATTCATCTTCCTTTTTTTTTCAAAATATGCCATACAGATCCAGAGATATAGGCCTTTTTAATTGGTGCTATTTTTTTATGAATCTCCTTCAGCCAGAAGAAAAGATCTAGTCAAGATAGGAAACTCATCTACACCCTGGATCTTGCAATGAGGGAAACATGAAGCTGACAGATATTTTACCCACATGTTTACATGGCACATCTATTTCTAAGGAATTTAGAGAAGAAGCCATGCACATTGACGGTAAATGTTATACATACTGTATTCCATACATTTGTGATTTCTGTGTAGACTTTAAATCTATGCCAATCTATACATTTTGTGAACTTTGCTCCTTGACAGATCTCTAGACACACTTGTATAAATCAAGATTCACTATACATTAAACAGAGTTTTATGACACAGTTCAGCATTTTTGTTTCATAAATGATCTGCTATATTTGAAGGACATGATAGCATATGCTTAACATGTCTTTTTGGTTTAAGTTAAATTTTACCTCTTTAAGAGCTACGAACAGATTTATAACTTCTTCACTCATGGTTTTAATATTTCCATACTGTGTTTTATATGGCATATGTCTACCACAATGATCTAAAACATATCCTTTGGTACTGAGCATCTAAATAAGATGCTTAATTCTCAATAAAAAATGAAATTCAACAGATCAAATGGATTTGGTTAGTTTTGATAGACAACCAGAGTATTAGGTGAAGAAACTATTGGAATTATTCAAAAATATATTTGGCATTTATGAAAATTAATAAATTGCTAGTAGAAAAGTTGTTACAATCAGGGATGCTGCCGGGCCCTAGTTTTAAAGAGTCTAAAAATACCTCTTTCATATAAGAATGCAGGAATACTTATAAAGACTTAAAGGGACTCTGTCACCCCATTTTTCGTATATAAGCTGCGGCCACCACCATCAGGGGCTTATCTACAGCATTTTATAATGCTGTAGATAAGCTCCCGATGTAACCTCACCCGGGGGGCGGTCCGATGCAGTCCAGTCCGATGGGCGACGCAGGACCGTGGCCGGCGTCTCCAATCTTCTAGCGATGACATCGTCCTTCCTGCTTTTGTTGCGCTCCTGCGCAGCCATACTTTATCTCCCTGTTGAGGGCAGAGAAAAGTACTGCAGTGTGCAGGTGCTGGGAAAAATGAGAGAGGCCAATCGCCTGCGCACTGCAGTACTTTACTCTGCCTTCAACAGGGCAGATAAAGTATGGCTGCGCAGAAGCACAACAGAAACCAGGAGGAGGACGATGTCATCGATAGAAGATGGGAGGTGCCGGACCTGGACCGCATTGGACCGCCCCCCCGGCTGAGTATAATATAACTCGTTTTTCTTATCTTTCAGGTTACATCGGGGATTATCTACAGCATTCCAGAATGCTGTAGATAAGCCCCTGATGGCGGTGGCTGCAGCTTATATACGAAAAATGGGGTGACAGATTCCCTTTAATATTGCATTCATCAAAGCTTTAACGTCAGAATTCTGGCATAAAAGCTTTGAAAAATTTAAAAATTTAGGCACAACTTAGAGTTGCTCCTCAATTTTGCAACTTTTAATGTATTAATGCCAGTTTCTCCAACCTCAGCCGAAAAGGGCAGAGCTGGGGCGGGATGTGGGTGTGACAGAGAAAGGACGCACAGCTTGTCTAATTCAAGATGAGCTGTGGTATTCTCTACTCCAGAGTTTTTTGTTGTAGCACACCTATGTGCATGCCACTTGTCAGATGCTCTAGATTCATGAAGAATTGTGCTCCTGTTCATGAATCATGAGCGACTTGAGCATGAGGGTCTTGATGAATCTAGCTCTTTATTATAGTTGGGGGCTCTGTTACAGTTTTGGACAGGAGGCCTCAGAAGCTTCGGTTTATGAGACTGGCTAATTGTATCTAAAACTCCAGACTGTGGTTTAACTTACACGTCAAAATGTATAGATGTAAGCATGTTACAATGTTTCCTTCATAGTTCTGATCATATGTGGCATGTTTACTGAGAAATGTCCTATCATCGACAAAGAAATATTTCTCTAAGCACTTGCTATCTACAAGAACAGAAGGTCTTTTCACACTCCGTTTACCTAATATATATTTACCACTATACATGTTGCCACACTCTTTTGGCCTCCGTTAGTTGACCATCAACCAAAGATTATATTTGGATAACTCCCAGCGCATACAGCTAAAGGTGACTACAAATACAGTGTGAATTCAGCTTTACTGATTTTCAAACGACGCTTACATAAATGAAGTCATTTTGGAGATTCCTGCTTGATGTCTATACAGACTTGGCTTCATTATTTTCATTTAAAACACACTTTATGGGAAGTTACGTGTATGGCTCACACATTAACAACGGGATGGATAAAGTGAGTGTGTATTATTATCCCGATTTCCTGTCATGGTGAAACAATAACATATATGACATCATTTATGGACCTTAACTCCAGAATTAATGATGTGGAATGTATAGCGTGGTTTATTTTTGTTAGGTATAGCTTGTGTCGTAACACATGTTATAGAGCAAGACTATTGTAAAAAGAAATCATAGGCTCAGACCATTTTGTTATATTACACCAGTTATGTAAGAGTTGATGAAGACAAATAGAAAGGGCAACTATTATGATAAAGTACTGTATCTTTTGAATTTCCTGGACTTAATGAATAAATGACTAGCACATGTTCTTCAATTGAGTTTTAAAAGAATAATTTGGCCTTTGAATGTTAACATTTTGAAGGATCTTATACTCAGTGGAATAACCAAATGTCTTTCCTTAGTGGAGAATATTGCTTGAGTTCTTAAAGACCACTAATAACCTACACATACAGATGTTGCAAAGCTGAGTATGGCATTAATCTAACGCGCTATGATTAGGTGAGGTGTGGTCTTTGCTTCCATAGAGCTACAGATAAGACCAGTGCTAGATTATTTTAATGCACTTAAAGGGTATTCCCATCTCCAAGTTCCTATCCCAATATGTAGTAGGTGTAATAATAATATTAGCAAATACCTCCAATTAGAAATGTAGCATAGTTTTTCTGATTTGCTATGTCTCTTTCCTCATGAGCAAGCATTGCAGGACCTTAACTTAGCTGAGCGCTGCGAGGAGAAAATTAACTTTATTCTGCCCAACAGCATTCATGTTTAAATCAGGAGGGTGGCATCGGCACGGGTTCACTCACCGCTCTGAGTATACAGCGCGGTGGCTGTAACTGCGCCCCGACCATGACTGAGATCCAGCCCCAATGCGGAGCCAGTGTCCACTCCTGCTCAACAGTATGTTAATATTCTCACCTATTGCCATACAATACGCACATTTTGATTCTTTTTTTACATTTATGTGAATGGTTGAAAAAAGCTTCCAAAACGCTGAAATACAGTAAGTGACATTCTGTGATTTAAAAAAAAACGCCAAGAAAAAATGCATTGCGTGAATGACATTTTATACAGGTATTCGGAAGCCCCTCTAGCAAATACATATCCCTTACAAACAGAACAAAAATGGATGCATCCTGTGCATTTCTGTTTCAAATGGAAGCAGAGGTTCTCCAATGATTAATATAGGGTTTGGCTGCTTTTTGCTTGTTGTTCATTTATAGGATAGAAAAAAAAAGACCTGTATGCAAACATCAAATGGAAATCAGATAGACCCTATATTCATCAATCGGACTTTCGGTGCTTCCATTTGAAACAGGAATACACAGGATACTTATTCCAATTATCTATTCTGTTTATCTGTTTTAAATGGGACCGACTACTGGTAAAGACTAACAGACATATGAACGGAGCCTGAGCGCTTTATGCTAGTTGATTTCTAGGAATGCTCATTGACCGATAATCGGCCAGTATAAACAAGATGCCAGTCACCCAACAGGCATGCAACATAATCATTCATCAGTTGAAATAATTTTTGAAACCTGCTGAAAAGCTATTGTTCTTGGCAGCACTTAGTAGAAAAGATTACCGGACATATGAACAGAGCGTGAGGGTGCGTTCATACTAGGCGATTGCTAAGAACGCTCATTTCCTGATAGTATACACAGGATGCCAGTCACCAACAGGAGATCAAAATGATCATTCATAGGCTGAAGTCATTTTTTAAAATTGATTAAAAATCATGGTTCTCGGCAGCACATCGTCTTATGTAGAACAATGGCACTGAACAACCTACTTTGTGCACATGCGACGTGAGATGGGCCTGTCCAAATAGGATATTAACTCAATAAATAGGCAAACATGCTAACAGCCGCCGGTTGTGCAGTGTAAACGCAGCCCAACGATGGCTTGAAATCTAAGAAAGCAGAATATACGTTGTTAGAGCGCTCAGTGTCGGAAAGATTATGCAGATATAACCCGACCACATCCTGCTTTACCGTTTCTATTCCTAATATTGTGCTTCACGCACTGTCCTGTGCCAGTGAACAAACAGTGAATGTAAGGATAAGAAACCAGACAAAGCTTTGTATAATTAGGTTCAATCGGAGTTCAAACTGTTTAAAAGCGCACAAGCAGCTGCCTTTTGTGTCTGTTTGTTCATCTCCTTGTTTTATGTAACCAAAATCCCCGATCTATATTGATTTAAGTATATGCTGTGCAAACCTTCGCCCAGCACTTACAAGCGGATCATCGGAGTTGAAAGTACACTCGTTTCATACTTTTGTCAATTTTGCAGACAATTAAGCAGCTACATTTTAAAATCTTCCCCCCGTCCCCATTCTCCGTTTTGATGATATATTCTGTAATGCTTTTTCTTCTGTGTATAATATTAAATTCAATTACAAAAGTCTGCACTGGAAAGAGGAAAAGATTGCAAAACTTGGCAGGGATACAATCTAATTCACATTATTGCGTCATCTTTCACTAAGCCCAAGAGGATATTAGAGTACATCTGTTTAACATTTGCTGAAAACAAACAGAAGTGCTGTCAGACATAGCAATTTTAGTCAGAGAAAAATGTTAATTTGGACATGTTAGGTGGTATCCTAATTTGTTGCAGTGAAAGAAATCCTAAATGGTTGCCAGGCAGGTGGGGGGAGAGTTGTTCTATTTTATATGTATTGTATGGCGTTTATATTACGTGTGATTATTATTAAAAAAAATATACATTGTAATTGACATTTAAAAAATGGTTATGTAACGAACTGAAGCTACATAATGAACTGAAATTTGGTGTCCCAAGAAAATACTAGTGAGAGTGGCTCGACACCTGGATCCCACCCACAAAATCCCACTGTAACTACTGCAATACCTGGAACCTCCCCAAGGGATCTATGAAGCAGAACTTATGATTCAAAAGTGATTGAAATGTGCTTAAAGGGGTATTCCCATCTCCAATTAGAAAGGTAGGATAGTTCTACTCATTTGCTATGTCTCTTTCCTTATGTGCAGGCATTGCAGGACCTTAGGTATTCATGGATACGACCACTAACAACTAGCTAACTGTCACTAGATCAGTGGTCGTAACCATGGATACCTAATGTCCTGCAATGCCTCTACATGAGGAAAGAGACCTAGCGAATGAGAAGAACGATGAAGGTATTTGCCAATATTATTATTACTACACCTACTACTTATTGGGATAGGATCTTAGAGATGAGAATACCCCTTTAAG
Organism: Oophaga sylvatica; assembly: GCA_033576555.1. Classification (NCBI taxonomy): domain Eukaryota; kingdom Metazoa; phylum Chordata; class Amphibia; order Anura; family Dendrobatidae; genus Oophaga; species Oophaga sylvatica. Next base: position 679,281,152 of record JARQOD010000001.1, read on the forward strand.
TTGAGCGTACGACCTTTTGAAGTTTTAAGTTCCCATATTGAGCTTTTGAGGATTCATAGTTTTGTTGCGCAAAAAATGCACCATCTTACAGTTCCAGCAAAGTGATTGAATTTTCTAAAAATATCACGCCCATTGTGCTTTTCTTTATATTGCAAAATGTGACCTGCAGTGCGTTTTCTTTTAAAATCTCTAACATGTTAATTTATCTTGTGGGTACGCTGAATTTTAAGTGTGGATTTTCGCCTAAAATAGCATGAGGCTCTTTTCACGTTGCGTGTTTGCCCATGCTTGTTGGTCCCAACTAGGCTTGGATCCGAAACCCCCACATAACGTGATTCGGGCGCAAGACTATAATAGTGACGACAGTCATCGTCCGCTCTGTAGTGCATTATTTTCGGACGCATATGCCTACTAGAGGCGGACACTCAGATGAACATCAGAGCACACGTTTACTTTATCTGCACCATTTTTGTCAATGACCCACTCGGCGCATACACCTGAATTCCTTTTTGTGGACGCAAGCACTGATGGGACCAACAAACGTGCACAAAAACACAATGTAAAAGGAGCCTTTGAGACAGAAAATCCACAGATAAATTTGCATAAGCGGTTTTACTGTGTTTTCACTGCAGAAATACACTAAAATTGCATATAATCTGCACATGACTGTATCAATAAAGTTTTGTGAAAGCCAAATACAAGGAAGGATCAAAAACAAAGCAGCTTTATTTAAAACATTATATACCAAAAAGAGACGAAAAAGTGATAAAAAAAACTTATAAAAAAAGTGCTAAAAAATGCAATGAAAACAACTCAAGTAACCTAACTTACCTAATAAGTGAAAAAATGCTGAAGAAATTCTGCAACATCAAAAACTCCCCAAATTCTCATGAGAAATTCTGCTGCAACTCCTGATGTGTTGGCAGGAAAAACTCTGCATAAAATACATGGTTTTGAAGGTTTTTTTACATGCGTTTTTGTTGCATATTTTCCCCACTCATTAGTATGGGTTAAAAACATTGCAAGAATTATACAGATTTTAATCTGCTGCAAATCTGCAAGGAAAAAATTAGCAACTTGGGCATGAATATCATTCAATTTGCTTGTAAAGTAAAATGTTGCTTATTTTCCCCAGCAAAACTGCAATGTATGGACATAACCTTTAAATGAATTGGGGGAGAATCACAAAGACTGAAAAATGAATATTTTTTGGGCTGCGGAGATTATAGTTAATGGGGGGCACAGCTCTTGCTTATCAGTTTATATTTTGAATGGTATATGGCTAATAGTATATTAATGGGTGGGTACATATTTGTAGTCAAAGGCGCAGTGTGGGGGATTTTTTATTTGGAAGATGAATGTATATACACAATGTATGTGACCTTGTTATTTTTAGAGCTGCAGGGATCATCGTGACAAGACGAGTCATGGCTGAGGGATGTTGACATGAAGGTCTGACCAGATGGAGAAGAAACAACAAAAAAAGACTAACCAGACGAAATGTCAGCGGTAAATACCTGGATGTAATTATTTATTCTTTACACTGTGTGACTTGGAGTAATTCTGTTATTTGTAAAACGACTTTCTTCAGGTCACATTCTCACATCGGTGTGAAATATCCGTAAGCTGACAGATTTTTTTATCGGACGGAATACGGGCTCAGCGTTTTACCGATCCATTCACATACAGTGTCTATGAAAATCACAGATCCAAGAATGAGAGCTGTGAAAGTAAGAGCTTTTCTATTTCAGATCCGATTTTGAGGACAAACTCAATGGGCATGTGTGATGTCCGAGAAAAAAATCAGGCAGCACATCGACACCATTCACACAAATAGAAGAATTTAGACTTATTATGTATAGAACAATACTATAGTATATAGTATGCGCTCTTGCTATAAATAGCGAAGTCCTTAATTACATAGTTTCCTCTTTTATTATACACTAGATGAAGAGCCCGGCGTTGCCCGGGCATAGTAACTAACTATGGTTAATTATAACAAATTATGATTATCCTCCATCCCATAGTCCAGTGCCCATATACTCATCATACATATCCTCCATCCCATAGTCCAGTACCCATATACCCATCATACATATCCTCCATCCCATAGCCCAGTGCCCATATACCCATCATACATCCTCCATTCCATAGTCCAGTGCCCATATACTCATCATACATTTCCTCCATTCCACAGTCCAGTACCCATATACCCATCATACACATCCTCCATCCCATAGTCCAGTGCGCATATACCCATCACACATCCTCTATCCCATAGTCCAGTGACCATATACCTATCACACATTCTCCAACCCATAGTCCCATACCCATATACCCATCACACATCCTCCATCCCATAGTCCCATGCCCATATACCATCACACATCCTCCATCCCATAGTCCCATGCCCATATACCCATCACACATCCTCCATCCCATAGTCCCATGCCCATATATCCATCATACATATCCTCCATCCCATAGTCATGTGCCCATATACCCATCATACATATCCTCCATCCCATAGTCAAGTGCCCATATACTCAAACATTCTCCATCCCATAGTCCAGTGCCCATATACTCATCACACATCCTCCATCTCATAGTTCTGTGTCCATCATATATATCCTCCATTCCATAGTCCCATGCCCATATACCCATCATACCTATCCTCCATCCCATAGTGCCGTGCCCATATACCCATCATACATATCCTCCATCCCAACCACAAAAAAAGGAATAAAAATCCTCCAATATTCAAGAAAAAACAAAAACAGGCAGAGATACAAATTATCATGATTATCCTCCATCCCATAGTCCAGTGCCCATATACCCATCATACATATCCTCCATCCCATAGTCATGTGCCCATATACCCATCATACATATCCTCCGTCCCGTGCCCATATACCTATCACACATATCCTCCATCCCATAGTACCATGCCCATAAACCCATCATACATATCCTGCATTCCATAGTCCAGTGCCCATATACCCATCAAACATCCTCCATCCCATAGTCCAGTGCCCATATACCCATCATACATATCCTTCATTCCATAGTCCCATGCCCATATACCATCATACATATCCTACATCCCATAGTCCCATGCCAATATACCCATCACATATCCTCTATCCCATAGTCTCATGCCCATATACTAGTGTTGAGCGATATTGCTCGATATCTAAAAATATCGTATCGAAATTGTATCGCCGATAGCACTAAATATCGTCGATATCCGATTTCGATACCGGAAGTCCCATGTAAGTCTATGGGAACAAAATATCGCAACAAAAAAAACCCTTTCTTTCGTTGTAAACACAAAATATACACACATAGAATACATATATATATATATACATGTCATTGTGACATATATATATACATATATTTATAGTTTATACACTTCTACATAGTAAAATCGACTCTAATTCAATTGCCGGGTAAAGACGTGACATACCCCATAGAAGTCGACGGGCTCGGTGCCGAGTACCCCGAAAACCTCTGGCTCTGTGCGACTCAACTTGGGCGTCACAAACAGGATTCTGTAGCTCGCTATAAGTGAGTCCTGTGTGCCTGAATTGCACTGGTTTTGTGCTTGAGAATTGCTAAAATCATCAGAGAATGTATTTGCCATTTTTCCGCCATATCTGCGTCACGACGAGGCACTGGTGAAGAAGAAGGGCGTGCTCTTCGTGGGTGTCACTCACTCAGTGGCGTGAAAACGATGGCCGCCCACTGTAAATGGTACTGCAATGTAACATCGTGCCCCACAGCTCTGGAGTTCCGCCTCCTCATCCTCCTCAGTGTGAGGAGGTCCCGCCTCCCTACAAAAGAGGGGCCCTCTCCAGATATGACACATGTGACTTGGCAGAGATGGCTAATGGACACGACGAGCAGAAGTGGGAAGGGATGGAGCAGTCAGAGCTCTCCCCCCACGGAAGCGACCCGATCGCCACGGAATCACCGTTGGGCACCCGGCCTGTAAACCCTCCTACGCTGGAAGAAGCGGAGGATACCCTGAGAGGCCTGGCCCGGCACCGGGAGGAGGTCGCCAGGATGGAAGCCAGCTGGCGTGCCCTAAAAATAAACTTGGAGCGGCGCCAATCCCTCTTACCTGAAGTGTCTGTACCGGAAGGTGAGGCACCCGTTCTAGTAGAGGAGCCCTTGCAATGTGATCCGGTTGACGTTGTCGCAGTGGAGGCACCCGTTCCTGCAAAAACCGCAGCACCGTCAGCAGCACCCCAGATCCCGCTGTCTGCCCCGGTCGCTGAGACAGAAGAAGCGACACCCGTCCTCATGGAGGAGGCCGCGCAGGCACCAGAGCACTACCTGCCTGTACCGGAGCCCCGACTGTCATCTGATTTAGAGCCGTCTGCTTCCTCCGCAGGGGAGCGCCGCCAGGACTGGGGGGCGACAGGAGAGCTGCCGCAAACCGGACACTGTAAGCTGCAGTGGAGTGGTGGAGACATGGAGCAACTGGTGGAGGAGAATTACAATCGGAGTCAGGAGGAAGAGTGGAGACGTTGGGAGCGGGAAGCAGAGCGACAAAGGGAGCAGCGAGAAACCCTAAAACTTCGCCAACGTCACCTGGAGAAGGACCGGGCAGATAAGGACCGGATGAGAAAGGATAAAGGAACCCTGAGTGAGCCGCGGCGTAAGGGTGCAGTACGGAGCTTTAAATTGAAAGGTGGGTGGGGCTTCATCAAGGAGCCTGGACTTTATTTAGAAGTGTTTGTGACCCGGCGGGACGTGGAGGCTCACCTCCCAGAAGGACACCCGGGGAGGGACCTGTTGCCAGGAGACTTGGTGACTTACACCCGACACTGGGGTTACAATGGGTGGTACGCCCTAAATGTTACCAGGTGCGACCCCTACTCCCCAGTGTGTCAGGAACCTGTGAGACCCTCGAAGCCTTCAGCCTCCCACATCCAGGCCTCTGCAAAAGTGCCCACCCCACGCCGTAAATCTCCCAGCCTCCCTCAGTGGTCTCCTCAGCAGCCCCAGCTATGGACATGATAAGTATAGCTGGCCCGTACCCGGCGCCTGTTAGGCCCCCTGGGGTTCGTACAGTCCGTGACATAGGGCTCCAGACCCGGAGAGAGATGAAAGAGGTGGCCACACAGACCCAGATAGCGGGTCACGACTTGACTGTACAGGCCACACAACGTCATCAGGTCCTGGTGGTCCTTGGTGCCTCGGATGTTTGGCAAGCACCAGAAGAGTACCAGGTGGTACCTGTAACACCCCTGCCAAAGAAGTCTAAATAACCCGGACAGGGTCCCTGTATGTAAATAAATAGTTAAATTGTTTATGTACCCGGACGGGTGAATGTTCCAAAAAAATTTTTTTAATTTAATAAAAAATAAAAAAACACAGTTTTCATTTCTTTTATTACTGTCTCATCCTGCTGCGACGCCATCGATCTCCTGTAAAAAAATGAAAAAAAAAAAAAAAAGTATACCACCTGACCGACGCAGTCCATAGTAACGAGTGTCCCACGACGATCCAGCTCTGCTACATCAGAATGACAGGCAGAGCCTGTCATCCCGGCGCAGCACAGCTGATTACCTGCTTCCCCGGCGGTGACGTCATCGGACTGACTGCTTTACGGCCGGGATTACCCTGCATGCACTGCAGTTATCGCGAAAAACTGCATGTGACCGCCAGGGAGAAGATAATGGCGGCCATCAAGCAGTCCAGGACGTGACCGCCGGAGATCTTCTGCCAGGTAAGTGCCGCTGACTCCTGACAGACCCGACCGACGGACACTCACAGTGACAGTGACAAATCCGATTCCGGTATTCGATAAGACGAAAATATCGAAACGAATTATCGAAAGGCCGATAGAGCTAATATCGGCCGATAGCCGATATTTGCATTATCGTATCGCTCAACACTACCATATACCCATCATACATATCCTCCATCCCATAGTCCCGTGCCCATATACCCATCATACATATCCTCCATTCACTAGTCCAGTGCCCATATACCCATCAAACATCCTTCATCTCATAGTCCAGTGCCCATATACCCATCACACATCCTCCATCCCATATTCCATGCCCATGTATCCATCATACATATCCTCAATTCCATAGTACCATGCCTATATACCCATCATACATATCCTCCATCCCATAGTCCCATGCCCATATACCCCTCACACATATCCCTCATCCCATAGTCCAGTGCCCATATACCCATCATACATATCTTCCATCCCTTAGTCCCGTGCCCATATACCCATCATACATATCATCCATCCCATAGTCCAGTGCCCATATACCCATCAGAAATCCTCCATCTCATAGTCCAGTGCCCATATACCCATCATACATCCTCCATCCCATAGTCCAGTGTCCATATACCATCATAGATAGCCTCCATCCCAGAGTCCAGTGCCCATATATCCATCATACATAGCCTCCATCCCATAGTCCCGTGCCCATATACCCATTATACACATCCTCCATCTCATAGTCCTGTGCCCATATACCCATCATACATATTCTCCATCCAATTGTCGCGTGCCCATATACCCATCACTCATCCTCCATTCTATAGTCCCGAGCTGGGTGGTGCTGTGCTGGGAGTTCCTAGAGATGTGCTGTTATGTAAACTGGCAGTGCAGCTCTGTGTGTGGCTGCTGATGATGCGATTTTCTACGCCGGTAACAATAGAGTGCGGCAGTAATAGAGAAGAGGGTGATTCATTTCTGTCATGTGCTCTCTGCTCCTTTCTTTGGGGCAGGCAATGGCTGGGAGCTTATGTCCCCGAGGATGCTAGATTTTGCCCACCCTGTCAGTGTCTGCTGAGGTGTTGTGGAGTGGGAAAACTGTTGCTCATAGCAACCAATCACAGATCAGCTTCTTTTAAACAGCTCTATATAGATAATACTGTCCCTTATTACTTACCATCATCTCTAGTTATGTATGGCGCTGCCCCTTATTATATAGCTTCCTCTGTTGTTATGTGGAGCGCTATCCATTATTACATAGTATAATTTCTTGTCATATATATATATGATTTTCAAATAATTAAACAGCACTTTATTGCATGAAATAACTGTTTGATCACCTACCAACCAGCAAGAATTCTAGCTCTCATAGACCTGTTAGCTTTTCTTTAAGAAGCCCTCCTACTCTGCACTCATTACCTGTATTAATTGCACCTGTTAGAACTTGTTACCTGTATAAGAGACACCTGTCTACACACTCAATCAATCACACTCCAACCTCTCTACCATGGCCAAGACCAAAGAGCTGTCTATGACACCAGGGACAAAACTGTAGACCTACACAAGGCTAGGTTGGCTACAGGACAATAGGCAAGCAGCTTGCTGAGAAGGCAACAACTGTTGGCACGATTATTGGAAAATGGAAGAAACACAATCTTCTTCAGTCTGGGTTTCCATTCAAGGTCTCGACTCATGGAGTAAGAATGATTCTGAGAAAGGTCAGGAATCAGCCCAAAAATACCACAGTCTCAAACATTACCATTAGTAACACACTATGCCTTCATGGATTAAAATCCTGCAGAGCATGCAAAGTCACGGCTCACCAAAATAGAACAATTGGTCTCAAATCCAGTCACCATATTTGGAGGAAGAAGAAAGATGAATACAACCTCAAAAACACTGCCCAAACCATGAAGCATAATAGGGGAAGCATCATACTTTGGGGTGCTTTTCTGGCAAGCGGATATCACATCTGCACAAAATTGAAAGGAGTATGGATGGAGTCCTGCATGGTGAGATTTTGGCCTACAACCTCCTTCCCTCAATAAGAGCAAAGAACATGGGCCGTGGCTGGGTCTTCCAGCATGACAATGACCCGAAACACACAAGCAGGGCAACTAAGGAGTAGCTCCATAAGAAGCATTTCAAGGTCCTGGAGTGGCCTAGCCAGTCTCCAGACCTGAACCCAATAGAAAATGTTTGGAAGGAGCTGAAACTCAATGTTGCCCAGCGACAACTCCGAAACCTGAAAGATCTGGAGAAGATCTGCATGGAGGAATGGGATAAAATCCCGGCAGCAGTGTGTGCAAACTTGATAAAGAACTACAGGAAACGTCTGACCTCTGTAACTGCAAACAAAGGTTTCTTTACCAAGCATTAAGTTCTGTTTTTCTGTTGTATCAAATACTTTTTTCATACAATAAAATGCAAATTAATTATGTAAAAAATCGTACAATGTGGTTTTCTGGATTTTTTTTAAAATTCTGTCTCTCACAGTTGAAGTGTATTTACAATAAAAATTACAGACCTCTCCATTCTTTGTAGGAGGGAAAACTTGCAAAAATCGGCAGTGTGTCAAATACTTATTTTCCCCACTGTGCATCTAGCAAGAGAGGACAGTATATATTAGAGAACAGGCTACAACTAAAAAAAATAACCAGAGACTCCTATGTAATAAATGGTGGCAAAATACATACTGCAACAAGAGGAGCTCATGTAATTAATATGTATGTAGGAGGGGGTGTCCAAACACATTTTTGGCACAGGGGCCCCAAGCTGTCAGTGTCTGCCCCTGAATTAGACCTTACGGGTTATTACATTCTGGATGGTGATTAAAGAGGTACTCCAGGAAGATAAGAGTGATTTCAATATGCATTCTGCCTAAAACTATAAAGACTCATAATACTTTTCATGTTCTTATATTTAATTTCATGTGATTTTACTACTTCTCACTGTGACCTCATGTCACAGCACTGTTGCTGTTGAGTGCTACTTGTGTCTTCTGGGATGCTAAGAGATCAGGAGGCATGGCTTTCATCTTGCTGCTTATGTAAGGCCACCTCCTGAACAAGGTTTATTACAGTCGGTCTATGGTTAAATACCCACATCTCCATCACTCTCTGCACTAACTGTCTACACCTTCTTAGCTTGTAGCTGTCAAGGAGCGTGGAGATCAGGAGAAGCAACGATAAGGTAATGACAGGCAAATACAAGCTGTGAAGGAGCAGGCAGTCAGTGCAGATGAAGATTGAGGGGGAGGGGGAACATCAAGCTTTGGTCAGCAAGGTGGCTTTCATAATAAGTGGCAAGACCCAAGTGATGTGGCCAGATGTGTGACATAGCATCCCAGAAGGGAGGGGAGCGCTGAGGAGCAACAGCAATGCTGTGACATGAGGTCAAAAGTGAGAAGTAGTAGAATCACATGAAGTTACGTATAAGAAAAGGCAGAGGGGTATGAGCCTTTATATTTCGACAGAATGTTGATTGCATTTTTATCTTTCCTTATTGTTCCTATGCATTTGAATTAAGGATCTGTCTGCTGTTCCTGGTCTTGGCCTTGTTTCCTGGATTTCTTACTCCTGCCTTGAATCTTGTATTCCATGTCTGGTAATTGTAGTGCTGCTCCTGCTAATGCTACTCCTCACAATGTGCAAGGCTGTACCTACTGGTTTCCAGGTTAGAGAATGACATTCTGCCCTGTGCCTATTGCTATTATTCTCTGACTATAACAAATGCAATGATGTTGAAAAGCACAACTAATAAAGCACAACAGAGTTGTACCAAATAGTCTATTCAATGCTATATCTCTAATATATTATGAGTAGTGATGGCACTTAACTATCTTTATTTTATCAGAATAGTGTATCCCTTGCAGTTACAACTCTTAGAGAGGTAAACGAAACTAATTGTTTTGGCTATCTTTAGTTGGATAATTATTAGGCAAGTGGATATTTTGACCAGATCATCATTTTTATACAGATTTTCCAACGCCAAAAAGTATAGACTTGAATTCTTATTGGATGAAGCAGATCAGGTGATGTGTATTTGTGTGATGAGGGAGGATGTGGCCTAAGGATATCAACAACTTTTATTAAGGTGAGCGGAATTATTAGGCAGCTTGTTTTCCTCAGCTAAAATGGGCCAAAAATAGATTTAACTGAAAAGTCAGAAACTGTTAAAAGTCTTACAAAGGGATGCAGCGCTGTTGAAATTCTTAAGATATTGGAGCGATCACAGAACCATCAAAAGTTTATTGTAAATCGTCAACAGGGTCACAAAAAAGTGTTGAAATGAAAGATGAACACTAACTGCCAAAGACTGGAGAAGAATCAAATGTGAAGAGACCAGGAACCAATTACCTTCCAGTGCTTTCATATTCCAGAATTAAAACCTCCCAAGGTGTTCAGTGCTCAGGGACATGGCCAAGGTAACAAGGGTGGAACTGGACCACCACTGAACAAGATGCAGAAGTTGAAATGTCAAGTCAATGAGCCAAGACATGTGTGAAGACAGATTTTTTAAAACTGTTTTATGGACTGATCAGATGAGAGTGACTCTTGATGGACCAGATAGATGGGCCCTTGGCTGCATCAGTAATGTGCACAGACCATGGTGGGGATGGGGTACTGTTATGGGCTTGTATTATTAAAGAAGCACTCCCAGTAACTTTTCTTATGCAGTAATGTGTGTGTACATGAATGTTATGCAGTGTGAATGAATTAATATACTCACCTACTGCCGCTCTCTTTGGTGTCAGGGGCCGTCCTCTCTTCTCTGTGTGACCGTTCTGTGAATTGGCCATGTATCTTTTACAATGAAAGTCTACGGAGTGTCAGAACGAGGCTCTATAGAACATGCCGGCTAGTCAGAATTACAGGGACGTCACTGAGAAGCAGAGAAGATTGTGGCCACCAATGAAAGGAGTGGTAGGTGATTGTATCAATACTCTCACACTACATAACATGCATGTACACACATTTAATGAATAAAAAAGTTAGCGGAGTCCTTCTTTAAAGCTGAGCTAGTTGTACCATTTCAGTTTGATAGTAGACTCCAAATCAACTCCCAAACCTACTGACAGTTTTAGAAGACACTTTATTCAAACAGTGGTACAGGAAAAAGTCTGCATCTTTCAAGAAAACCAAGATTTTTATGCAGGACAATGCTACATTGCAAGCATTGAAATGCTCCTCTGCTTGGCTGCCAGTAAAGGCCTTCAAGATGAAGGAATGATGACATGGTCCCTTACTCACCTGACCTAAACCCTATTGAGAACTTGTGAGCCCTTCATAAATATGAGGTTACGTTGAAGGAAACCAGTACACCTCTCTGGGAGGATGGGGTCAGTGCTGCTCAAAAAGTTTATTGTCAACAGACTAAGTAACTGACAGGGCCGGCGTTAGGGGCAGGCAGACCAGGCAGCCGCCTAGGGCCCATGCTCCACCAGGGGCCACACAGCCGCTATGGGGCCCCTGAGTAAGAAGGGCCCTGCTCCATTCCCCCCTGCATCGCACATTCAACTTGAAAGCAGTGATGGAAGAGAGAGCATCATGTGACACTCCCTCTCCCATCACTCAGCCTCTGCCTCTGACTCAACATCATGTGCCGTCAGTGGAGCTGATCAGACACACTGCAGAAGCAAGAGCACAGGGGAAGGAGAGGTAATTATTATGTGTGTGTGCATGCATGCATTAAAGTGTGTGTGTGTGTGACTGTGTGTATATGCATGCATTATAGGGTGTGTGTCACTGTGTGCATGCAAGCATTATAGTGTGTGTGTGCATGCATTATAGTGTGTGACTGTGTGTATGCATGAATTATAGTGTGTGTGTGTGTGTGTGTGTGTGTGACTGTGTGTATGCATGCATTATAGTGTGTGTGTGACTGTGTGTATGCATGCATTATAGTGTGTGTGTATGCATGCATAATAGTGTGTGTAACTGTGTGTATGCATTATAGTGTGTGTGACTGTGTTTATGTATGCATTATAGTGAGTGTGACTGTGTGTGTGTATGCATTATAATGTGTGTGTGTCTGCTGCATGATACTTTGTGTGGGGGGACTGCACTATACTGTGTGTGGGGGGCTGCATAATATTGTGAGGGGGCTGCTTTATACTCTGGGGGCTGCATTATACTGTTTATGGGGGCTGCATTATATTCTGAGGGGGCTGCATTATACTCTGAGAGGGCTGCATTATGCTCTATGAGGGGACTATATTATACTCCATAAAGGTGCTGCAGTATACTCTGAGGGGGGCTGCATTATACTGTATCAAGGACCATGGGAAATGCATTTTACTATATGTACTATATGGGACCTGCATTATACTGTATCGAGGAATATGGGTACCAGTCATTCTTCCTCAGCCAGAGTAAGGGTAAGTGCACATGGTCAGTAAACAATGCAAGTTGGATGCTGCATACTTATCAAGAAATTCCATGCCCAATATGCATGCACAGACGCATGCGGCTCACCAGCCCAGACGGACATGAGGTGCATCATTCCAGACCGCAGCATGTCAATATATCTTGCGGAGACTCGTGAACAATGTATTGGATGTGGTGATTCCGCAATGAACACCTGTGGATTCACCTGCTTTCAATAGCTGGCAGCGCTTTGGACACAGCAGACATGTGCTGTGTCCAAAGCACTGCCAGTTACTGAACGTGTGCATATATCATAATGAGGCTGGGAAACAAGCGTCGAAAGGCTTCAATATTGTAGATCACGCTCATTTACCGGCCTGAACTTAGCGCTTGAAAATACAACAGAAATGTTTCTGTATGATGGTGCAATATGTGAGCATTTGGAGCCCCACTTTAAACTTTTGCCCAGGGTCCCACTTTGTCTAAAATTGGCCCTGCTTATAGACACCATGGAAGTAAAGATTATAACTATTATTGAAAAGAAGGGTGGCTATATAGGTCACTGATATTTTTTATTTAAATGTATTTTTTGTACATTTACAGTTGTTTGGTTATTATTCTCATTCTAAAAGATGAAAATAAACAATTGAGATGGGAAAATTTTCATTTTTCATTTAGTTGTATAATTATTCTGCACACTAATAGTTGGACAATAATTATGCATACATACATAGATATTCTCCTAAGAAAGACAAAACCCCACATTTATTTTCCTAAAAATTCAGGTTTATTATTCTTATCGATTGATCGACAGCACTGGAGTTTTTTAATAATAAAATTAATCATCAAAAATACGAGCTACTATGGTCTCTGAGTATCTCTTATGATCTCTGCCATACACAGCACAGCATGTAAAGAGAGATTTCTGCTTTTGATTGCATGCAGCGGCATGCAGGAAGTTATACAACAGTGCTGAGCTATCTGGATGTGAATCGTATCTGTAATCTGGTAAAAGAGTTGTCAGACAGTTTCTCCATGCTTTTTTCTATTTCTCCCTTTGCTTGTTTCTTCTCCCTGCTCCTCACTCATCATCCCTCCTCCCTTTTTCATAGAATATAATGGGCTGTGAGCCTTTAGTCTGTCTTGTCTGAGCAAGGCAGATTTGTTTTTCGGAGTGGAGGTTAAGTTCTGGAGGCAGGAGGAGAGGAAGAAGTGTCTGAAAGTGGGAAGGGAGGCTGATTTCTCTGATAAGTTACATTACAAAGTTTCTTATATTCGCTTGTACTATTGATTTAAACAAAGTTAGCTGAAAGTACAGTTCCTTTTTAAGTGTTATCCTGTACTAGAAATAGGTCCGATGCTATTGCATCGGGAGTGCGGTGAAATGAACATCTGTGTATCCTTAGAGGTGCTAACACCGCCGCGAGATCGGCAATACCGCTAACAGCTGATAGATCGGCAACCCGGCGGCGGGCGACCAATCACATCAGCTGCTAGCGGTATTCAAATCTGGCGCCAATACCGCTTGAAGCTGATTGGACGCCAGCCTTGGTGGGGGATTCAAATCCAGCGTGGCACCGCTCATTGGCTGAGCTGCTGGCGGCTGAGCCAATGAGCAGCACGGGATTCAAATCCCCCGCCAAAGCTGCAGGGCACCGCTCAGCCAATGAGTGGTGCCGCGTGACTTTGGCAGGGGATTTGAATCCTGCGCCGCTCATTGGCTCTGCCGGCGGCAGCTCAGCCAATGAGCGGTACCGCGCAACTTTGAGCGGCTCGGGATTCAAATCCCCCGCCCCGCCGGCTGAGCCAATGAGAGGTGCCGCGCGGAATCAGAATCCCCCGCCAAAGCCGCAAAAGCCAGGGGCGGCTCAGCCAATGAGCGGTGCTGCGCAGCTTTGGTGGGGGATTTGAGGGTATGTGCACACGTTGCAGATTTGACTGCTGAATTTTTTGCACAAAAACAAGACCTCTTCGCAGAAAACGCAGATGCTTTTTTGAAGCGTTTTTTCATGCTTTTGTTTTATGCGGATTTGTATGCGTTTTTGTAAGCTAAATAAAGATATGTTATTTAACAAAAAAAAAAGTTTGGGATGTCTTTTCTTGTCCAACCTCCTCTTTTACATTTGTCCAACCCATACTCCATTACATAGATAGATAATAGATAGATAGATATGGGATAGATAGATAGATAGATAGTATAGAATAGATAGATAGATAGATAGATAGATAGATAGATAGATAGATAGATAGATAGATAGATAGATAGATAGATAGATAGATAGATAGACTCCCTGATAGAAGTTATGTCGCTTATTCATGTTATGTAAATTAAAGCTTATAACCTGACGTTAAATTCATTTATTGGTTGTATAAATTATTCTTTTGAAAGCTGAAACCCTCCGAAATGTGGTTAAGGTTAAGAAAATAAATTGGCATCAATGCAGAAATATTGATCATTAAATGGACACAGAATGGTCAGATTTTGGCAAGACAAAAGTTTTGTTGCCTGGTCATATAATGCACCCAATCCTAGTTTACATCCTCACCTGTGCTCAGTAAATGATCGGTTAATTAGTGGGTGTGTATAAAAAGAAACCCAGCACCCCAGACCTTCACTTGAACTGCAACTTGAGCTTTGACAACATGCCAAAAATCCACCCTGTGACCAAAACCTGGATTATCAAGAGGCTGAAGACCAGATCCACTGCAGAGTTTGCTGGCACCTTTAATGTGTCTTAGCGTCAAGTACAAAGAATTAAAAAAAGATTTGAAGAGACTGGAGATGTGTTTGACAAGCACAGGTCCGGCAGACCCCGCAAGACAACTTCTCAGGAGGAACGTTTGTTGGTTAGAAAATCCAAAGCAAGGCCCTCTTCCACTGCAGCAGAGCCCCAACAGGCCTGGTCACCTCAAGTCCTTGTGTCAACTAGAACAGTTTGTAGGATTCTGTCTCGAAATGGCCTCCATGGTCGAATCAGTGCCCAGAAGCCAGCACTAAATAAAAGGCATAAAAAACCATGTGGCATTTGCAAAGTCCCGCAGCCTGTTAAAAATATGGACGCTGGAAAAGTGGCAGAAGGTGGATTTCTCTAATGAATCTTCAGTAGAATTACACCACAGCCGTCGCAAATACTGCAGGAGACCTACTGGAGCCCGTATGGATCCAAAATACACCAAGAAAATAGTTAAATTTGGTAACGGAAAGATCATGATCTGGGGTTACATTCAGTATGGGGGTGTGTGAAACATTTGCAAGGTGGAAGGCAATAGCAATAGCCTAAAATATCAAGAAGTATTAGCTATCTCTTATATTCCAAATCATAAAAGGGATCAAATTCTGCAGCAGGATGGTGCTCCATCTCATACATCCATCTCTACAACAAAGTTCCTCCAGGCAAAAAAGATCAAGGTGCTCAAGGACTGGCCAGCCCAGTTACCAGACATGAACATCATTGAGCATGTTTGGGGTAGGATGAAAGAGGAAGCTTGGAAGACAAAACCAAAGAATCTAGATGAACTCTGGGAGGCATGTAAGATTATTTGCTATTCCTGATGACTTCATTAATAAATTGTATGAATCATTGTTGAACCACATGGATGCAGCCATTCAAGCTCATGGAAGTCACACAAAATATTAAATATGACTCTAATAGCACCACAACTTCATTCACCAATGTTATGCAACATATAAAAATTTGTATTTTAAGTTAATTATTTGTTTGAATATCACATTACTTTCTGTCGGCGACAAAACTTTTGTCTTGCCAAAACCTGACCATTCTGTGTACATTAAATGATCAATATTTCTGCATTGATGACAATTTATTTTCTTAACCTAAACCACATTTCGGAGAGTTTCAGCTTTCAAAAGAATAATTTATACAACCAATGGAAGAATTTAACGTCAGGTTATAAGCTTTTATTTGCATAACATGGATAAGCGACATAACTTCTGTCAGGGAGTGTAGATAGATAATAGATAGATCGATAATAGATAGATGATAGATAATAGATAGATAGATAATAGACAGACAGATAAATAGAAAATAGATAGATAGATAATAGATAGAATATAGAAATAGTAGATAGATAATAGATAAATAGATAATAGATAGATATTACATAGATAATAGATAGAATGGTGCATAAATAGTTAAAGACACACACGCACACACACACAAAATCTTCACGCAATAGCGTTAATTAAAAAAAATGGGAAAAAAAATGGCGTGGGCTCCAGTGCAATTTTCTGTGCCAGAGGGGGAATGCTCGGGCCAATATTTCTAGCCTGGGAAGGGGTTAATACCCATGGAGCTTTCCAGGCTATGAATATCAGCCCGTAGCCAGCCTTTACTGGCTATTAAAATAGGGAACCCCCAAAAAAATGACGTGGGGTCCCCCTATAAATTTTAGCCAGAACGCTAAGCAGACAGCTGCTGGCTGATATTCATAACCTAGGAAGGTGCCATGGATATTGGCGCACCCCCTGGCTAAAAATACCAGCACCTAGCCGCACCAGAATTGGCGCATCTGTACGATCCCGCCAATTCCGGCACTTTAGCCCCTCTCTTCCCACTCCCCTGTAGCTGTGGGATATGGGGTAATAAGGGGTTAATATCACCTTGCTATTGTAAGGTGACATTAAGCCTGGTTAATAATGGAGAGGCGTCAATAAGACGCCTCTCCATTATTAATCTTATATTAATAAAGGGTTAAAAAAACACGCACATAAGAATAAAGTATTTTAATTAAATAAAACACAACACGGTTTTCATATCTTTATTACACGCTCAGATTCAAGCGACACCTTCAATCTCTTGTAATAAAAAGTAAAAAAATAAAACAACCATATACTCCCTGTCCGACGCAGTCCAATTAATAACAAATGTCCCACGACGGTCTCCCCTATAGAACAGTGACATCAGGTGATGTCACTGCTCTGTAGGACCTCCTAGTGATGCACTGAAAGGAGACTGAGGTTACCTGAGTTCATTCTCTCACTTTATGGCAATGCTGCGTGGGAATTTTCTCACCCAGCATTGCCAGTAAGAGAATGAACGGAAGTGATGTCATTCTCTCCCAGCGGCAGAGCGATACACACAGCAGAGGTAATCCTCCGCTGTCAGTGTATCACAGGAGCAGTGTAGAGCACTGACATCCCCCGATGTCAGTGTTCTACACCGGAGATCATTGTGAGACACTCATTAATCACTGGACTATGGCGGAAAGGTGATGTATAGGTTGTTTTATTATTTTATTTTTATTACAGGAGATTGATGGCATCGGGGATTAGGTGATTGGTGAGTATGTACTCTATGTTATGTGTTGTATGCTATATGTATGTAGGGGCAGCACGGTGGCTCAGTGGATAGCACTGCAGCCTTGCAGCGCTGGAGTCCTAGGTTCGAATCCCACCAAGGACAACATCTGCAAGGAGTTTGTATGTTCTCCCCGTGTTTGCGTGGGTTTCCTCCGGGCACTCCGGTTTCCTCCCACATTCCAAAGACATACAGATAGGGAATCTAGATTGTGAGCCCCTTCGGGGACAGCGACGATAATGTGTGCAAAAACTGTAAAGCGCTGCGGAATATGTTAGCGCTATATAAAAATAAAGATTATTATTATTATGTATGTTCTGTATGTTATATGTACAGTATGTGTTGTATGTTATGTGTATGTACTGTATGTTATGTGTTGTATGTTATATGTATGTTCTGTATGTTATGCGTTGTATGTTATATGTATGTTCTTTATGTTATGTGTTGTATGTTATGTGTATGTTCTGTATGTTATGTGTTGTATGTTATATGTATGTTCGGTATGTTATGTATTGTATGTTGTATATTACGTGTTGTATGTTATATGTATGTTCTGTATATTATGTGTTGTATGTTATGTGTATGTTCTGTATGTTATGTGTTGTATGTTATATGTATGTTCTGTATGTTGTGTTGTATATTATATGTATGTTCTGTGTGTTATGTGTTATATGTATGTTCTGTATGTTATGTGTTATATGTATGTTCTGTATGTTATGTGTTGTATGTTATATGTATGTTCTGTATATTATGTGTTGTATGTTGTATGTATGTTCTGTATATTATGTGTTGTATGTTATGTGTATGTTCTGTATGTTATGTGTTGTACGTTATGTGTATGTTCTGTATGTTATGTGTTATATGTATGCTCTGTATGTTATGTGTTATATGTATGTTCTGTATGTTATGTGTTGTATGTTATATGTATGTTCTGTATGTTATGTGTTGTATGTTATGTGTATGTTCTGTATGTTATGTGTTATATGTATGTTCTGTATGTTATGTGTTATATGTATGTTCTGTATGTTATGTGTTGTATGTTATATGTATGTTCTGTATATTATGTGTTGTATGTTGTATGTATGTTCTGTATATTATGTGTTGTATGTTATGTGTATGTTCTGTATGTTATGTGTTGTATGTTATATGTATGTTCTGTATGTTGTGTTGTATATTATATGTATGTTCTGTATGTTATGTGTTGTATGTTATATGTATGTTCTGTATGTTATGTGTTGTATGTTATGTGTATGTTCTGTATGTTATGTGTTATATGTATGTTCTGTATGTTATGTGTTGTATGTTATGTGTATGTTCTGTATGTTATGTGTTATATGTATGTTCTGTATGTTATATGTTGTATGTTAGATGTATGTTCTGTATGTTATGTGTTGTATGTTATATGTATGTTATATGTATATTATGTGTTGTATGTTATATGTATGTTCTGTATGTTATGTGTTGTATGTTATGTATGTGTTCTGTATGTTATGTGTTGTATGTTATATGTATGTTCTGTATGTTATGTGTTGTATGTTATATTTATGTTGTATGTATATTATGTGTTGTATGTTATATGTATATTCTGTATGTTATGTGTATGTTCTGTATATTATGTGTTGTATGTTATGTGTGTGTTCTGTATGTTATGTGTTGTATGTTATATGTATGTTCTGTATGTTATGTGTTGTATGTTATATGTATGTTCTATATGTTATGTGTTGTATGTTATGTGTATGTAATGTATGTTTTTTTTTTTTACAGTCAACACATTAGCTGGATGATGGGACTACTACTGTCCCCTCATTGGCTAATGTATAACTACTTGTAGTCCCATTGTATGTTGTATATTACGTGTTGTATGTTATATGTATGTTCTGTATATTATGTGTTGTATGTTATGTGTATGTTCTGTATGTTATGTGTTGTATGTTATATGTATGTTCTGTATGTTGTGTTGTATGTTATATGTATGTTATGTGTTATGTGTTATATGTTATGTTCTGTATGTTATGTGTTATATGTATGTTCTGTATGTTATGTGTTGTATGTTATATGTATGTTCTGTATATTATGTGTTATATGTATGTTCTGTATGTTACGTGTTGTATATTATATGTATGTTCTGTGTGTTATGTGTTATATGTATGTTCTGTATGTTATGTGTTATATGTATGTTCTGTATGTTATGTGTTGTATGTTATATGTATGTTCTGTATATTATGTGTTGTATGTTGTATGTATGTTCTGTATATTATGTGTTGTATGTTATGTGTATGTTCTGTATGTTATGTGTTGTATGTTATGTGTATGTTCTGTATGTTATGTGTTATATGTATGCTCTGTATGTTATGTGTTATATGTATGTTCTGTATGTTATGTGTTGTATGTTATATGTATGTTCTGTATGTTATGTGTTGTATGTTATGTGTATGTTCTGTATGTTATGTGTTATATGTATGTTCTGTATGTTATGTGTTATATGTATGTTCTGTATGTTATGTGTTGTATGTTATATGTATGTTCTGTATATTATGTGTTGTATGTTGTATGTATGTTCTGTATATTATGTGTTGTATGTTATGTGTATGTTCTGTATGTTATGTGTTGTATGTTATATGTATGTTCTGTATGTTGTGTTGTATATTATATGTATTTTCTGTATGTTATGTGTTGTATGTTATATGTATGTTCTGTATGTTATGTGTTGTATGTTATGTGTATGTTCTGTATGTTATGTGTTATATGTATGTTCTGTATGTTATGTGTTGTATGTTATGTGTATGTTCTGTATGTTTGTGTTATATGTATGTTCTGTATGTTATATGTTGTATGTTAGATGTATGTTCTGTATGTTATATGTTGTATGTTAGATGTATGTTCTGTATGTTATGTGTTGTATGTTATATGTATGTTATATGTATATTATGTGTTGTATGTTATATGTATGTTCTGTATGTTATGTGTATGTTCTGTATATTATGTGTTGTATGTTATGTATGTGTTCTGTATGTTATGTGTTGTATGTTATATGTATGTTCTGTATGTTATGTGTTGTATGTTATATTTATGTTGTATGTATATTATGTGTTGTATGTTATATGTATATTCTGTATGTTATGTGTATGTTCTGTATATTATGTGTTGTATGTTATGTGTGTGTTCTGTATGTTATGTGTTGTATGTTATATGTATGTTCTGTATGTTATGTGTTGTATGTTATATGTATGTTCTATATGTTATGTGTTGTATGTTATGTGTATGTAATGTATGTTTTTTTTTTTTTTACAGTCAACACATTAGCTGGATGATGGGACTACTACTGTCCCCTCATTGGCTAATGTATAACTACTTGTAGTCCCATTGGATGATGCCTGCATACATACACACACACACACACACACATACACAGCCCATCATATACACACATACCAAAGCCACTCGGCACCGCTCAGCCAATGGCGGGGGATTTGAATCCCGCGCCGCTCATTGGCTGAGCCGCCCGCTGGCTCTGCCAATGAGCGGTGCCGCGCCGCTTTGGTGGGGGATTTGAATTCCACGCCGCTGTCACGCTGTCTAATGATATGTATACAATGTCAGTAAACTATTAATACAGGAACAACACTCTATACAACAACTAGTATAGCAACATCAGCATGTAAGTATAGAATAGATTTACCTGACACGATATCTGCTGAACTCAGGGTTAATCTTGAGGACTTGATGAGCTGAAACAGGAAAGAGGTGGACCGGGATCTAACCTGACCCTAAACTGGGGTCCTAACTAATCCCTCACCTTGGAGGTACTGATAATGGTTCAGAGGTCCAAGTCTCCAACCTAACCCTGTCTCCTATCAGACCCTGAACCCTGTAATCAGTCCTAAGAAGGATCCTGACTACCACCAAAGGGATATGGGCTGATCTCAGCTAAATACACAGATTAGACATATAAGACAGACAGGATAACACTCGCTTGCATACACACTCAAACACCAAAGGAACATAAATGGTCTGGGAAATAAACTCTAACCAAGTTGAGCTTAGAACAACTAAGGAGCTCACAACTAAAGTCTATACAGATTCATTCCTATCTGTGGTCTGCATGAAGGTTTCACTGGCAACTCCCCAAGCAGACAACCAGGAATTTAAAGGAAACCAATCAACAAATAATCAATTGCAGCCGGGAGAAACTGCACCCAGTCCCAGCACCGAGCACAGACAGAATTAACTCCCTAGCTGCCAAACACAAAGAAACAGCAGATCAGCTGTGAGAAGTCAAAATGTGCAACCGCGACGATCTTCGTGGCAATGCACACATGACAGTACCCCCCCTTCTACGAGGGGCCTCCGGACCCTCAGGGCCAGGCCTGCCCGGGTGAGTTCTGTGGAAGGTCCGAACCAAACGATCTGCGTTAACATCAGACGCAGGGACCCACGTCCTCTTCTCTGGACCATACCCCTTCCAATGCCCCAAGTACTGAAGGGACCGGCGATTCAGACGTGAGTCAATGATCTTTGATACTTGAAATTCCAAGTTACCATTGACCAACACAGGAGGAGGAGGTAGAGGTGACGGTATGTCTGGTGCCACATACCTTTTAAGTAATGACTTGTGGAACACATTATGAATTTTAAACGTAGGAGGGAGGTCCAGACGAAATGCCACAGGATTAATTATGGAACTGATCCTGTACGGCCCGATGAATCTGGGACCCAGTTTCCAGGAGGGCACCTTAAGTTTTATATTCCTGGTAGACAACCATACCAGATCGTTCACATTCAGATCTGGACCAGAAACTCTCCTCCTATCAGCCATACGTTGTAACGGTTCCCCATCGCACTCAGATTATTCAATACACCTCTCCACACAGAAGCAAGTGACGACGAGAAACGCTCCTCCTCAGGAACCCCAGAAGGGCCCCCCCCCCATTGAAAGTACAAAACTGGGGATGGAAACCATATGCCCAAAAAACGGGGACTTACCAGTGGACTCGCTCCGCCTGTTGTTAAGAGCGAACTCTGCCAGAGGCAAGAAAGAAGACCAGTCCTCTTGGTTCTCTGAAACAAAACACCGGAGATATGTCTCTAAGCTCTGATTCAGACGCTCTGTCTGACCATTGGTCTGCGGATGAAAAGCCGAGGAAAATGACAATTGCATCCCCGACGTAAACAAAATGCCCTCCAAAATTTGGACACAAACTGGACCCCCTATCTGACACCACATCAGAAGGCAACCCATGAAGTCTAAGGATCTCCTAATGAACACCTGCGCCAGAGTTTTAGCATTAGGGAGTGCAGGAAGAGCAACGAAATGTGCCATCTTACTGAACCTGTCAACAACCACCAGTATGACAGTATTCCCTGACGACGGAGGAAGGTCCGTAATGAAGTCCATAGATAAATGAGTCCATGGACGCTCCGGAAGTTTCAAGGGTAAAAGGGTCCCAGACGGACGGGTATGAGGGGTTTTAGAGCGAGCACACACCCCACATGACGCGACAAAAGTTATAACATCTTTATTAGCATTAGGCCACCAAAACCGGCGAGAAAGGAGATCTAAAGTAGCCTTACTCCCTGGATGTCCTGCTAGAGCAGAATTATGATGTGCCTCAATAACCTTTTGTCTCAACAGATTTGGGACAAACAGTCTCCCTGGAGGTCCTGCAGGGGCGTCCCCCTGAGCCTCTAACACCTCCTCCTCAAGCTCAGAAAATACAGCCGACACTACCACCCCCTCCTGAAGGATAGGACTCGGGTCATCCGTTTTCCCGGCCCCTGGGAAACTGCGAGACAAGGCATCAGCCTTTACATTCTTAGACCCGGGCAATAAGTGACGACAAAATTAAACCTGGTAAAAAACAACGACCATCGAGCTTGTCTGGAAATTCACAGACGCTTAGCGGATTCCAAATACAACAGGTTCTTGTGATCAGTAATAACGGTAACCGGGTGGACTGCCCCCTCCAAAAAGTGACGCCGATATCATAATTCCTTTCGGCGGACGACAATTTCTTAGAAAAGAAAGCGCACGGATGCCATTTACCAGGGGACGGACCCTGGGACAATATACACCCACCCTACGTCAGACGCATCCACCTCCACAATGAATGGCTGAGATGCATCTGGTTGGATGAGAACGGGTGCCGAAGCAAGACATTTCTTCAAAGAGGAAAAGGCTTGGCAAGCTTTGTCCGACCATTTAGAAAAATCCGTCCCTTTTCTTGTCATGTCAGTGAGAGGTTTGACGACAGATGAGAAATTACAAATAAATTTCCGGTAGTAGTTAGCAAACCCCAAAAAACGCTGCAGAGCCTTAAGATCCCTGGCTGATCCCATTCAAGCACTGCTCTCACCTTTTCAGGGTCCATACGGAAACCGGAGGCTAACACCAAAAAACCCAAAAACTGAAGTTCCTGTACGGCAAATACACACTTCTCCAGTTTGGCGTATAGTTTATTGTCTCGCAAGATCTGCAACACCTGTCTCACATGCTCCTGATGAGACACAAGATCTGGCGAGTAAATTAAAATGTCGTCCAAATATACAACCACAAACAGCCCCCCAGGGTGACGAAAAATGTCATTAACAAAATGTTGGAATACTGCTGGTGCAGTAGTCAGACCAAAAGGCATGACAAGGTTCTCATAATGTCCCTCCGGCGTGTTAAACGCCGTTTTCCACTCATCCCCTCTTTTATCCTAATCAGATTATACGCCCCCCTGAGATCCAATTTAGAGAACCATTTGGCGCCAACAATTTGATTGAAGAGATCAGGAATAAGAGGGAGGGGATACGGATCTCGAACAGTAATCCGATTAAGTTCGCGGAAATCCAAGCAAGGGCGTAGGCCTCCATCTTTTCTTCTTCACAAAGAAGAACCCCGCGGCTACTGGGGAAGATGAAGGTCTAATATGCCCTTTGGCCAGACTTTCAGAAATATAATCTTTCATAGCCTGCCTCTCAGGACCAGAAAGATTATACAACCTAGCTTTAGGCAACTTAGCATCAGGAAGGAGATTAATAGAGCAGTCATTTCACGCGATGAGGAGGCAATCCTGACACCCCTCCTCAGAGAAACATCCCCAAAATCCTCCAAAAAGGAGGCAATGTACTAGGCACGACCGCACTGATGACTGTGTTCATGCAGTTGCTTTTGCAAAACTACCCCATTGGCTTATTTCTCTGGACTGCCAATTAATCACAGGGTTATGTTTAACCAACCAAGGAAGTCCCAACACAATGGGAGTAGGTAGACCCTCCAACACATAACAAGATAATTGTTCCCTATGTATTGCCCCTACCCGAAGGTCAAAGTTATGAACCTCATGAACAAAGCTACCTTGGCCGAGAGGCCTGGCGTCAATGGAGAATATAGGGATCGGTTTGACCATACACTCAGATGCATAACTTGAGCCTGAGCAAACTGAGCGTCAACCAGATTAGCCCGGAACCACTATCAAGAAGAACAGACAATCTCTCCACTCTCGTACCAACTACCACCTCCACTGGTACAAGGAACTGAGAAGAACTGGCGGATGAAATACATACTCCCAGGTTGTCGTCCACCACACAACCTGGGATTAACAGTTTTCCGGCGACTTTTGGCTCAACAAGGCACGGGATGGACATTCTCCAACAAAATGTCCCTCTTTCCCGCAGAAAAAACATCTTCTAGTCCTGCGGCGTACCCCCAATCCCCTCCTACGAAATGATGTCCCTCCAACTGCATAGGCTCATCCGAACAGACAAGGGGAACCTCAACATAAGGGACTTTAGTGGTAGGTGGAGAAACAACAGGGAGTGGGGTTACCTCACCCCTCTCCGAAGCCGTCTATCAGTACGGATAGCTAAGGCCAATAGCACCTCCAGTGAATGAGGAGACTCATACTGAGCCAAAACATCTTTTAATTTATCAGAAAGCCCATGACAAAACTGGCTCCTAAGAGCTGGGTCATTCCACTGAGTATCTGTGGCCCATCTACGAAATCAGAAGCAAATTCCTCTGCAGGACGATCTCCCTGCTGTATCTTACGTAAAATTTTTTCTCAGCAAGAGAGACCCGATCTGGGTCATCATATACCAATCCCAGGGCAGTAAAAAATTGATCTACAGACAGTAGAGCCGGGGATCCCGGAGGAAGGGAAAATACCAGTTTCC
>JARQOD010000001.1:679306846-679418641 GCA_033576555.1 Oophaga sylvatica
TGGGGGCCCGGCGCATGCTCAAACAGATCTGGCAACGGATCTCGTCTCGAGATCTGTCTCCCGGATCTGGAACGAGATCTGAACTGACCCCCAGGGCCATTTTGCCGGAGGCCCCCGCATCGTAGCAATGGAGCCCCGGGGGCCTTGGTCTCTGAGGAAATACCGGCGGGCCCCCAAACTGCAAAAAGGAGCCCCCGGCCCGGGCCCCCCCCGATGCAAAAGGACCTCCGGTGGCCCCAATGTCAAAAAGAGCCCCGCCGCACAGACACCCGCCCCCAGAGCAGGAAGGAGATATGGTACGTCATATACCCCTTTCCGGGGAGCCCCCTCCCCTCGTCATTGATACCACTCCCCGTACCGCCCTATAAGACGATACCCGGCGTATAAGACGACCCCCGACTTTCCAGGGATTTTCTGGGGTTAAAAAGTCATCTTATACGCTGGAAAATACGGTATGTATTTGTACGAAATAGTGGATAGTGGTATTATGTATGTACCTTTGACATAGAGCTACAAAGTATTTATGCAGTATTTGGTTTGTTTGTTACACTACATATTGATGCGTGTGTGGCAAACTGAATGTTTTCTCCAGATGATGAAATGTCTAGCTACAACTCTGTTTTCTATCATTATCTATACAGATCTTCGATTAGAGGATACCATAATTCAGTAATGGCCACAGTCGGATGGCCATATAGCGTGGACAATGATCACATTGCAGAACATGGACTGTACGGCGGCTCTCCTGGTCGAGCATGACAGCTGCATAGAAATAAATGCTGTTACGCTCAGGTCAGGAAAGCTGCTGGCCAGTCTGTGCATTGTGATGCAATCGTCATCCATGTTATATGCCATCTGCTGCACCCTAAGCATATTCCTCATACTCTCTGGAATGTGAATTTTTTGTTAATGGATAACTAATTTCGGTGCTTAAAAAGATTAATAGTTGATTTACATTTAATCAAGTTTGGATAGTACAAGGATGTATGGTACTTAGTTTTGTATATTCAATAAGAACAGAGCTTATGTTTTACTACTTGTAAAAGAGGCCTCTCTAACTAAACCACAACACAGAAAATATTGATAGATAAAATATTCATTTTTGACATTAATTGCCACTATGTGTTTCTAGCCAAATTTATTTATTTTTGAGAAACCACAAGGCTAATGGATTTCCAAATCCACTTGCAAGGGAACAGTACTGTAGATGGTAACATTTCACAAGGAAAAAAAAAATGGGTTGATGTGGTTAACTTCAAATACGTACAGCTTAAAAACAAGACGGATATGTGCTATGAAGGTTTCCTTTCTAAATCCCGTTTGTAGAAAGATTATGTTGATGGTAACAAACTATGACCTATGCTGAAAAATTGATTTGTCCTTTTAAGATTTTTAAAACAATGTAAGAGGGATTCATAGGCTTTTATCGCCCACTTAGATTAAAGAGGTGGAGTCACACATCTTTCCATATGTCACGAAAATCAAAGTAGCGAAGATATGGAAGGGAGTTTGACAGGTAGGGTTTGCTTGGAGATTTTAACTATCGAGACACATAAGTTTGCATTAGAGCAGTAGACAAAAAGTGGGAACTTTTAAATGTAAACTTTTAACAAAGTTGATCTTTTTTAATACATGTGCACGCACCCACCTGCATCTTTACAAAATCACTACACAATCATGGGGCATACAATACAAGCCCCACTGCTCACTAAGTTTAAATGAGAACTGTTCAACAGTGACACAAACTATTTATTATTTTGTCTAAAACCCAAGTTAAGAGTATATTGATAATCTGTTTTATAGATTTCTTGACAGAGAATACAATTTTCTAACACTTATCTACTAGGGATGAGTAAGAAAGTTGTTATCCGAGCATGCTCGAGTGCTAATCGAGCATCTCGGCATGATCCAATACTAAGCTCAAGTTGCTGAGGCTGCATGTCTTGTGGCTGTTAAACAGCCACAAGACATGCAGAGATTATGTAGCAAACAGGCAATCCCTGCATGTGATGCGGCTGTCGAACTGCCACGGTGATTCGAGCATAGTATTCGAGCATGCCAAGATGCTCAATTAGCATGTTCGGATAACACCTTATCCTAGCACGCTTGCTCATCACTACTACCTACCCTAAGATTATATTTTCTACACACACATAAGCCACTTAATACTACTTGGGTATTATTTAAATGTTAGAGCCTACTATTAGTATTCTTAGCTTATTAATGACCATGTATAACTTCTTTGGCTAAGCTAACCATCTTCTAATGACTACTGGTAATAGGACCCTTATTTGACTTTGGAGTCCCATCCTCTGGCATCACACCGCTTATTACCTATTATGTGTCAAGTTACTATTTTCAGGATAAAGATACCTTTCTGTAATGTTTGTCAAGTTAAAAATGTTATATAATCTGTATTATCTCAATATAAACTGGGATCACTAAGCAAAATTCCTAAGTACTACAATATATAGTGCCCAATAAGTGTGTATTTCAATGTGAGTCACTTTTTGGCTTTCTAAGCATTTTTCATAATTTAACTATGATAGAATGCATGCTAACTATTATCTAGTATAAACAAAACAAAATGCATTGCTAAATTACTCTAAAATGTTCCAACTAAGCTCATTGAATTAAAGGAACATTCCTGGTAAAACTGATATACTGCATAATGATAAGGCACTGCCACACTTAGAGATCGCACTAGCGATCACGACAACAACAAGACCTATAGAGATCGCTGGTGCGATCGCTATGTGGTCGCTAGTTAAATTCCAAACACAACTCATCAGCGATCTGTATAATGACCTGTGCGGTCGTTGGGAAAACCTAGTCCCACCTGCGATGCTGGTGAAGTCGTTCATAAAGAGTGTCACACTCAGCGATTCAGGCTCACCAGCGGGACACCAACGACCAAAAAACGGCTCAGAACGTTCATGAGCGATCAGCGACATCACAGCGGGGGCCACATCTCTGCTACATGTCACACACATGTCTGCTACATGTCATAAATGGTGACGCATTAGCGATCTCGTTAGCGATCTCGTTTAGTGTGACAGTACCTTTTGTCCTTATTCAGGTATCCGTTTCTCATGTACATCTTCTATCCGTGATTTTTACGCCTATTAATGAATTTGGTTAATCTTTCAGCGCCAATGCACCACTGTAAGAAATGTAGTTCAGTTGTGCACTGGAGTATGTTTCTGTTGTAGTTTACTTAAATTTTCAAGTGTAACTTTTGACAATTTTTTTTGATGAATTTGCCAGCCACTGTTTGTGATGTTACCTTACACTGGAACATTATCCACTTTTCAAAAAGTTGATAAAGCTGGCCAAAATTGGCAGAAAAACATGAAAAGTCTCCAAATTTTTGGGCAACTATGAATTGCACAAAAAACTATGACATTTCAAATTGTTTTATGCCTGAATTCTGGCAAAATCTATTTGATGAATCGGGCCATTATGTTTTTGATACGTAGCCAAATGCAACACATGGCTGGGTGGAGAAAGTATAAAGGATTTTGTAGTCATTCAAACACATTCTCTATGTCAAATTGTTTCATTTGTTTCAATTAAGCATTCACCATCTGTAATAAAATCATTTTATTGAACCCATTTGCGCAGTTATTTTTTGGCTTAAGAAAATATTCAATTCTTTTTAAAATCTTGAATTTTGTCTGATGTGAAGAGACCACTAGGTACATTTATGACTCAATTACTGGACCTTTGCAATATTGTATGCATTTGCTTTAATGTTTCAATGTTACGTTTTCTTGAAGTGTTGTTTTAAGAACAGAATTGCCTGCAGATGAAGCTATGAGATTTTCCTTCATTTTGATTCCCATCTGGCTTGCTGTTCCAAACATTCAATTCAGTCCTTACTGCCAGTATTTCCCAGAAAAACTTTATAATTACTGGGAATTTGTAGAGGCTGTTCCAGTCTGGTGCACAATTAGAGATGCAATATGAAATTTTCATTGCTCAATTTAGCTTAAATTGTAAGATTGATGGGGGACAACAATGAATATAACCACGTACTATAAAATTACCACCGGCAGGTTGAAAGAAGTGTGAAATTGAGAACGATCACAGTTGTAAGTTAAGCCATTAAATAGTAGGGTAAGGTTTAGTGTCATTTCCATGCAGGTAGAGGATGGAGGTGCTCAATTAATGTCACAAGTTGAATCGCTCAAGGGATTGGAACAGCATGAAAGAACATTTCAACTCTCAGTTCAGGTTCACCTCCTGCCTGGGTAATAGTTAAGCACTGAAACAAAGATACATTCTTTCTGCTTGGGATTCTGGTTGCGGGAATGAAAGATAAAACATGAAGCACAGATTGTGCCCGGCCTGCGGATCCCACAACTGCTTCTACATTATATCGCTTTTATTTACCTGCTTCTGTTTTACGTCCCACACTTTCATAGTTATAAAAAAAATGTTAAAGAAGAGGAGGGTGAATGTACTATATATGAGTAAACAATGCTTCCATTATATTGTCAGATGCTCAGGGGAACTTTTGCAGAAATTCCAAAGCATTAGAATATCAGTTTCAGAACAATTCACTTGGCTCTCATATCTTTAACCAAGCAAGCCATATGCCTTTCACTGGTAAGTTTTTGGAAGGATGTCATCTTGAAAGTTTGGCAGATTGATCAGATCATCTTGCGCTACTATACATCTAATTACCACAGATATATTCATGTTCCTAAATATATGACCAGCTGTACATTACTGTGCTGCAAATCTCTATCATCTCGAGCCAAAGCTAATTATTCTTAATATTTAGTGAAAGTTTACAAAGTTGACACAGAGACTCACACATTGCATATGCTGGAGCAGAAAGGAGGCACAAAACATTAGTGTCCGAAGACCTATTTAAAGAGGATCTTTCACCAAATTTTTCACGTTGAGCTGGACACATGATTTAATAATGGCTGGAAAGCTGAATAAAATATTTTTGTTTGTTTTTAATTTAACCTCTCCATTGTGGAGATAATAGCAATCAAAGTACTGGCACCTAATGAGTTAACGTTTGTTAAATGCAAGTGGGTGTTATAAGACAGCAACTTCTAAAGGGAGAAGAAGTTCATGCCCCTAGTGAAAAGTATATGATAACACCCACTTAGACTTAACTAAAGTTAACTCATTAGGTGCCAAATATGTTGATACTAGTATCTCTGCAATGAAGAGGCAAAATAAAAAAAAAGAAAACAAAAAGAAAACAACTTTTATTCTTTTCTGCAGCCACTATCATGTGTTGCAAATTAGCATGAAATATTTGTTTACATGCACTTTTACAAAAATTAACATTCTACATAAATACCGTATTTTTTGGACTATAAGACACACCGGACTATAAGACGCACCCAGGTTTTAGAGGTGGAAAATAGGGAAAAATATATTTGAAGCAAAAAATGTGGTAAAATATTTAATAACATAAATAACATACTATTATATGTGGTGTTATATATATATAATAGTATGTTATTATGTTGGAAGCTACGGGTAGGAGATGGTGCTGTGAGACCAGTGTGGTGTCTGTAAAGTACTATGTGAAGACGCTGGAGGGTGAGTATATGAATGGGGGTACAGGACTTATATTTAAAGCACCACTCCAGCACTGAAAAATAACACTGGAGTGCTGCTTTAAGGTCCCATGGGAGAACTATAACTCTCAGCATGTCCTGCAGATCCTATGGCATGCTGAGAGTTATAGTCCACCACAGGATGGCAGAGTGATTTTTTTATGTGCTGTCATTACTAACCTTTTAATTAATTCTCTGTTGTACAGTGTGTCTGCAGGACCTGTGATGACATCATGAAGAGACAGGGCTTTGTGTGGTCATGTGATGCTCCAGCCCACCCTTTTCATGACCTCATCACAGGTCCTCCACAGGAGCATTCAGCATCGCATCAGCACAGCCCCTGTGCTGTCAGGTATGCGATGCCTCCTGCTGCACTCTGCTCCTGCTGCCTCCTTCTCCTTCCAACACACATCTCCCCAGCTGCTGCAGGAATCAGGCGCTGGGGAACCATGTGGCTCTGTCATTTGCTGCTCCCCGCTCACTGCTCAGCTAATAGGTGGGCGGGGAAGCGGCTAATGAATATTCACTGCACTTAAGTATCGGGACCAGTGGTTTCCTCAGCGCTGGATTTCTGCAGTGGAGGGATATTTTACTGCCTCCTGCGATCTCACTCCACCGCTGCCCCCCTCCACACGTTACATTCCGACCATAAGACGCACCCACACTTTCCTCCCAAATTTGGAGGAAAAAAAGTGCGTCTTATGGTCCGAAAAATACGGTAATCACCTTATTGTCAGAACTATTTTTCAGTAGCCCTGATTCATCAGGACTGACATTTTGTACACTAACCATTTAAAGAGAATGCTTGACTAAAATTTGCCAAATTTATCACAAGGTATGCATCCTCCTAAAGAGTTTGGAGCATCTTTCAGTTGTCATTTGGACTGAAGTCCATTTCTATCATAATTTAGGTAATTTTTGTGAAGCAAATTAAAATAAATTTGTTGACAATGCTTAGTCATACTCCTTCTTTGCTAGACTGCACCAATTTACTTATACTCACCTAAAACCCATTTCATTGAAGCCATGATCTCCTGTAATAAAACAAAAATAGAAAACAACCATATTCCTCACCTGTCCGTCATTCTGTCTCACGCCCTAATCCATGTCTGGGGATAAACCATTTTCAACCTGGACGGTACCAAGATGCAACCGTCCAGGCTGAGAACGACTGGGAGAATGAGCTACTGCGAGTGCAGCATCAGTGACTAGCGGTGATGTCATCGAGGTTACCGCCGGTTATTGAAGCTGCGTGGGATGAGGGATGACTGGATGAGGGTTTCCTGGATAATGGATGTATGAATGAATGGCTGGATGGATGGCTGAGGGATGAATGGATGGAGGGATGGCTGGATGAGGGATGAATGGATGGAGGGATTGAAGGATGGATGAGGGAAGTATGGATGGCTGATTGAAAAGATGGATGGATTGTTGAATGAGAGATGGATGGATGAATGGAGGAATGGATGAATAGAGGGATGGATGGAGGTGTGGCTGGATGACGGATGAGGGATGGTTGGATGGATGGATGGATGAATGAGGTATGAATGAGGGATGAATGGTGGAGGGATCTCTATATGAAGGATGGATAGGGATGGGTGGATGATAGATGGATGGAGAGATGTATGGAGGTATGGCTGGATGGATGAGGGATAGCTGGATGGATGGATGAAGGATGGATGGAGAGATGGCTGGATGAGGGATGGATTGAGGGATGCATGGAGGTATAGATGAAGATGGATGAGAGCTGGATGGATGGAGGGATGGCTGGATGAGGGATAGATGAATGAGGGATGGAGGTATGGTTGGATGGTTGGAGGGATGGATGGATGAGGATTAATAATTGATAGTTGTCTAATTGACAGCTCTCAATTATTAACCTGCCTTAAGGTCACCTTTCAATACTAAGGTGACATTAAGGTGAGATTATTAACCCATTCGCCACCGCTACAGGGCAATGGGAATAGACGGGCAAAGTGCCAGAAAGGGCGAATCTAATTATAGATTTGCCCTTTCTGGGGTGTCTGGGGGCAGATGTTAGTAGCCAGGGGGGGCACAAAAAAAAAGTACCCTCCCTAGGCTATTATTATCTGCCCCCACTCGCTTGCTTTGTCTGTCTGGTGGAGAAAATACAGCGGGAGCCCACGCATTTTTTTGTCACCGAATTTACACCTTTAATTAACCCCTACATGTCTGAAATTTAGCACAAATACACTCATGTAATTGTAAGTTCTAAACAAATATCAAAATACAGGAAATGACATGGTTAACTGTGTGGAAACAATGTATCATTTCATGTCGGCTTCTGTGATTTCACAGAAGCCGGCAATTGAATTTGCGGCTATTACAGTATGTAGAAGTCTAGGAAATATAAATATATATATATATATATATATACATGTCACAATTACATATATATATATATATACATATATATATATATATATATATGTATTCTATGTGTGTATATCTATTCTTTCTAGTCTTTATTAAAGCTGTCAGTGTGATTTTACAGTATAGCCGGGGATGAATTGCCGGCTTTTCTAAAGGACACCAATGCGATTTCATCGCAAGTCACACATGCAGTCCGTTTGTAATCTGATTTTTCATCGCTCCCATAGACTTGCATTGGCGATTGTCGACCTACAATCGGTGACAATCGCAGCATGCTGCGATTGCTCACGGACGTTTAAAACGGACCACAAAATAACGGATACTGGGAGCTGCTCCATAGATTAACATAGGGCAGACTGCAATACGATTTTTCATCGCATTGCAGTCGTCCGATTCTGTCGCCAGTGTGACGCCGGCCTATGTCATCTCCTCAGTCTTTCCTGACTTCTAAGCTACAAAATATTTCCAATTCCTGTCAACTTTACTAATAATGTACACATCAATCTCTCAGCATGTTACCTACTTATTTCAACTGTTCTGTCCTGTTCACACATGGCCCTCTGCAATCAAGGTAACATATCTATTCAAGCAAATTTCCATTTAGTCTATACTACACTGATGTCTGTCAGCAAACCATTTCCAAACTACATGTCCCAGTTTGCATATATCCGTGTATTAGCAATTTTCTACTTTGGAAGATACCAGATTGCATTTATTTCTTTTATACTTCTGATTAACCATTTCTTTGCCAGAAGATTCCACACTGCATTTGCTTCTGTTACACCTGTGATAAACCATTGCCATTGTAGAAGATACCAGTTTCCAATACAATCATTGTTCCAATGTTATTTGCATTGCTGTCTCTGCTTCATCTATGCTAGTTGTTTTGCTTACTTATCAGCCATCCTGCTTACACAGCTATCCTGGTCTTCACTGATCCACATCATCCATCTCCTCAGTCTATTTTGCTCACCCAGACTTAAGGTGCTGCCACACTAAACGTTCCCACTAACGATCACGATAACGACGCTATCGTTGGTGTGATCGTTTTAAGGTCGCTAGTAGCTGCCATACTTGACGATCTCATTAACGTCGCATCAGCGGTTAGCGATCTTTTTAACGACTTTGGCGGTCGTTGGGATGTGCCACACTGCATGTACTGTGAAAGATCACGACCTCGATAGGCGTGACTAAGCGCGACCTTTTGCACGCCCCTCATCACAGATTGGTGGTCACTATGTATGTCATAGATATTTATCACAGCTCTCCCGCTTTGTGATTGGATGACCGCGTCATAAAAGACGACGTATCAGCACTCCTCTCCATTGCTCTCGAGCAGAAGCGGTTCTTTCAAATCACCCAGTGTGTCCTGCTAGTCTTGGTAGCTACTGCGATCCAGTTTACGCCACTATTTCGGTTGCTACATTCTACGTTGGAGTTTTTTTGCGATCCAGTCTGTGGCGTATCCTCTGCGATCCAGTTTGTGATGCTAGTTTCCCTATTTTTTTTTCAGAATCACACAAGTTTTGTAAGGTAGGAAATTTTTTTTGTCACATTTAATTTTTCTTTTGTCTTTAATTGTACCGATCCATTTTAGATGTCTGCTGTTGTTAACCATTGTCGTCCATCATGTTTTTTCATTGTTTTGTTCAGGCACGCCCACCATTTTATGATCCCAGCTCTGTCTATGTTTACTCATGCTGCGCCCACCACCACCATTTTTTGATCCCAGCTGTTTTTTGCGTAATTGTTTATCTAGGTTTTTTATCCCATTGTTTTGTTCGGCCCCCGCCCACGGCCACCATTTTATGATCCCAGCTCTATCTATGTTTACTCCTGCGTCGCCCACAACCACCATTTTATGATCCCAGCTCTATCTATGTTTACTCCTGCGTCGCCCACAACCACCATTTTGTGATCCCTGCTGTTTTTTGCGTAATTGTTTATCTAGGTTTTTTATCCCATTGTTTTGTTCGGCCCCCGCCCACGGCCACCATTTTATGATCCCAGCTCTATCTATGTTTACTCCTGCGTCGCCCACAACCACCATTTTATGATCCCAGCTATATCTATTGTGAGACAGTGAGAGTATGTGTGTTGAATGGGGTGTACATTTTACCTAGATACTTTGCTGACTGGTATAAGGGAAATGTATGGCTTTGTAAACCTAGTGGTAGAGAAAGGTCACTACACCTTACATTCAGTACACACTTGCAGCTCAGGCCTGAAACCACTCAGCTGTTAATTAGGAGACCAGAAGTAGGTGTCTGCGAACACAGACAGAGAGCTCGCTTAGTCTGGACAAGGAGTCCAGGCACAAGAAGGAGTCTCCAGGAGTATGAGCTGTCTCAGTCTGGGTGCTCGATGTACCCCGGACACAGGAGTAGTCTCTGTGAGAATCCATGCGGATAGCTGCTGAATAGGAGGGGAGCTCTCTCAAGTCTGGACGTTGGATATGCCTTTAGACACAAAGAGGAGCCTCTGCGAACCTCCATGCTGGTAACCGCTGAACATATGTGTTGTTTTGGGGACAGGCTGTTAGAGTCTGGACCCGGATAGAGAGGGAAATCTATCTAAGTGTAGTAAGTGGCTGGACAAGCCCAGGGCTTATGTTTATGATTTGGTTTTGATTATGTTCTGTTTGCTGTGGACTTTAATAAAGCTGGTTGCGGCCAGTTTTTACCAGAACTGCTGTCTGTGAATGAGCTGTTTCTGTGCCACTCCGTCTACCCGGACGGCGATCCCAGAGCTATATCCCCTGAAAAGCTTACAATTGGTGCTGGAATGTGCGTGCAGCACAGTGGCGAGAGACAGCAATAAAAGGTGAAGTCTGTTGAAGCAGCAGCAGAGAAAGAAAAAAAAAAAAGTGTGTCAATAAAGGAGAAATGTCTGTTGGAGCAGTCTTAAAGAGACAGTGGCCCTAATAGAGTTTGCAGAAAAAAAAAAAAAAAAAAAAGTGTCTGCACAGCAAGGCTGAATTTTCTGTGGAAAAGACTGTGGAGTGTGTATGTCTTGAGTGAAGACTGCCGTTGTTGAGACAGAGAAGTCTGACAGCATGGATGACAGCATGGAGGCGCTGTTTGAACAAATGGCGCAAGTTAATGTGCAACATAAGACTGCCGTGGTTGAGACAGATAAGTCCGGCAGTATGGAGGAGCTCGTTGAGTACCTGGTCCAGGCCCAGCGGAGCATGCAGCAGAGCATGGAGCGGCAGCGCCTGCAGCACCAGCAGCGCATGCAGCAGGCCCAGCAGCAATTCCTGCAGCAGCAGCAGGAGAATAACCGGTTGTTTTTTGAGCAGGTTGCAGCACTACAAAAGACTTGCAGCGCATCGTCCCAAAGTAATGTTGCAAAGTCACCTGCATTGTCCACTGTAAAGAAGGCGGTAAGACGGTCCCTGAAAAAGATGACACCTCGTGACGATGTGGAGGCATATCTCACTAGGTTTGAGGGACTGGCAGAGAAGGAGAATCTGCCCCTATCTGAATGGGCCATGATGGTCGCACCCTATCTGACTGGAGAACCCCAAAGAGCCTATGCTGACCTGAGCGAGCAGGACAGCCAAGACTATGCCAAGCTGAAAGCGGAGATTCTTGCCCGGCTGGGTGTTACGGTGGCAGTCCGTGCCAGAGGAGTCCATGACTGGAGATGCAGTTGGGAGTCTGCCGTCGGCAACCCTGCTCATGGGGGAAAGGGGGTGATAGTGGACCGCTACACCCACGCACGTCCTCCTGAGGTACAGCCGGAGGTCGGACAACGAGACCACCAGGACGTCACTCGTCTGGTCAGCCTGAGGGAGAGGGCCTCCGCTACCAAAGGCTGCCTCCGTGACCAGCCGTCTGAGAGGTCGTCACTTCAGAGTTCCTGGACGCCGAACTCTCCCGGTAAGAGCGTTCCAGCTGTTGGGGACATGGGGTGTGCTGATAAGTGGGTTCAGGCCCGAGGGGACATATGGGTGGGAACGTGTGATGGACAGTGTTGGAGATGTCGTGAAATTGCAGCCAACTGTCCAATAGAGGGGGAGCCTATGTGTTGTGATGTTGGCGGATCCCTCTCTCCCTGCGCAGAGCCTGTGTGTGTGTCCACCTCAGCCGAAGAGACTGGACCACAGGGGTCCCGGTGGTTGTAAATGACTGCCCAGCACAGGCCCTCTTGGACTCAGAGAGTCCAGTGACTTCCGTATGTGACAGCCTGATTGATAGGGACTTCATCCCTGATAAGCACCTGAGTGTGGTGTGCATCCATGGAGACACCAAAGTCTACCCAGAGACTGCCGTGGACTTGATCCCCAAACGCGGGGAGGTTTCATGTGAAGTGGGGGTAGTGAAGAACCTGGTGCACCCCGTCATATTGGGTAATGACTTTCCCCGGTCTAAGGATCTCTGGGGGAAAAATGTTTCTGATGGACAGTGTGATGAAGCTCCTACTGAGGGTGCGCAGTCCCGAGGGGCGGAACACAATGCTAGTGGGCCGTTAAACTTATGTGATAATGATGATGATGATGATGATAATGATAATGATGATGATGATCATGATAATGATGATGACCATGATAATGATGCTGATGCTGATAATGATAATGATGATGATCATGATAGTGATGATGATACTGATCATAATCATGATAATGATATTGATAGTGATGATGACTGTGATAGAGATGAAATTCCTTTGCAGGTGATGGTGGGAGACGAGGATGGTGGTTCTCGGGAACCGAGTGTCCCTGACTTACCTGTGTCCTGTGACAATTTTGAGAGTGAACAATGGCGAGACCCCACTCTTAAAACGGCACAGGAAAATATAATTGTTCTAAATGAGGTTTCCCAAGAGCCTGGCTCTGAGGAGAGGTTTCCTCATGTTGCCATAAACACTCACCTGTTGTATAGGGACACTGAAGTCCAGGGAGAGGTCGTGAGCCAGCTCCTAGTACCTGAGCTATATGGAAGTATAGTGCTGGGGTTGTCACATAGTCACATACTTGAGGGACCACCTGAGGGAAACCAGGGACCAGATGGTGAAGTTAATGTTGTGGATGACATGTTAACTAAGGTTCCAGATCAAGATGTGAATGAGAATGAATTGTATAACCCTGACAGTGAGCAGGATGTGAATGAAAATGAAGTGTATAACCCTGAAAGTGAGCAGGATGTGAATGAGAATGAATTGTATAACCCTGACAGTGAGCAGGATGTGAATGAAAATGAAGTGTATAACCCTGAAAGTGAGCCAGATGTGGCTGAGAAAAAGGGGTCAGACAGGGATAGTGGTAGTGATAGTGAATCATCTGATGACAATCAAGCAACCAGTGCAAATGAGGAAGGCATGGTAGCAGAGGAGGTTGAGAGTCCTGAGAGGAAGGCTGATGCTGACCTTGCAGCCGGACAGAAGATGGCATCTGAAGATGTTTTACAGTTGGCCGGTTCCCTGGCGAAGACTAAGGTGAAAGGAGGAGAGCTGAGCTTTAAAGGCAGGACTCTGAAACTGAACAAAGCCCAAGTAGATGCTGTTGGAAATGTGAAGTTACCAAGGTATGGTGTGGATCTGTATCGTGCCAAGGACTCTGAGGGGGATGCTGCAGAGGTGGAAAAAGCCATAGAAGTGGTAGTCACCAAGCCAGATGCCTCATCAGAAGCTGAGGTCTCAAGTGAAGCTGTGAGGAACAAGACTGAAGATATGGGGACTGACTCTGTCCAGGAATCTGTTTCTGCCGAAGACAGCGGCGTGGACGGGTTACGGTTCGGATCAGTAGCTGCAACTCGTGAAGCTCAGGCTGGAAGTTCGGCGCCCGGAGCCCCAGCGGTGTTCCCGAGTGACACCAAGGATCTGGATAAGTCACAAGATGAGATTTTGAGACATCAGGCTGGCATTGGTGAGCTCAAGCGCACTTTCATGGAGTCTACCTCGGAG
The DNA here is from genome assembly GCA_033576555.1 of Oophaga sylvatica. NCBI lineage: Eukaryota > Metazoa > Chordata > Amphibia > Anura > Dendrobatidae > Oophaga > Oophaga sylvatica. The sequence goes on from JARQOD010000001.1 coordinate 679,320,736, forward strand.
CCACGTCCCAACAAATGGGAAAAGCGATGTGTCACTCCGTTGCCGCTGCAGACACACGGGAGCTCAGATGGGATGCAGAACGTGGTGAAAGAGAGAATCCGGCGGGTTCTGAGTATACAGATGCAGCTATCAAGGAGAACTTGAAAGCCGGAATAAATGGAAATATTGGAGACCATAATGATGTGACTGAAGAGGTAGAATGTAAGACTGACGGTAGGGCTTCTGAGCATGTTCTACCAGAAGAGCCTGAAGAAGGGGCCGAAGACATAAAAGACGTCCAACAGGTACCAGATGAATTGTTGACTTCTCAGAAAAAACTCCAAACTGTGATGAAGGAGTGTGATGAAAGCCATGAGCATCTTCGTGAGAAGGTCAATGAAGTAAAAGGAAGGATACAGGGAATCTCTTCGTTGCAAGAGCAAATGCTGCTCAATAAGTCTAAGGCTCTATATAAGAATGCTGTTGTCACGGTAGAACATTACAATTCAGCTGGAGACTTAGCGGATGAATTATGTGTACTGCAAAAGAAAAACGATCAGCTCCTTCTACAGTGCCAATCATTTGAACAGTGTAGCTTAAAATGGTCAGAGACCATGGCAGAGGAGCTTAAGGTCTGTGAAATAGACTTTATGAGTCAACCGATATCCAATAAAATAGATATGCTAAAGAGGGTTCAAGGGGAACTAGAGAAAAGTGAAAAAACCCCTATACCTTCTGTGATAGTTGGTGACACATGGTCAGTGCACCAAGGACAGGAGGTACGTGAGTTTCTGAGGAAGAGTCAGCAGAAGTGTTCTGATGTGCCGGGTCGTACTTCTCTGGCCAGGCACTATATCGAAACTGAGCCCGGCCCTAAGGTCAAGATGAAACCGTGCAGGATACCCGAGGCCCGCAGAGAGCATAGGCCTGAGAGGGTACAGGGTAGTGCGGATGCTTCAGATGAAGAGAAAGCTGATGTTGGCTATGGCTCAGGTGAAGATACAGATGACAGTAGTGAAGATGAAGCTGATGAGGGCCATGACTGGTCCAGAGTTCACTGTCTCTTTTGGATTGTTGACCAGCCCTCCGGTCTGGATGACCAGCCCTCCGGTCTGGAGAAGAGGGGGGGGGATATGTGAGACAGTGAGAGTATGTGTGTTGAATGGGGTGTACATTTCACCTAGATACTTTGCTGACTGGTATAAGGGAAATGTATGGCTTTGTAAACCTAGTGGTAGAGAAAGGTCACTACACCTTACATTCAGTACACACTTGCAGCTCAGGCCTGAAACCACTCAGCTGTTAATTATGAGACCAGAAGTAGGTGTCTGCGAACACAGACAGAGAGCTCGCTTAGTCTGGACAAGGAGTCCAGGCACAAGAAGGAGTCTCCAGGAGTATGAGCTGTCTCAGTCTGGGTGCTCGATGTACCCGGACACAGGAGTAGTCTCTGTGAGAATCCATGCGGATAGCTGCTGAATAGGAGGGGAGCTCTCTCAAGTCTGGACGTTGGATATGCCTTTAGACACAAAGAGGAGCCTCTGCGAACCTCCATGCTGGTAACCGCTGAACATATGTGTTGTTTTGGGGACAGGCTGTTAGAGTCTGGACCCGGATAGAGAGGGAAATCTATCTAAGTGTAGTAAGTGGCTGGACAAGCCCAGGGCTTATGTTTATGATTTGGTTTTGATTATGTTCTGTTTGCTGTGGACTTTAATAAAGCTGGTTGCGGCCAGTTTTTACCAGAACTGCTGTCTGTGAATGAGCTGTTTCCGTGCCACTCCGTCTACCCGGACGGCGATCCCAGAGCTATATCCCCTGAAAAGCTTACACTATGTTTACTCCTGCGTCGCCCACAACCACCATTTTATGATCCCAGCTCTATCTATGTTTACTCCTGCGTCGCCCACAACCACCATTTTGTGATCCCTGCTGTGTTCTATGTTGTAGACTATGTAAGCATTTTATTTAACCATTCTGCTGTTCTCACATAATCATTTTTTTATTACAGATGGCTGATAAGCAGGAGTTTTTGCGTGATTTTATCGAGCTGTACCGCACAATGCCGTGCCTCTGGAAAATTAAGTCTGCAGATTACTGTAACCGGTTGAAAAAGAAGGACGCCTACCAAAAACTGGTGGAGCTCTGCAAGAGCCGTTACCCTGATGAACCGGCGGATGAGTCAACGGTTAAAAAACGGATTCAGGCCCTCCGCACGGTTTACAAAAAAGAGCTCAATAAAGTTATCAATTCAACCAAATCTGGAGCGGGGGCCGAAGAAGTTTATGTCCCCCAACTGTGGTACTTTGATCTGTTCGCTTTTACAAGGGACCAAGAAGTACCCAGACAAGGGACATCCATTTCGGATCTAGACCCAGTGATCCAGCCGGACACCCTGTCGTATATGTAAGTACCTTTGTATTACAACACATTTTAATGTACATGCCAAAGTGGACTTAAATTTAAAAAATATTATTGTGAAATGTAGATAAAATGGCAGAATATATCCCTTCATGTACTGATAATTTATGTAGCTCAATGGTTGAGGCCTTTCCATTTAAAAGTGTCGTTTTCACAATTTTGCTGTTTTTGGGTATAGTGTGAAGATACATTTCTTTGTCTATACAAGTGTCGTTTTCACATTTTTGCTGTATATGGGTGTTATAGTGTGAAGATTAATTTCTTTGTCTTTGTGATTTACCATTTGTTTTTTGTTCATGCAGGACACAGAAGAGGCTGTCTCCACACCTGCAACTGAACAAGACAGCATGCCGGAAGTAGTCGAGCCACCATCATCGGTGCGGAGGCGGCTTTCACTTTCAGGAACGAAAAGAAGGCTCCCACCTCGGCTCCCACCTCGGCTCCCACCTCGGCTACTCCTGAATTAGTGGAAATTGCAAAAAAACTTCTTACGGCAGAAAAAGAAACTAAAATAACTGGCTTTGCATATTTTGCTAATGAGAAGCTGCCTACTCTGGATCCTGTTCAGCGGCTTCATGCTGAGAGACTGATGTTTGAGGTACTGAATCAAGCGTCTTTTGGAAACCTTGACAACAGATATGTCGTCATGCCAAGACCGCAGTACCCGGACAACTCATGGCCGCACAATCCTGTGCCAAACCCAGTTGGGATAAACCCAAACGCTGGTGCTCCCCCTTATTTTTATTCACCGCAGAGGCAGCGTGGTAATGGCAATGATCCATCTTACCAGCAGTTGTAGTTTTTAAAATATTTTACTAAAGTTTTTTTTGGTTGTTTTTATATTTTTACATTGATACCTTTTTTAATAAAAAAACTTATTTATCTAATGAATTGTGGTCTTTTCTTATGTGATGTCAACTATTAAAATGTTGTATTTTTATTACATCTACTTGTCACACATGAGGTCATGGGAGTACTAGCTATCATAGGTGTTCCATCATAGGGAAAAAATGAAATGAAAAAAATTTCAAAAATTAACATTTTTTTTTAAGGCCCTGGTCACACTAGCGCTAAAACCTTATACTAAAAAATAATACACCACACCTGCGTAGATTAACGTAAAATATAAAATATATATTATTGTCATATATATTTCTTTTTTTTTTTTTTAAAGATATAAAATGTGAACAAAAGAAAAAAAAAACATAACAAAATAAAAAATTATAAACTAATTATTAACAAAATAAAAAAAAATTCAAAAAAAAAAAACTTAATGAGGGCCCAGGTGTCCAGCCGCTGCCCTCTCCAGCATCATCCCGTGTTGATGCAGAGCTCCCATTGCACTTTGCAGCTCTGCCACCGCTGTCTGCATCGCTGCCACAGCGCTGCACATTTTCGCAATCACCCGGCGGTGGGACACCAACAGGTCCTGGGCAGTCGGGATTTCTGTGGAGGAAAAGGTAACAGTTAATAGTGAATTCTGTTGCAACATCAACATGTACATGTTATGTTAATTAACACTTACGGTTGTCGTCAGACGACCCGCTGACTGCCCACCCAGAACCTGTTGCTCCGCTGGCTAGGGAAACACAGAAAAAAAATTTATATCACAACAGTCATTACACATAAGACCTTACAAAGTTCTCAAACTTGTCTGAAGCTTATATAATGTGCGTTAATTACCTGATGGGGAGCCTGCATCCGTGTGACGGGATGATGCTGGAGAGAAGACAATGGAAGGTGAGGTGCTTGATGACCCCAACTGTGGAGGGGGGGTTGCTGCCAGGGAAGGGGCTGAAGGGATGGAGAGGTGTGGTGAGGATGGTGGTAGAGGGGTAGCCGGAGATGGAGGTGGAGGGGTAGCTGGGGACGGTGGAGCAGCTGGTGCTGGTGATGGTGAAGGTGGTGCTGTAAATAAAATATACAATTCAGTCAAATAATCCTTCTACTAACCCCGTTACTGCCAGTACTTCCATCTATGCCTGTAAACCCCCTCACGACTGGTACTCCCTTCACTGCCTGCCCTATCACTGCTGGTACTCCCATCACTGCGGGTGCATTGATATAGGTAGATAAGGCTACTTGCGTTTTTTTTGCGCAGCGCAACTTGCGCTATCGGACGCATGCGCAATGTTCCCCTATCTTTAACATGGCGGGCGCAGGGTCTAGCGCTTGCACGCGTTCATGTGCGTTTGTCGTGCGCTGCGCATTTTCCCGGTGTGCACGCATACGCGCTAGACGCTACATGTTGCATTTTTTTTTCCGGTCAAAAAAAAAAAAAAAGAGATGATTGAGACAGAGATGATTGAGACAGAGATGATGGAGACAGAGATGATAGAGCCAGAGATGATGGAGACAGATAGAATGATGACAGATGATAGAAATGTGACACATAGACAACGCATGCGCCAAAACAACCCAAACGCATGCAAAAAACGCATGAAATCGCAGACAAACGCTGTTTTTTTTTGTCGAAATGCGCATGCTGATGCGACTAAATATCGCAGCGTTTATAAGCGTTTGCATGCGTTTTTTTAATGCGCTTCTTGTGCGCTCGAAACGCATCGCTAAAAAACGCAAGTGTGAAAGTAGCCTACCCCACAAAACATAACCTATCCAGATACCCTCATCAATACTCACTCAGAGGCCTGCGGAGCTGGGCCCGGATGCTGGCGACCCTATCGCGTGAGCGATATCGCAGGTCCGCCAGCTTCTTCCTGATCTGTGCTCCGGTCCGCCGCACATTAAATCTCCTCTGCAGGCCCCGCTGGATCCTCTGCAGGCATACCCTTTTGTGGCGCATTGGATGCGCCACAGGTAGCCTGCAGTGGTAGTCCCAGAGGTCCGTCTTCTTTATGAGATAACGGACCTCCTCGTCCATCCATTTTGGGCCGCGCTGTCTCTGTCTCGCCGCCGCCATTGCCGCCATCACAAACAACAGAGCATTGGGCGACGCCAGCGCCATGACGTCACAGCGTGCGCACGTTACGTGCGGCTGCACTCGCGACGCAAAAACGGTTTTGCGATTGAAAATTGACCGCAGCAGCCATGCGCCAGCCAAGCACAGATATGAGATGCTGTTGCAATCGCAATACCACTTTATGGCTGGGGCTCGTGACAATCTTCACCTTGCAAATCACAATAGCTTTTTGCATATCTGTTTGCATATCTGTGTAGCTGGTGTGTGAGTAGTCATATTGCGATCACAATGACGTCGCATTTCTTTATGGCTGGGGCTCGCGAATCACCTTGCAAATCACAATAGCTTTTTGCATATCTGTTTGCATATCTGTGTAGCTGGTATGTGAGTAGTCACATTGCGATCACAATGACGTCGCATTTCTTTATGGCTGGGGCTCGCAAATCACCTTGCAAATCACAATAGCTTTTTGCATATCTGTTTGCATATCTGTGTAGCTGCAGTGTGTGAGTAGTCACATTGCGATCACAATGACGTCGCATTTGTTTATGGCTGGGGCTTGCAAATCACCTTGCAAGTCACAATAGCTTTTTGCATATCTGTTTGCATATCTGTGTAGCTGGTATGTGAGTAGTCACATTGCGATCACAATGACGTCGCATTTCTTTATGGCTGGGGCTCGCGAATCACCTTGCAAATCACAATAGCTTTTTGCATATCTGTGTAGCTGGTGTCTGAGTAGTCACATTGCGATCATAATGACGTTGCATATCTGTGAATAGCTGTGATTCCCTGGTGAATGTTGACCTTTACCTCCCAAGAATTTTCAAATATATGTATAACAATTTTTTAATCTTTCATATATGACTAAAATATATATATTATATATTTAAACTTTATATATGCAGCTGTGGTGTATTATCTGTTATATATAATTATAATGTTTGAACGCTAGTGAGACCATAGGCCCTTAAAATAATTGAAAATATTTGAAAATTTTTTCTTTATTTTTTTAACAATTAACTCCTATAACTGATGGTACTCCCATGACCCCGTGTGTGACAAGTAGATACAATGTAAAACCAAAAATAGACAACAAAAAAGCCTTTGAAAAGATTTTAAAAACTGCAGCTGCTGGTAACATGTCCCTTTGCCATCCCCATTACTCCCTCCCCACATCTCACCCATCATTAGCCCTTCTCCCATATTGGTAAAATAATTGAAAAAAACACGAATGCATTTTTAAAATAAAAATAATTTATTATAAAAACATTGTTAAAAAAAAGGGTAAAGTTAAACATTCTCAAAATCTAACTAGACCTGATGCTGCCAACTCACTGCACCAGGCCCATTAAAGTAATGGCAGTACTTGTCTCTGCTGGCCTTCGCATTGTCCTTGCTCCTGCCTTGATTGACAGGTTGAAGGCCTGCAATAGCGGGATCATTGTCACGCCATTCTCCAAGCACCACGTCACCATTGCTGTCCGAGTCCATGAAGCCTGGCAGACTGTAAGTACCAGCATCGCGTTTTCTTAGAAAATTGTGCAGCACACAACCGGCCAACACCACAGAGTCTATGGATTCCAGCTTCATGTTGATTGGAGTGTGGAAAACCCTGAAGCGGTTGGCCATTATGCCGAAGGCATTCTCCACAACGCGCCGTGCCCTAGACAGTCTGTAGTTAAAAATCCGCCTTTCCCCTGTCAAAGTCTTTTGTGGATACGGTTTAACAAGATGCTCATGAAGGGGGAAGGCTTCATCGCCCACAAACACAAAGTTTAGGTTGGCGGTGGTGTCCATGTTGGTTGGCAAGTTAAGTTTATTATTAAACAACCGTTCACCAAAACTTGTGTGCTCCAAAACGCCACCGTCAGAAACCCTTCCATTAATGCCAACATTAACGTCAATAAACTCATAATTGGCATTAACAAGGGCCATGAGGATCACACTGAAGTAGCCCTTGTAATTATGAAAAAAGGATCCGCTGTTGGCTGGTTGCGTGATCCGCACATGTTTGCCATCCAAGGCACCACCACAGTTTGGGAACTGCCAAATCCGTTCAAAATCAGAGGCAATTATTTGCCATTCCGCCACTGATTTGGGAAAAGGCATGTAGCTCCGTAAACTGCGGACGATGGCGTTGCATGTCTCCGGAATTAGTTCTCCAAGCAGCGACCGAGAAATTGCAGCAGAATATTGCAAATCCTTCATTGAACGACCGGTTGCCAGAAATCGCAGCGTTACTGCCAAACGTTCCTCTGCTGAAACAGCTGCACGCATCCGAGTATCCTGCCGTTCAATGAGTGGCCTCACAGCTTCCAGTAGGAGCTTGAATGAATCCTCCGACATCCGTAGATAATTCCGGAAATCCTGCGGACTCTTCTCCTGCAACTCCCTCACTAGATGCATGTGGGAGAATTTGGACTTCTGCTCCAGCCATTCTCTGGTCCACATGCGACGCTTTCGCTTGGAGCGCCTCTCTTCCACCCGCGCCTCTTCCTGACGATCTGCCTCCATTGACAGTGCAACTGCCACAATCATACGCTTCGCGGTGGACAGGTTCATTATGTAACCTGTACGGTAAAGAAGAGAAAAGTTAATTACTAAATAATTACTATTAATAAAGTGTTTAAACAAAATAAAATAAAGAATAAAATAAAAAATATATAAAAAAAATAAATTAAACTTTTCAGTTAACATTTAATATACAGTTTACAAACGTCTAAAATGGTGGGGGGTGTAAAAAAAATAAAGCAGACGAAAAAAAAAAAAAATAAGGTGAGGGGTGTAAAATAAATAAAGCAGACGAAAAAAAAAAAAATAAGGTCAGGGGTGTAAAATAAATAAAGCAGATGAAAAAATAATAAAATAAGGTCAGGGGTGTAAAATAAATAAAGCAGACGAAAAAATAATAAAATAAGGTCAGGGGTGTAAAAAAAAGTAAAGCAGACGAAAAAAAAATAAAATAAGGTCAGGGGTGTAAAATAAATAAAGCAGACGAAAAAATAATAAAATAAGGTCAGGGGTGTAAAATAAATAAAGCAGAAAAAAAAAAGGTCAAAAAACATTATCAAACAACATCACAAACAATATGTACCTTGAATCCAAATATTCCGAAGATCCAAATCAAAATGGGGATGGATAGTGCTCTAGCGGGATCGCAAAACCCACCACTGCGCCACAAACAGGATCGCAAAACTCCAACACACGATACTATCCTCGCAACAACGCACAAAGAGTCACCCACAAAGCGCTCTGGAAACAATGGATGGGGCGCAGTTATTATAGCTGAGGCGATGTTGTGGTCACCAATCGGAGCTGAAGGGCGTTAACGAAAGAAAACAAAGTCCCGCCTGCGCCGCTGACTAATGCGTCGTCAACGAGGTCGCACATCGTTCACAAAAGGTGCCAGACACAGCGATTCAGGCTCACCAGCGGGACGCCAACAATCAAAATACGGTCCAGAACTCTAGTGAACTATCAGCGAGATCACAGCAGGGGCCACGTCGTTGCTACATGCCACACACAACTACGTCGCTAACGAGATCGCTAAATAGTGACGTTTTTTAGCGATCTCGTTAGCGTTCTTGTTTAGTGTGGCATACCCTTTACAGCTTAGACAATCCACCTCACCAAGTCAGCCTTTAATATAAATAAAGATCAACTTTTGTTCTCATGAATTAAATTAACTGTGACATAGTAAATATTGTGGATAAGAGTACACCATTTGGGTCAGCAAACTTGAGACAATAAAAGATGATTTAATGTGTATCGCAGCATTCTGAATGTAGCCTAAAGACAGATGGCAGTGGATAAAGGATTATGAATTTATTCTCATGATAAGATGCTGCTGACAGAAAGATTTGGTGGCAGCACAATTCCATATTTCCATTAACATAGCATGGATGCTCAGCTGAGACAAGCAGTCACGTGTATGGTGGAGTCAAGAGAAATAGCAATCAGTCAAATAAGCATTTGGGCAACAGCATACAGTGCCTACAAGTAGTATTCAACCCCCTGCAGATTTAGCTGGTTTGATAAGATGCAAATAAGTTAGAGCCTTCAAACTGCAAACGAGAGTAGGATTTATTAACAGAAGCATAAATCTTACAAACCAAAAAGTTATGTTGCTCAGTTGAATTTTAATAAATTTTAAACATAAAAGTGTGGGTCAATTATTATACAACCCCTATGTTTAATTTCGTGGAATAACCCTTGTTTGCAATTACAGCTAATAATCGTCTTTTATAAGACCTGATCAGGCCGGCACAGGTCTGTGGAGTTATCTTGGCCCACTCCTCCATGCAGATCTTCTCCAAGTTATCTAGGTTCTTTGGGTGTCTCATGTGGACTTTAATCCTGAGCTCCTTCCACAAGTTTTCAATTGGGTTAAGGTCAGGAGACTGACTAGGCCACTCCAACACCTTGACTTTTTCCCTCTTGAACCAGGCCTTGGTTTTCTTGGCTGTGTGCTTTGGGTCGTTGTCTTGTTGGAAGATGAAATTACAACCCATCTTAAGATCCTTGATGGAGGAGCGGAGGTTCTTGGCCAAAATCTCCTGGTAGGCCGTGCTATCCATCCTCCCATTGATGCGGACCAGATGGCCAGGCCCCTTGGCTGAGAAACAGCCCCACAGCATGATGCTGCCACCACCATACTTGACTGTAGGGATGGTATTCTTGGGGTCGTATGCAGTGCCATCTAGTCTCCAAACATCACGTGTGTGGTTGGCACCAAAGATCTCGATCTTGGTCTCATCAGACCATAGAACCTTGAACCAGTCTGTCTCAGAGTCCTCCAAGTGATCATGAGCAAACTGTAGACGAGCCTTGACATGACGCTTTGAAAGTAAAGGTACCTTACGGGCTCGTCTGGAACGGAGACCATTGCGGTGGAGTACGTTACTTATGGTATTGACTGAAACCAATGTCCCCACTGCCATGAGATCTTCCCGGAGCTCCTTCCTTGTTGTCCTTGGGTTAGCCTTGACTCTTCGGACAAGCCTGGCCTCGGCACGGGAGGAAACTTTCAAAGGCTGTCCAGGCCGTGGAAGGCTAACAGTAGTTCCATAAGCCTTCCACTTACGGATGATGCTCCCAACAGTGGAGACAGGTAGGCCCAACTCCTTGGAAAGGGTTTTGTACCCCTTGCCAGCCTTGTGACCCTCCACGATCTTGTCTCTGATGGCCTTGGAATGCTCCTTTGTCTTTCCCATGTTGACCATGTATGAGTGCTGTTCACAAGTTTGGGGAGGGTCTTAAATAGTCAGAAAAGGCTGGCAAAAGAGATCATTAATCCACACATGTGAAGCTCATTATTCTTGGTGCCTGAACTACTTCTTAATACTTTAGGGAGAAAAAACAGAATTCTTGTGGTTTGAGGGGTTGAATAATAAATGACACTCTGAATTAACTTTTAACGTTTTTTAAAAAAAAAAAAAAAAATTATAAAAAATTTTTCTGCTGCAGTGCATTTCCCACTTCCAGGCTGATCTACAGTACAAATGTCACAATGCCAAGTTAATTCCGCATGTGTCAACCAGCTAAATCTGCAGGGGGTTGAATACTACTTGTAGGCACTGTATGTATGACCAAATTTACACAACTGGATGACCCTTAAAAGTTAATTCTTATACAAGGTTTACATATTTATAATCATGTACTATGTCATTGGAAGTTTACTCAATAGGTAAGAGTTCCTAACAGTTAGCTGTTGTTAGCAGAAATTCTAAAATATAACTACAATATGTTATATCACTAAAAAAGACTAAAAGTCAATTTAAAACATCACTGAAGAAATAAATAACAGTCATACTTGAAATACCATGTGTCGAGACACGGCGGTCAGAATGTGTTCTAGTCCGCTAGCGTAAGCTGCATGGACCAGGGCTCATCCCACTGAACGCGCACTCTCCTTTTACCACGAGCATAATACTACTCAGACCACACAAGGGCTAAGGTTAAACAGTGTGACAGTACTTTATTGAACCACAAAACAGGCAAATAACACATAGAACAATCCCAGCAAAATACCCAAGATGGTGCAAAAGTACAGGGTCTCACCCTTCTGCTGACTTGCCAGGATAAGAGCAGCTGTGACTTCAGAGCTTAAAGGGGCCAACAACTCCCACCTGTGGTATGCATAGAGAAGAAGTAATGATAAGCTTAGGAAGCTGACAGTCCACTGAGGTACAAGGCCAGATTACAAGAGTGTCACAACCTGACTTCTCTGAACATCTTCATGGAGACAGGTGACCGGTGGTCAAAATCCTGGCTTTACCAAACATATCCATGGGGCTCAGGTGACCGGTTGGTCAAAATCCTAACTACCCCAAATGTATCCATGGGTTCAGTGATGGTCAATGGAGCAGATCTGTATTCTTTCAGCTGGGGTCATGGTCCCCTGTGCTAGCATCCTGTAGAATGTCAAATCTGAGTCTCTCGTGATGGAACTCTCGTGATCTGGCAGCTATTCTGTAGAGTGTTCCTGGCTGTGGTTTTATAAAGAGTCTCTGGTTCTTTGAATATCTGGATCTCTGGATGTCTTGATACAAAGTCATATTCATATTTATAGTTCAAGGGGAATGAGTGACAAGGTTAACCTGCATTGTTTGATTATTTATATTTCATTTTTCAAAGTTTTCAAGTCCACAAACTGCATGGCCTGGTAAAATGTGTCATCAACATCAGCAAATATCATTGTTCAGTGACCCTTGCATCCCTGTTTTGCAGAGATAACAGTACAATAAATTGTAGGACCTGATATAAGAGTTAAATAAGAACCATTCATAAATTTACAAATATCAATTTAATCTACAAGATAGTTAACATTTCAGACTCTTGACCAACCAAAGAAAGAAACACATAAATTCAAAAGTCAACATGTAGATAACAATCTATACCTCCTGGCTTACTGAAAATAGACATCTGGATAATTAGGATAAAATGCTGTGTCGTCACACCATGTCCAGACACAAATGCACAACAGGATACAGAAGGTCCCCCATGATACAGCCCAGGGCAACACAAGTAAAAAATACTAATAAAACAACCACTTACATCTGTTCTTCCCCCACCTGGGGGTTCTGCGGCATCCTGTTGTGCATTTGGGTATAGACATGGTATTCCAATTATGGCTGCTATTCTCTTTCAGTGATATTTTTAAAATATGACATTCTTAGATTAGGTAGTTTCATTTCTTATACTAATCTCCTGGCACATTATAATTGTCACATTACATAACAATCCCAATTCAATATTTCGAAGACAATTATACCTCTAGAATACATCTGCATTGTTTTAATCTCATTGTATTTCAGGTAAAGTAATTCATTGATGCTACCATATACACCAATCTGGTCCATATTACTGATTACCAATATTTATATATTTTCTGATATTTGGTTCAGTCTAAAATCATATGTTCTTCACTAAGGTTAATATCGGACATCTCAAAAGATAAAAAAATTAGATTTTGTAATTATTCATGTCTTTATGTTCTTTTGCACTAAATTAATTAAATTCTTATTGCTATATGCTTTTTTTTACCAGTGTGTACATGAACCACAAGAGCACACGTTTTTTAGAACCAAGTACACTGATAGGACCCTGCCAGTGGTACACATTGGGGAGTACACTAAGAAAACCTTTTCATTCCGAACAGAGCATAAAGATGGATAGGTGCACTGGAGGTAACCTGGAACAAAAACAGCACATGTATGAACTTTGCTCCAAAGAAGAAAACCATGCCACAGCTGGAAACTCTCAACATTATGACATACAGTGGGTATGGAAAGTATTCAGACCCTTTAAAAATTTTCACTCTTTGTTTCATTGCAGCAATATGGTAAATTCAAAAAAGTTAATTTTTTTCTCATTAATGCACACTCTGCACCCCATCTTGACTGAAAAAAACAGAAATGTAGAAATTTTTTCCAAATTCATTAAAAAAGAAAAACTGAAATTTCACATGGTCATAAGTATTCAGACCCTTGCTCTGTATTGAATAGAAGCACCATTTTGAGCTAGTACAGCCATGAGTCTTCTTGAGAATGATGCAACAAGTTTTTCACACCTGGATTTGGGGATACACTGCCATTCTTCCTTTCATATCCTCTCCAGTTCCGTCATGTTGAATGGTGAACGTTGGTGGATAGTTATTTTCAGGTCTCTCCAAAGAGAGTCAAGAATAGTCACAGAGTTGTTCTGAAGCCACTACTTGTTATTTTAGCTGTGTGTTTAAGGTCATTGTCTTGTTGGAAGGTGAACCTTCAGACAAGTCTGAGGTCCAGAGCACTCTGGAAGAAGTTTTCATCCAGGATATCTCTGTACTTGGCCGCTGTCATGATTCAGACCGGGGTTTGAGTCCTGTTTTCACTTTTCCCCGGTCTGGTCATGTCAGTGGTTAACCTTGCTCAGCCTCGGTTTGGATTCAGGTTGGCTATTTATCGCCGCTGCTTCCTGCAGGTGGTGTCAATTATAGTTTATGCTCTGATTGCTCTGATTTGTCCTCCTGCGTTTGCTGTCTGAACCTGTGTCTCTGTTTTTACCCAATCCCGTTTTGGCTTAGTGTTCCCCTTTTGTGTATTGACCTCCCGGTTCTGACTTGGCTTGTATCCTGACCTGCTTCTGTCTTTTGTCTTTTGGCTTATCCGCTCCTGATCACTACTAACCTTCTCACTTGACTCCGACCCTGTGTTTGTTTGTTCCATTTTGTACTGCACTACAGTGTGTTGTTGACTCGGCCAGTTTCACTACTCTGCTGCCACCTGTGGTAGCCTGGCTGCTGCATTTCAAGCCTGCTCTGTTTAGGTGCAGTTCTGCGTTCACTCTATTGCCATCTAGTGGAGCATGCACCTATCTGCATTGCAGGAACCTGACAGCCGCATTCATGTTTCCTTCATTTGCAACCAGTCGTCCTGTCCCTGCAGCTGAAAAACACCCCCATAGCATGATGCTGCCACCACCATGTTTCACTGTTGGGATTGTATTGGGCAGGTGATGAGCAGTGCTTGGTATTCTCCACACATACCGCTTAGAATTATCATCAAAAAGTTCTATCTTCATCTCATCAGACCAGAGAATCTTATTTCTCATAGTCTGGGAGTCCTTCGTGCACTTTTTAGCAAACTCTATGCGGGCTGTCATATGTCTGACACTGAGGAGAGGCTTCCGTCAGGCCACTCTGCCATTAAGACCCGACTGGTGGAGGGCTGCAGTGATAGTTGACTTTGTCGAACTTTCTCCCATCTCTCTACTGCATCTGTGGAGCTCTGCCAAAGTGATCTTGTGGTTCATCTTTACCTCTCTCACCAAGGCTCTTCTCCCATGATTACTCAATTTGGCTGGACGGCCATGTCTAGGAAGACTTCTGATGGTCCCAATCTTCTTCCATTTAAGGATTATCGAGGGCACTGTGCTCTTAGGAACCTTGAGTGCTGCAGAATTTTTTTGTAACCTTGGCCAGATCTGTGCCTTGCCACAATTCTGTCTCTGAGCTCCTTGGCCAGTTCCTTTGACCTCATGATTCTCATTTGGTCTGACATGCACTGTGAGCTGTGAGGTCTTATATAGACAGGTGTGTGCCTTTACAAATCAAGTCCTATCAGTTTAATTAAACACAGCTGGACTCCAATGAAGGAGTAGAACCATCTCAAGGAGGATCACAAAGAAATGGACAGCATGTGAATTAAATATGAGTGTCTGAGCAAAGTGTCTGAATACTTATGACCATGTGATATTTCAGTTTTTCTTTTTTAATAAATTTGCAAAAATTTCTACATTTCTGTTTTTTTTCAGTCGAGATGGGGTGCAGAGTGTACATTAATGAAAAAAAATGAACTTTTTTGAATTTACCAAATGCATGCAATGAAACAAAGAGTGAAATATTTAAAGGGGCCTGAATACTTTCCGTACCCACTGTACGCAGAGATCAAAAGTAATTACTTTAATGATCATGTCCATTGGCGACTAATCCAGAAACTGACTACTATTAAAAGTTTACAATTTTTAAAATGCTGCAAACATTTATTGTTTCTGAGAAAATGAAGGAAAAAGGGATCCAGCTTCAATAAAATCTTCATCTTTATTGATTCATAAAAACATGAATAATGGCATGCTCCTGGACAAGCTCAGGACAAGGCTACGCGTTTCGATCACAGGGATCTTTATCACAGCTGACATATTCAGACAAAGGCACATATTTAAGACAAAGGAAGACCAATCACGATCAGAAAAAATGTCATGTGATTTTTGACAAGTCCTTTAACAATTTGCACATAACGAATAAAGAAAAAAAAAACAAAACAAAAAAAACAATATTTGCACAAATAAAATCAATGCAAAAAAATAAAATTAATAATGGAACATCAATTCGTTTCTTTTGTTGAGACCAAATGGATGTCTGGTATGTAGATTAAAGATCCAGAAAGCTTCACGTGTGAGGAGTCGCTGACGTGCATCTCCACCTCGGGCAGACAGGTTAACACTTTCAATACCTGTGACTTGGAAGGAAGAAACATTGCGAGCATGCTGAAAAATAAAATGTTTAGCAGCAGCAGAAATATTGCGATTCGAAGAAACATTCTTTATATCCTGCAAATGTTCAGCGATCCTGATTTTTAGTTTCCTAGTAGTGCAGCCTATATAAGATAAATTGCAAGTAGTGCACATAATTTTATATACCACATAGCATGAATTACAATTGATATATTTGTTAATGGTATAAATCGCAGTGCTGTCATTATTTTCAAAGGTTTTCGTTACACAAACATATTTGCAAAGTGCACATCTATTGTGGCCACATTTATAAAAGCCTTTATGTTCTAACCACGATGTTTTATGAGAAGAGAAATTATTACTGAACATGCTTGGAGAAACTTTGTTACCAATAGATGGCGCTTTCCTTGAAACAACATTAATACCTGATGAAAGAATGTCAGCAAGAGAGGGATCTTCATATAAAATAGGCAGCGATCTCAAAATGATTTTTTTGATGTCCCCAAATTGAGGACTATATTGAGCACAAAAATATGGTTTCACTGCAAGATCATTTTTTTGTTGTCGCCCTCCACTAATGAGATCCTCTCTGTTTTTATTACTTACAATTGTTCGTGCTCTTTTTAATGACCATTTAGGATAATTTCTGTTTTTTAATTTTGTATCCACACAATTAAATTCCGTTTCCAAAGCTGTAGGATCGCTGCAGTTTCTCAAAATTCTGGTATATTCACCCAAAGGAATCGATTTAATAGTATGTTTGGGGCGACTGCTTGCTGCATGCAAGATAGAATTACCAGCACAAGGTTTGCTGAACGTTTTAGTAATAATAACAGAGTCATGTACCCCATATAAATCAAGATCCAAAAAAGAAATTTTGTTATGATGAAATTTATGAGTAAAATGTATGTTGAATGAATTAGAGTTGATATAATCAATAAATCCGGATATGGCAGGCACATCACCACTCCAAATGATGAGTAAATCATCAATATATCTACCATACCAAGCAATCGAGTCAATAAATGGATTAGTAGCTGAAAAAATAAAAAAATATTCCCAATATGACATAACAAGATTAGCTAGGGATGGCGCAAATTTCGCACCCATCGCCACGCCAGATTTTTGTAAAAAAAATTTATTGTCAAATGAGAAAAAATTGTGGGTTAATAAAAATTGAATAACTTGTAAAATATAATTAATGAGATCCTGGGAATAATTACTGAATTTCGTTAAGACAAACTGCAGCGCTGTCATGGCAACATTGTAAGGTATACAGGTATATAAAGAAGTCACATCACAACATAACCAAGTATATTCTTTAAACCAGATTTTCTTGGAAAACATTCTCAGCACTTCTTTAGAATCTTTAATATAACCAGGAGTGATTTGTACTAGTGGTTGAAGTAGTGAGTCAACCCATTCACCCAGATGTTCATTTAAAGATCCAATCCCTGAGACAATGGGTCTCATGGGGGGGATTTTCATATCCTTGTGAATTTTTGGGAGACCATGCATGATAGGGATAATAGGATGAGACACTGTGAGATAATCAGTTTGTTTTTTGGTTAAAATGCCAAGGTTGAAACCCTCATTGATAATTTGGATAATCTCACTTTTAAATTTATCAGTGGGATTTGTATGGAGTTTTTCATATACATCACTGTCAGACAAGAGAGACATAATTTGAGAATGATAATCCTCTTTATTCAGGATAACTACCATGCCACCCTTGTCCGACATTTTAATTATTATATCTGACATACTTTTAATCTCATCTAATGCAGTTTTCTGGGCTTTTGTTAAATTGGAATGATTTCTGCTGCTGCCCATTTTAACCCTATCATGAAGGATTTTTAAATCCTCTCTATCACCTCCTGGTATTTAAGGTACTGCCACACTAAGCTATCCCGCTAGCGATCTCGTTAGCGTTGCATACTAATGAGATCGCTAGCGGGATTGTTTCTATATCGCTAAATGCTACCACATTTAGCGATATAGTTAACGACGCTATCGCCGTTAGCGATCTTCTTAACGACTTTAGCGGTACAAAAGTACCGCTAAATCGCTAAGAAAAGGTGCCACACTAGCGATATATACTTACCCAGCGGGAGCGCCGACGAGAAAATAGGGTCCGGAACGATTCCAGCGACGAGCGAGATCACAGCAGGAAGCTCGTCGCTGGCAGCTGCTGCACTGAACAACATCGCTAACGGGATCGCTAAATAGTGACGTTTTTTAGCGATCCCGTTAGCGATATTGTTTAGTGTGGCATACCCTTTAGTCATGCAATCAGGCCTGGATTGAATGGGATAAAAAGAGGGATTTTTTGTTTTAAACACAGGTGCATGAATGGTATCAGATTCATTATCATAGGAATGAGTAGACAAACTAAACAAAGTGTTGAGAGATACCTGTTCTCTGAAAGACAAGTCAGTAAATTCATTATTATATGTCAGCGACTCCTGCAAAGGGGTCTCATCAGAATGATTTAAAAAATGTTTTTTGATGGTAAGGTCTCGCATAAACTTATTGACGTCCAAAATAGTAGAAAAAGATTGAAATTCTGATCGGGCACAAAATTCAGACCTAAAGACAAAACATCTAATTGCGTTTTGGTAAAGTCTCGTGCAGATAAATTCAAGACATTATCATGGTTTATTATTTGCGATAATTCTTCCTGCGGCATGTAATCATGACATGATCTTTGTCGGTGTTTTCTGCCACCCCGCCTTTTACGTTTTTTGAATGACGAAAAAACTTTGTGGTGTGAACACTGTCATTAGAGGAAACACTCAGATTATTGTCAGATGAATCCAACTTAGAGGATGTAAAACAGACATGTGGTTTAGATACCGGTTCATTGAGAGCATGGTTGCGTTTTAAAATAGATTTAGGAGTTCTATGACCCCGCTCCCAATGGCCCCAGTCATAGACTTTCTTGTTTGAATAGTCTCTTAGATCACGAGAAAATTTTCGTTTTTTCCGGTCCATGATATCCTTTTCTAGGCTAGAGACATTATCTTGCATTTTAGCCACAAGTGAGTCATACTGAGTCAACGATTTAAATTCAGTGAGCGCAGTATCTGCATCATTCATTTGTTTCTGAATATCCTCCAATTTATTACTCTCATATTTGACTATGAGTTGCATTAGTTTGGAACAACAATTACTGAGTATCTGATTCCACTCTTCAATGAAAATGTCAGAAAAAATTGTAGTGGGGATTTTTTTAATACGAAGCCCCTTGGAATCATATCCTTAGCTAGATAATTTTGGAGGGTAGTATGATCCCACCACAACTTTGTTTCTTGAAGCAAAAGTTTTTCCATTTTGTTGATATTCCAGACATGCCTGATCTGAATGAAAATATCAACAAAATGGAAAAACTTTTGCTTCAAGAAACAAAGTTGTGGTGGGATCATACTACCCTCCAAAATTATCTAGCTAAGGATATGATTCCAAGGGGGCTTCGTATTAAAAAAATCCCCACTACAATTTTTTCTGACATTTTCATTGAAGAGTGGAATCAGATACTCAGTAATTGTTCTTCCAAACTAATGCAACTCATAGTCAAATATGAGAGTAATAATTGGAGGATATTCAGAAACAAATGAATGATGCAGATACTGCGCTCACTGAATTTAAATCGTTGACTCAGTATGACTCACTTGTGGCTAAAATGCAAGATAATGTCTCTAGCCTAGAAAAGGATATCATGGACCGGAAAAAATGAAAATTTTCTCGTGATCTAAGAGACTATTCAACCAAGAAAGTCTATGACTGGGGCCATTGGGAGCGGGGTCATAGAACTCCTAAATCTATTTTAAAACGCAACCATGCTCTCAATGAACCGGTATCTAAACCACATGTCTGTTTTACATCCTCTAAGTTGGATTCATCTGACAATAATCTGAGTGTTTCCTCTAATGACAGTGTTCACACCACAAAGTTTTTTCGTCATTCAAAAAACGTAAAAGGCGGGGTGGCAGAAAACACCGACAAAGATCATGTCATGATTACATGCCGCAGGAAGAATTATCGCAAATAATAAACCATGATAATGTCTTGAATTTATCTGCACGAGACTTTACCAAAACGCAATTAGATGTTTTGTCTTTAGGTCTGAATTTTGTGCCCGATCAGAATTTCAATCTTTTTTCTACTATTTTGGACGTCAATAAGTTTATGCGAGACCTTACCATCAAAAAGCATTTTTTAAATCATTCTGATGAGACCCCTTTGCAGGATTCGCTGACATATAATAATGAATTTACTGACTTGTCTTTCAGAGAACAGGTATCTCTCAACACTTTGTTTAGTTTGTCTACTCATTCCTATGATAATGAATCTGATACCATTCATGCACCTGTGTTTAAAACAAAAAATCCCTCTTTTTATCCCATTCAATCCAGGCCTGATTGCATGACTAAATACCAGGAGGTGATAGAGAGGGATTTAAAAATCCTTCATGATAGGGTTAAAATGGGCAGCAGCAGAAATCATTCCAATTTAACAAAAGCCCAGAAAACTGCATTAGATGAGATCAAAAGTATGTCAGATATAATAATTAAAATGTCGGACAAGGGTGGCATGGTAGTTATCCTGAATAAAGAGGATTATCATTCTCAAATTATGTCTCTCTTGTCTGACAGTGATGTATATGAAAAACTCCATACAAATCCCACTGATAAATTTAAAAGTGAGATTATCCAAATTATCAATGAGGGTTTCAACCTTGGCATTTTAACCAAAAAACAAACTGATTATCTCACAGTGTCTCATCCTATTATCCCTATCATGCATGGTCTCCCAAAAATTCACAAGGATATGAAAATCCCCCCCATGAGACCCATTGTCTCAGGGATTGGATCTTTAAATGAACATCTGGGTGAATGGGTTGACTCACTACTTCAACCACTAGTACAAATCACTCCTGGTTATATTAAAGATTCTAAAGAAGTGCTGAGAATGTTTTCCAAGAAAATCTGGTCTAAAGAAAATACTTGGTTATGTTGTGATGTGACTTCTTTATATACCTGTATACCTTACAATGTTGCCATGACAGCGCTGCAGTTTGTCTTAACGAAATTCAGTAATTATTCCAGGATCTCATTAATTATATTTTACAAGTTATTCAATTTTTATTAACCCACAATTTTTTCTCATTTGACAATAAATTTTTTTTACAAAAATCTGGCGTGGCGATGGGTGCGAAATTTGCGCCATCCCTAGCTAATCTTGTTATGTCATATTGGGAATATTTTTTTATTTTTTCAGCTACTAATCCATTTATTGACTCGATTGCTTGGTATGGTAGATATATTGATGATTTACTCATCATTTGGAGTGGTGATGTACCTGCCATATCCGGATTTATTGATTATATCAATTCTAATTCATTCAACATACATTTTACTCATAAATTTCATCATAACAAAATTTCTTTTTTGGATCTTGATTTATATGGGGTACATGACTCTGTTATTATTACTAAAACGTTCAGCAAACCTTGTGCTGGTAATTCTATCTTGCATGCAGCAAGCAGTCACCCCAAACATACTATTAAATCGATTCCTTTGGGTGAATATACCAGAATTTTGAGAAACTGCAGCGATCCTACAGCTTTGGAAACGGAATTTAATTGTGTGGATACAAAATTAAAAAACAGAAATTATCCTAAATGGTCATTAAAAAGAGCACGAACAATTGTAAGTAATAAAAACAGAGAGGATCTCATTAGTGGAGGGCGACAACAAAAAAATGATCTTGCAGTGAAACCATATTTTTGTGCTCAATATAGTCCTCAATTTGGGGACATCAAAAAAATCATTTTGAGATCGCTGCCTATTTTATATGAAGATCCCTCTCTTGCTGACATTCTTTCATCAGGTATTAATGTTGTTTCAAGGAAAGCGCCATCTATTGGTAACAAAGTTTCTCCAAGCATGTTCAGTAATAATTTCTCTTCTCATAAAACATCGTGGTTAGAACATAAAGGTTTTTATAAATGTGGCCACAATAGATGTGCACTTTGCAAATATGTTTGTGTAACGAAAACCTTTGAAAATAATGACAGCACTGCGATTTATACCATTAACAAATATATCAATTGTAATTCATGCTATGTGGTATATAAAATTATGTGCACTACTTGCAATTTATCTTATATAGGCTGCACTACTAGGAAACTAAAAATCAGGATCGCTGAACATTTGCAGGATATAAAGAATGTTTCTTCGAATCGCATAATTTCTGCTGCTGCTAAACATTTTATTTTTCAGCATGCTCGCAATGTTTCTTCCTTCCAAGTCACAGGTATTGAAAGTGTTAACCTGTCTGCCCGAGGTGGAGATGCACGTCAGCGACTCCTCACACGTGAAGCTTTCTGGATCTTTAATCTACATACCAGACATCCATTTGGTCTCAACAAAAGAAACGAATTGATGTTCCATTATTAATTTTATTTTTTTGCATTGATTTTATTTGTGCAAATATTGTTGTTTTTTTTTTTCTTTATTCGTTATGTGCAAATTGTTAAAGGACTTGTCAAAAATCACATGACATTTTTTCTGATCGTGATTGGTCTTCCTTTGTCTTAAATATGTGCCTTTGTCTGAATATGTCAGCTGTGATAAAGATCCCTGTGATCGAAACGCGTAGCCTTGTCCTGAGCTTGTCCAGGAGCATGCCATTATTCATGTTTTTATGAATCAATAAAGATGAAGATTTTATTGAAGCTGGATCCCTTTTTCCTTCATTTTCTCATGTATCTTCACGTTTGATCAAGCGGAGGATCCGTGCTTCTACAAACCAGTGAGCTGGTTAGCGTTCTTATATTTATTGTTTCTACTTGCAAAATTTTTTTTTTTTTGTCTACCAATATACTATATTTGTGCTGTACAAAAATATTAAAATAGCTGACTTTTTCATCACAGCAAGCAATACAATATTAATCACAACTGTATAGTGAAAAATGAGAGCCTGTCTGTAGGGAACTGAAGACTAAACAATGAAATCATTGCAGGTGTACAAATTATATATTAAGATTCTAAAATAATAAGCTCCATTGCATTATAAACGCACAATATATCTGCAGGGATCAAGGGTGTTCACACCCGTAGGGATTACACAAGCATACAAATGAGACCATTGGTCTCCTGACTTCTTGACCTAACCAAACAGTGTACTGCATACAGTATATAGTTTCAGCTGAAAGGCTTGTTCAATACAGAAAACTGCAGTAAAACCTGTTATTACTTTTATGAGAACTGTGTGTACCATAATAAAGGTTTATCATGTGCTCAGACATGGAACATTATGTGTCTCTGACTTCCAAAAATTACTATCTCGGCACGTAGTATACAACCACAAATTAACAAATGAACTTGTAATTTCAAGACACTCTTCGATGAAATGTGGAGACACTCCTTTAAGTCAAAAGTGTCTTAGATTCTACTAATTTAACATGAAGCAACAGTCTGCTTGAGGCATGTTCTATGCTGATTGTTTGGTTAATCATAATTGTCAATGAAAAAAATTAGGCTATTACACTACCTCGTGCTAAACGGGTTATTTATGCCACTGTTTCAAGCTAAGAAGGTAAATTGTGCCTATTTATTACAATATTTTTAGTCATTGGATACATCTGGAAAAATATTCAAGCAGATAATTAGATTGCATTAGCAATGTGTCTGTTGTGGTTTCTCTGATCCCAAAGAAGGCAACCCTTTATAAAGTACTTGGCCGCAGTCTCCACAAAATCTGCTGTGTAAATTGGCCCACACTAAAGCATGTGGAAAGCATTTTTTGGCTGAAATTTGAAACCATTCATGTGGCTTCGAGACAGGGAAGCGTTGCCTGCCAACATCAATAGAACTTTGTACTACAAACCAAAATGGTCGTTTAGACATGTGTACTTTCATGCTCACAAATGCACTGAGGTCAAATATTTTTTAATCCTGGGAATTTTTCCTCTTTACACAGCCTCATATTTCACGCAGGAAATGAGACTGAGTACAACAAGCACAAATCATTGAGACTGACAGACCATATTGGGTTCAAAACCCAAGCTCTGACTCTAATTGCTCTCCAAAGGATTTTGGCTCAAGGTAACTGTTGATTTAGTTCAGCTGTTTCAAATCAGCACGTTAAGGTCTCGCTAAGACAAACTGGTTAGGCTGCATTACATTTGTACCATTAGATCCTCAGATGTAACTAGAACGCAGTTAGCATTTAAAAAATCGCATTTGGGCAGTAATTACAAGTTGGCAAATCTTGTTTGAAAGATGGTGTGGACTTTTCTTTATTATGAGTGATGAATACCGATACTAAAGGTAAAAAATGTTTCTGTTTATTAGAAGGAAGTCTCTAATCTGACTGGCATTTTATTACCACTAGTGTTGAGCGATACTGCTCGATATCTAAAAATATCGGATCGGAATGGTATCGCCGATATCACTAAATATCGTCGATATCCGATTCCGATACAGGAAGTCCCATGTAAGTCTATGGGAACAAAATATCGCAACTAAAAAAAACTTTCTTTCCTTGTAAACACAAAATATACACACTTAGAATACATATATATATATATATATATTTATATATATTATATAAGTCATTGTGACATATATATATACATATATTTATAGTTTATTCACTTCTACATAGTAAAATAGCCTCTGATTCAATTGCCGGGTAAAGCCGGCATTTGTGAAAAGACAGAAGCACCCGAGGGTCCAGTCGCCACAGAGATGTTGCATCGCACCCAGCGGTGAGACAACTTACTCTCAGGTAAGGAGGAAACACCCCATTGACTCCAACCACTGCATTCAACAGTACACTATGCCAGCTGAGTGTAGGCGGACCCAATGGGATGGTCTAGCTCAGGCTGGTTAGAACAGGGTGTAGCTAGTTGGATGGGAGGGGTTGAGGCAGCCTTATGCTGCATGTCTTTGTAGTAAGAATTGTTTCCTTTCCTGCTTTCTTACTACGTCGCATACTCCACTCTGCTACATCACTCTGCACCATTGCTCTATCTCACATCTATCTGCCCTGGAAGGATAGCATGTTACCTGTAGAAGACTTTTCACCTACCTGCACTACACCATCCCTTCCAGAGGACCTGCACAGCAGCGCTGGACACCCTGACCAGGTACTACAGGTGGCGTCACGACAAACTACACGAACATTCTATCATCCCCTGGAAATATCCCACATTCCAGTGATCGCCCAGGTCACGGACCGAGCTGTGCTACTCGTGACATCCCACATAGAAGTCGACGTGATCGGTGCCGAGTACCCCCAAAACCCCTGTCTCTGTGCGACTCAACTTCCCTCACTGTGCTGGCACTTTACATTTACAATGCCTCTGGGTTTTTTTTTTGGGGGGGTGGGGAACATTCAGACTTTTGCTATGGGGCCCCATGATTTATATGTACGCCCCTGCTGCTGAGGCATGGTATTTAAGGCTGTTAAGGAGCCAACATACATGGACCTTGCCAGCAGCGTCGGACTGGAGTACCTTGGGCCCACCAGAGAAAATATATTCTTGCGGCCCAACATCATACTTCCCAACCTTTGAATAAGGGAAAGAGGGACAAAGGCTGTGGCACGCTGTGCATGCTGCAGAAAATTTTAGGCCATGCCACGTTGCACCACAGACTGTTCAGGAGTTGGTGGATGCTTTAGTCCAGGTGTGGGAGGAGATCCCTCACAAGACCATCCGTCGCGCTCATCAGGAGCATGGCCAGAAGTTGTAGGGAGGTCATACAGCATACCTCCCAAATTTGGAAGACAGGAAAGAGGATTAAAGGCTGCGGCGCGTGTTGCGCGCCGCTGAAAATTTTAGCCCACGCCCGACAACACCCATTTCACAGCTAATCACACCCATATCCTCGCCCCAAGCGTAACCATTTAGCACTGCTGATCACACTGACTGGTAATGAGGGCACAGTGGCTGGTACTGAGGAAAAGAAAGAAAGAGCAGCGAGAGAGAAAGAACAAACAGAGAAAGAAAGAGAGGAAAGAAAAGAGAGAAAGAAAGAACAGAGAGAAAAAGAACAGAGAGCGAGAAGGAAAGAACAGAGAGCGAGAAAGAAAGACTAGAGAGAGAGCCATAGGCGTAGCTAGGGTTTTGGTTTAGTGGGGGCAAAACTTCTGAGTGGGCCCATCATCAGAGAACCTCAGCAAATGACCGCGCTGTTGGCCAAAATAATCTATATATAAAAAGACCAATATTGATATTACCGCCATATGGTCTGTGTTAAATAATACCAGTCCTACAGAACATATAATAGATTACAGCACAGGTACAGATAATGACTTACCACTGATGTTCTTTCTAATGGAATTGTTCACTTTTCATGTCTTTTCCATCTGGCCCACACCGACATGACGACTTCTCCAGCCAGGACTCGACTGCACCCCCATTAAAAAAAAAATTAAAAAAAAACTCACCTCCCGGCTCCTGTGCTGCTCACTGTTCTCCCTCTCAGCGTCTGACAGCGGGCGCCGGCAGGTGATGTTATTGCGCCCGCTGTCATACGCTGAGAGGGGGATTATGGGAGAGAAGGAGCGCTCGCTCCTTCTCTCTCATGCGGTCAGCTTTATCGGCTGGATGCCGATACAGCTGACCCTCCGATGATGGGTGGGGGGCCCACTGCTGGCACCGGGCCCCCCCAACGCCTGTTCAGGCCCCATAGCTTCCGGGCGGCAGAGCAGGGAGAGCGATTCTCCCTGCTCTGCCGCAGAATGTAACTGTATCGTAGCTCCGGGTGGGCCCCCTCAGAGCGCGGGCCCCGGGGCCACCGCCCCCTCTGCCCCGCGACCTATCCTTTCAAATCAGGGCCCACCACGCAGGAGCTGGGGCCCACCGTAGGTTTCTCCGGTGTCTCGGTGCCTCAGTCCGACCCTGCTTGCCAGCATGATAATACCAGGCCACAGCAGTCTGCATATCTTGGCTGGTTAACAAAAATAGGGGATCCCCTCGAAAAAAATTTGGCGTGGGGTCCCCCCTATTTTTGTTAACCAGCCAAGTAAAATGCAGACTGCTGCGGCCTGGTATTAAAAGACTGTCAAGGCCCATGGATTTTGGCCCTCAACAGCCTGATAATACCAGGCTACAGCAGCCCCACATTTGGCGCATCAAAAGATGTGCCAATTGTGGAACTTTACCCGGCTCTTCCCACTGCCCTGTAGCGGTGGCAAGTGGGGTAATAAGGGGTTAATGTCACCGTTGATTGCACGGTGAGAATAAGCCCGGTTAATAATGGAGAGGTGTCAATAAGACACCGATCCATTATTAATCCCAAAGTTTTTAAATGTATAAAAAAAAAGACACAGCAAGAAAAAAGTATTTTAATGAAATAAAAGAGACAACACAGTTTTCATTAATTTTATTATACACTCATTCCTGCGACGCCATCGATCTCCTGTAAAAAAAGAAAAAAAACAAACCAACAGTATACCACCTGTCCGACGCAGTCCATAGTAACGACAGTCCCACGACGATCCAGCTCTGCTACATCGCAATGACAGGCAGAGCCTGTCATCTCGACGCAGCACAGCTGATTACCTGCTTCCCCGGCGGCGTGACGTCATCGGACTGACTGCTTTACGGCAGGGATTACCCAGCAGTCACTGCAGTTATCGCGAGAAACTGCATGTGACCGCCGGGGAAAGATGATGGCGGCCATCAAGCAGTCCAGCCCGTGACCGCCGGAGATCTTCTGCCAGGTAAGTGCCGCTGACTCCT
Organism: Oophaga sylvatica; assembly: GCA_033576555.1. Lineage (NCBI taxonomy): Eukaryota > Metazoa > Chordata > Amphibia > Anura > Dendrobatidae > Oophaga > Oophaga sylvatica. The sequence continues at coordinate 679,348,311 of JARQOD010000001.1, forward strand.
GACAGACCCGACCGACGGACACTGACAGTGACAGTGACAAATCCGATTCCGGTATCCGATAAGACGAAAATATCGGAACTAAGTATCGAAAGTCCGATAGCGCTAATATCGGCCGATACCCGATACTTGCGGTATCGTATCGCTCAACACTAATTACCACATGTTCTTGTAGCTTTTGGCTCAGTGAAGTGAATTAGTGGTATGCTAGTTTATTTTATGATTGACTTATTATTTCATTTCTATGTTCAGCATAAGGCCCCTTTCACATATCAGTTTTTTGCCATCAGTCAAAATCCGTCTTTTTTTTAAAAAAACGGATCCGGCGACTGATGCTGCAGGATCTGTTTTTTTCTCATAGTCTTGTATTAGCGACGGATTGCGACGGATGGCCGCACGTTTCATCCGTCGTTAGACGGATCCGTCGGAAATTTTTGGTCCATCGGCCAAACACAACGCACAAAGCAACGTTTTTTGTTTCCGTCGGAAAATCAGACAGCAACGAATCCGTCGCTGTCGGTCGTTTGCTATAGTGGAAGCCTATGGGCGCAGAATCTGTCGTCATCCATCAAATGACAGATTTCGGCGATGGATCAGTTTTTTTAACTGAGCATGCTCCTGACAGGTTAAGACACAAGCAAAATAGATACATACACATAGAATACATATATATATATATATATATATATATATTATATACACTAGCTATGAACCCGTTCTACGCCCGGGTGGCAAGCATTTTTATTGGTATATGGTTTCCCATCCTGGTATGTGCTTCCCCCTCCTAACCTGGTATGCATGGCACCCCTCATCCCTATCCTGGTATGCATGGTATCCCTCATCTCTATCCTGGTATGCATGGTACCCCTTATCCCTATCCTGCTATGCATGGCCCCCTTATCCCTATAATGGTATGCATGGTTACCTCATCCCTATTCTGGTATGTATGGTCCCCCCAATCCTGGTATGCATGGCAACCCATTCCTCATCCTGATATGCATGGTCCCCTCACCCCCCAATACTGGAATGTATGGCCCCCTTATCCCTATTCTGGTTTGTATGGTCCCCTCACCCAATCCTCTTATGTGTGACACCCCATTCCTCATCCTGGTATGCATGGTCCACTCACCCCCCAATTCTGGTATGCATGGTACCCCTCATCCCTATCCTGGTATGCATGGCACCCCCTCATCCCAAACTTGGTATGTATGGTCCCCTCACCCCCCAATCCTGGTATGCATGGTACCCACTCATCCATATACTGGTATTTATCATGGTTCCCTCACCCCCCAATCCTGGTATGCATGGTACCCCTCACACCTATCATGGTATACATGGTCCCAAACCCCCCAATCCTGGTATGCATGGTCCCCTCACCCCCCAATCCTGGTATGCATGGTCCATTCACCCCCCAATCCTGGTATGCATGGTCCCCTGACCCTGAACCCTGATATGCATGGTCCCCCTCTCCCCAATCCTGATATGCATGGTCCTCTTACCCCCTATACTGGTATGCATGGTCCCCTCACCCCCCTTTCCTGGTATACATAGTCCCTTCACCCCGCTATCCTGGTATGCATGGTCCCCTCACCCCCCAATTCTGGTATGCATGGTCCTCTTACCCCTCTATCCTGGTATGCATGGTCCTCTCACCCCCCTATCCTGGTATGTATGGTCCCCTCATCCCCATTCCTGATATGCATGGTTCCCTCACCCCTCTATCCTGGTATGCATGGTCCCCTCACCCCCCCAATCTTGTAATGGATGTTCCCCTCACTCCCAAATCCTGGAATGCATAGTCCGCTCACCCCCCAACCCTGGTATGCATGGTCCCCTCAACCTCCAATCCTGGTATGCATGGTCCCCTCACCACCCAATCCTGGTATGCATGGTCCACTCACCCACAATACTGGTATACATGGCACCCCTTACCTCCCAATTCTGGCATGCATGGTCTCCTCACCCCCCAATCCTGGTATGCATGGTCCCCTCATCCCCCAATCCTGGTATGCATGGTCCCCCCTCATCCCTATCGTAGGATGTATGGTACCCTGTTGTGAGCATGTTAGAAATGACTTCTGAGTTGGGGCTCCCTCTGGTGGTTGCTGAGGGTATTGAACCACTGTTGAATAGTAGAAGTCCATCACCTGCGAGCGATGACTGGCAATCAGGAGAGATGGACTGGGCTGATATAAGTGAGTTGCCTTTCCATGATCCTCGCCGGTGATCAATTGTTGTTTCCTGGTTCATTTGGAAGTCAGCTGGTGTATTGCCTTCGTCTGCTACTTTCAGATAAGATATTTTCTGCTTGTTTCTATCGTGTTTGCTATTTCCATTTTTTGTCTACACTATTGTGGGAGGTTAGCCGGGTTCCCCTCCAGGGGCCTGTTCTACTTTCTGTTTTTCAGTAGTCACTGTTTATTTGTTCCATTGCTCTGTCCCTGCTATTTGAGTGGCTGCAGGTTAGCCGCTTGTTCACACCGAGATCTGATTTAGCGGGTGGCGAGATCGTGTGATCTCAGCATTTTTGAAATCAGAAGTGTTGGAAGTTTTTCTAGGGTTTTGCTGGGTTGCAGATAGTATTCTGTCCTGTCCTATCTAGGCAGTGTTTGGCCCCAGCATTTGCTCACTCTATTTTCTGCCTGTGTTTGTATTTCGTCTTGTCTAACCGCCATTATATGTGTGGGGGCTACCTTTTCCTTTGGGGCTCTATTCCGGGCAGTTAGCTTTCCTGTTTCTATCTTTAGATGTAGCTAGTAGTGTTGAGCATTCCGATACTGCAAATATCGGGTATCAGCCGATATTCGTGGTATCGGAATTCCGATACTGAGTTTCGATACTTTATGCATATCGAATACCGGAATTGGAAGTTCCAATAATGCTATGAGCCAGTTTGATTTGATTCAGCCAATGAGAAGTGTAGGCACATCCTGTTAGGCATGTAGGCATGATAACTAATGGCATGGCTGTGATTGGCTGCTGAAATAATGTCATGATGCACTATAAAAGCCGCCGCCGCCATTTTGGGTTCACTCTGCTGTGAATTCAGTTAGGGACAGGACGCTGCTCTTCTAACTCTGAGGGACAGTTAGAGATAGCGATTTGCTATATTGTGCTTTACCCAGGCTACTTTAGCAACCGCTGTGTAAAGCTTTCTTTTGCCTTGCAGTGCTGTTCACAGCTGTCTGCAAGGTCTGTGTGTGTGAGTGCAGCTCACGCTGTAGTGTGTTCTGCAGCCATCTCTGGTTGTAGTCCACTCAGCGTGTGTCACTGCCTCATACATTTTTTTTTTTTTGTTTTGTTTTATTGCTGCTCATTTTTACTGATTTCTCCTATTAGTGTGCTTCCATCCGCAGGGCTGGCTCCAGGTTTTTATGGGCCCCGGGCGAAAGAGTCTCAATGGGCCCCTTTAACACAGACCACGATTCATGATGCACAGATACGGCAGAGAAATATGGGTATAGTACAATGCCAAACACTTCACTTCTTCCATTACATGAGTGATATCTATTGTAAATTCTACAATAGCTCAGAAACCGCCGAATTCTCACAGCGCACAGTACAGACCGGACAGTACAGTCCTTCATACAATATTATGGGCACCACATAGTCTCCCCTCATCACCCATATAACACCCCATGCAGGATGTCACCACCCCATCCCCATATAATGCTCCACACAGAATACTGGACCCAATATAATGCTCCATACAGAATACTGGTCCCCATATAATGCTCCATACAAAATATGGAGCTCTCCTCTGTGCTGTTACGGCTCAGGAGAGGCCGTATCACCTCCCCATCACCTCCATCATGGCCTTCTCTCCCATCACCTCCATCAATGCCTTCTCCCCATCACCTCCATCAATGCCTTCTCCCCATCACCTCCATCAATGCCTTCTCCCCATCACCTCCATCATGGCCTTCTCCCCATCACCTCCATCAATGCCTTCTCCCCATCACCCCCCATCATTGCCTTCTCCCCATCACCTCCATCAATGCCTTCTCCCCATCACCCCCATCATTGCCATCTCCCCCCATCATTGCCTTCTCCCCATCACCTCCATCAATGCCTTCTCCCCATCACCTCCATCAATGCCTTCTCCCCATCACTACCATCAATGCCTTCTCCCCATCACCCCCCATCATTGCCTTCAAGTTCTCCCCATCACCTCCATCAATGCCTTCTCCCCATCACCTCCATCAATGCCTTCTCCCCATCACCCCCATCATTGCCTTCTCCCATCAATGCTTTCTCCCCATCACCTCCATCAATGCCTTCTCCCCATCACCTCCATCAATGCCTTCTTCCCATCACCCACATCATTGCCTTCAAGTACTCCCCATCACCTCCATCAATGCCTTCTCCCCATCATTGCCCTCCCCTCCACCTACACACACACAGCAACATTCACCTGTCTGCACATTCTCACACACACACACACACACACACACACCTCATCTGTCCGGAGTCCGCGCTCTCTCTGCCACAGCCGGCCGCTGAATGATGACATCATCCTGTCAGGAATCGAACCCAGTACCTCATGTCCACCGACCAGCAGCTCTACCATCTGAGCTATTCTGCTGGCTGCAAGGTTCCTTGCTGAACTCAGATACCATTGAAAGTTCATCCTGATCGGCTCCACCCAGTGCTCTCTTGATTGGCCTCTGATTACCAATTACACACCCTATATAAACCTGGCCCTGTGGGTGTGTCATTGCGAGATTATTGTGCTCTTATCCTCTAGTCAAGCGTTTCCTGCTGTTCCTGCTGCTACTAACACCGCTCTCCTGTGAACTGACCTCGGCCTGCCCTTCTGACTACGCTCTCCACCTGATCCATTGCTACTAACACCGCTCTCCTGTGAACTGACCTCGGCCTGCCATTCTGACTACGCTCCCTGCCTGATCCAGTGCTACTAATAACGCCTTTCCAGTGTACCGACCCGGCTATCCTCTGACCACGTTACCTGCCTCTGCTTCCCCTAGTGTTTGCAGTAACATCGACTCCAACCCAGACGGGATCCTGACACATCCAGCGGCGCTGCTGTGAGAGGAAGCGCGGGCACCCTGCAGGGGGAGCCTGGAGCTGCAGAGGCACGAGGAGAGAGGTAAGTATTGTGCCGGCTGCCGGGGCCCTGAGCAAGCGGGGGGGCCCAGTGGCGGCGCTGGCACCGCTCTCCTCCGCTGACGGGCACCGGGATGCCTGATGGCGAGTGGGCCCTTGCCTGCTCAGGGCCCCGGCACTAGGGTGATGATGCCGGCCCTGTCCATCCGCATCCATCTACATTGGTTGCAAACACTATATAGGAGTAGATAGCGGAGCCTTTAATTGCTAGTGCACAGTTCTCTGCACTGTTCATGGCTGTCTGTGAGGTCTCTGTGTGTGAGTGCAGCTCACGCTGTAGTGTGTTCTGCATCCACCTCTGGTTGTAGTCCGCTCAGCATGCATCACTGCCTCATACATTGTCCTTTTTTGCTGTAGTGCTGCTTGTTTTTCCTGTATTTCTCCTATTAGTGTGCTTCCATCGGTATCCAGCTAGATTGGTTGCAAACACTATATAGGAGTAGATAGAGGAGCCTTTCTGCTGGCTTGTGCCCTGCAGCCCCAGCCAGATTAGTATTAGCCTATTTTTTGTAGCCTCATCTATTGCATTGTAGGTTACCTTCATGCACTGTAATAGCTACAAAAAGTTTGTGATACTATCGCTTTTACATCTTTTGTCACAACCTTTTTTTTTTGTGAAAAAAAAAAATATATAAAGTTCACCAAACACTCCACTTTACAGTTGTGTAGGCCACATTAGCTCATATTAAAGTGTAGTCCACACGTTATAAAATTAGTGTTTCTTATACCTGTTAGCAGCTGTTCAGGAATAAGCACACTAAGCCCTTAGTACTTTTCTGCCTATCTTTATCAGTCTACCAAGATGAAGAAGGCAGGGAGTAAGTCACGTGGTCGTGGGCGTGGAGTTTCAGCAGGGAGAGGACGTGGGGATTCTGTGCCTGCTGCGGGCACCAGTGACTCAGCATCCCCCAGTTTTACCAGTGAACGGTCCTTTATGCGCAGCTTTGCTGGAGCTCGCCGTACCCCACTGCTGTGGGACTAACAAATTGAAGCCGTTGTCGGATGGATGGCAGCTAACGCATCGAATTCAATTACTTCCACATCCTCTCAGGCCCAGAGCACTGAAGAGCAACCATTTGTCTCTTCACCACCTGCCAAATTGCCCAGGCAGTCAGAGAGCTCTGGACAGGAGCCATCTCTACTTCTGTTCTCTGAATCTCTTGGCTTGGAAATAGGGGCCAGCCAAGCAGCATTCTAGAATGTGAAGAAGAGTGAGTATGCAGTGATGCGCAACTGCTTTGTCTCTCTGAATCTGAAGAGGTGGGTTGGCCAGTGCCTATGGTCAGCACACCTCAGTACGCATCTGATGATGAGACTCAGGTGCCACTTTCTGGTGCGTACTGTGCTGGCAAGACTACCCAGGAGAAGCAGGTGTTTGAAGAGGGTAGTGTAGATGATGAGGTCCTTGACCCATCATGGCGTGAGGAACAGGAAGGTGATGGGAGCAGCTCTGAGGAAGAGATTCCCCGAACGGCCAAAACAGGAGGGAGAGAGAGGGGGCAGACTTGGTTACCTGTAGCCTCCACTTCGCCACCCATTAGGAGCATTCCTCTTCCAAAACCCAAAACGGGCGCTCCCAGGACTTGCAGTGCGTGGTCCTTTTTTGACACAGTTGCAGATGACATTTGCTTTGTCAAATGCAAGATGTATAATCAGAAAGTCAAAAGAGGTAAAAGTGTCAGCAACCTCAATACCACAAATATGTGGAAACATGTGTGGACCAAGCACGTGGTGGAGTTACAAAGACACACTGAAGACGTAGGCCAACCTACAGCACCACCTACCACTTCTTCAGCTCGTGTTGTAGCCATTTCCTCAAGCTCACACACAGCTGGTTCGGCTTCCTCACAAGATCGCCATGGAAGAACCTCTGGCACTGTTGTACAGAGACCCAGTGTAATTTCACCCACAGCACCACGTTCCCTGTCATCCTCACACTCCCAGGCCACTCTACAGCCATCGGTAGCACAGTCATGGGAGAAAAGGCGGCCATACTCGCAAACCATCCCCGAGCAAAGGTTCTGAATGCTGGCATTGCAAAACTACTGTCCCTTGAAATGCTCTCATTCAGGCTGGTGGAGACTGACACCTTCCGTAACTTCATGGCATTGGCAGTCCCACAATACAACGTGCCCAGCAGCTTTTATTTCAGCAGGCAAGCCGTCCCTGCCCTGCAAAAGCATGTGGAGGGAAAAATTAAACATGCGCTACTAAACGCCGTCAGTAGCAAGGTCCACCTGACCACCGATGCGTGGACCAGTAACCATGGACAGGGACGATACCTTTCCCTCACTGCCCATTGGGTAAATGTTGTGGAGCCGGGTACAGATCTTGAGAGTGGCGCTGTACGTGTTCTGCCAACTCCAAGGATTGCAGGAATCCAGTCTGTACACATTGACTCCTCCTCATACTCCAGTTCCTCTGAATCAGTGCTGCAGGAGCCGTCACGGTCTACCTCCACATGGACCCGTGAGCGCTTACCTGTTACGACCGATATGAGCACAGCCATAGCCAAACATCAACAGGCCATATTGAAATTAATTTCTATGGGATTCGAAGCCACACAGCTCAGATGCTCTGGAATGCCATCAAGCAGGACAGCGACGTGTGTTTGTGCCAGCGAATCTCCAGCCAGGCATGGTAGTGAGTGACAATGGCCGAAATCTCGTGGCAGCTCTGGCCTAGCAACCTCACTCACATCCCATGTCTGGCACATGTGCTCAACTTGGTCGTGCAGTCTTTTTTGAGGGACTATCCGGATCTTGATGCACTGCTGCACAAGGTCCGCATAGAGTGCGCTCACTTGCGGCGTTTCAGCATGGCAAAATCACGCATTGCAGCTCTGCAGCGCCGATTCCTCCTTCCGGAACATCGCATCATATGTGACCTACCCACCAGGTGGAATTCAACGTTACATATGTTGGAGCGTTTGTGTGAGCATCAGGCAGCAGTAATGGAGTACCAGCTGCATCAGGCACAACAAGTCACACTGCGCGGCGTTCACACTTCGACACCACTGAATGGGCCTCTATGAAGGACATCTGCCACGTTTTGCGTGCCTTCGATGATTCCACGTGGATGGCGAGTGCAGATGATGCACTAGTCAGCATGACTGTCCCCCTTATCTGCCTGCTTCAAAAAACACTGCAAGCACTAAAGAAGGAGGTTTTGGAAGAGGTGGAGGATGAGGAGTCACAAATGCCATCTGCTTCTGGACAGTCTGCGCAACGTGGTTCCTCACAAAGGTCTAGGCAGGGACACTTTGTGAGGAGTGAGGAGGAGTCAATGGAGGAGGAAGACATCTATCCAGAGGAGGGAGGTACACAATGCTCTAGTAGTCAGTATGTACAGCGAGGGTGGGGTGATGCAGAGCAGGCAGAGATGACGCCTCACAGCAGGGACAGCGTTTCTTGGCCAATTGGGAGTCTGCAGCACCTGGTTGATTTCATGCTGCAGTGCCTGAGAAACGACCACCGCATCGCCCACATTCTCGACACAGCTGATTATTGGGTGTACACCCTCCTAGATCCTCGCTACCGGGACAACTTACAAAGCCTCATAACTCTGTTGAACCGGGAGCATAAAATGCGGGAGTACCAAGACACACTTGTGCATTCCATCATGTTCTCCATTCCACCAGAGAGCAGTGCTGCTAGTGCTTTACAAAGCAGCTCTGTGCATCGAGGCAGTGGAGGAAGCTCTGCAGAAAGAGGGAGCAGAAGCAGCGCCTCTGCACAAGGCAAGACCAGTATGGCCAAAATGTGGCAAAGTTTTGTGTCCCCACCACAAATGTCTACACCATCACAGACGGCTCCAGTCAGCAGGAGGCAACGTTTCCGTCAGATGGTGACAGACTACATGTCTTGCCCTCTCAGTGTACTCCCAGACGGCTCTTCCCCTTCAAGTTTTGGGTCTCTAAGCTGGATACATGGCCAGAGCTTAGCTAGTATGCATTGGAGGTGCTGGCTTGCCCTGCTGCTAGTGTATTATTGGAATGCGTCTTTAGTGCCGCAGGTGGTGTACTAACAGACAGTCGCATGCGACTATCCTCCGATAACATTGACGGCTTACTTTTCTGAAAATGAACAAGGCCTGGATCTTGCCGGAATTTGCCTGTCCTCTTCCAGATTAAATAATTGGTTGGCAACATTTTCCAGGTCTCCTGTTGTGTTCATGTTCCTACACCTGAACTGTAATCCCTGGGCTCCAACACTGCCAGTTGCTGCTCAGAAGTGCCGTCTGCACAGAGAAAAACACTAGCTCCTGTGTTAGTGGGGTTCAGTAATGTCAGCTGCTCCCCTGCTGTGTGTCCGGCAAGGTCTCCTGCTCCCTCCACATTCACACAACATCAGATATTAAACTTGCTCCAATTAGGCCTCTGTTATGATTTGGTAGCTGAGGAGAGCAGGCAAAAAAGGCAATACACCAGAGGTTGGAATCTACTGGATTGCAGTACCCTGACTAACCACCACAACTAAAGGCAGCCGTGGAGCGTACCTACGTTGGTCCTAGACGCCTCGTCACAGCCTGAGAAGCTAACTACACCTAAAGATAGAAAGAGGAAAACTATCTGCCCCGGAGCAGATCCCCAAAGAACATAGGAAGCCCCCAAACATGTAATGGCGGTTAGACAAGAGGAAATACAGACACAGACAGAAAATAGTATGAGCAAACGTTGGGGCCCAATCTTCCTAGAAAGAAAATGATAGGAGGGACACTTACTGCAATCCAAAAAAACCCTAAAAAATACCAACACACTAATTGCAACAACACCTGAGATCACACGACCTCTACCAGCTAAATAAGTTCTCTGGTGTAACAAAACTAAGCAGCAGCCACTGAAAAAACTGGAAAAGGCAAATGAACAAATAACAGTGGCTCAGATAAACTGAGAGGAGCACAAGCCCCCAGAGGGGACCTGGCTGACCTCCACAGAAGTGCAGGACAAAATGCAAAAAGCAAGCACAAAAAATAAAAGCAGAAAATATCTTATCTGTTAGCAGAAGATGCAGGCAAGACGCAGCAAGCTTCCAAGTGAACCAGGAACCAAAGTTGAGACAAGAACAATTGATCACCCTCAACCCTGATGGGAGGGAACCTCCCTTATATAAGACCAGTCTGTAACACCTGATTGCCAATCTTCACAATCTTCATTGAATAGTTCAGTACTGTTTGTAACCACCAGAGGGAGCTTCTGCTCAGAATTCATTTCTAACACATTCACAACAGTACCCCCCCTTGAGGAGGGGTCACCGAACCCTCATTTGGGCAACCAAGTCGGTCAGGATGAGCTCTGTGATACGCACGGATCAGTCTCCTAGCATGGATGTCCGAAGCAAACACCCAAGAATTGTCCTCCTGACCATAACCTCTCCACTTAACCAAATACTGGAGTTTCCGTCTAGAAAAACGAGAATACAATATTTTCTCAACCACATACTCCAGTTTGCCCTCAACCAAAACAGGGTCAGGAGGCGCAGCCATAGGAACCACTGGCTCGACAAACCTCTTCAATAAGGACTTGTGGAACACGTTATGGATCTTAAATGTCCCTGGAAGAAGTAAACGAAAGGAAACAGGATTAAGAATCTCCATGATCTTATAAGGTCCAATGAACCTAGGCTTAAACTTAGGAGATGCAACTCTCATAGGGATATTTCTTGAGGACAACCAGACCAAGTCCCCCACTTCAAACCGAGGACCATCAGTCCTATGCCGGTTGACAAACCGCTGGGCCCTCCCTGAGAGAGGGACAACCTCTCCACTACCTGGTCCCAAATCTGCTGCATACGCTCCACAACAGAGTCAACACCTGGACAGACAGAAGCCTCCGTCTGTCCCGAAGAAAATCGAGGGTGAAACGCAAAATTGCAGAAAAATGGAGACATCAAAGTGGCAGAGCTAGCCCTATTATTAAGAGCAAACTCAGCCAAAGGCAAAAAAGAGACCCAGCCATCCTGATCAGCAGACACAAAGCATCTCAGATAAGTCTCCAATGTCTTGTTTGTTCTCTCAGTTTGTCCATTGGTCTGAGGATGAAAAGCCGAGGAGAAAGACAATTGAACACCAAGTTTAGAACAAAAAGTCCTCCAAAATCTGGAAACAAACTGGACTCCTCTGTCAGACACAATGTTCTCAGGAATGCCGTGTAACCGAACCACGTGCTGAAGGAACAAAGGCACCAATTCGAAGGAGGAAGGCAACTTAGGTAATGGCACAAGATGTATCATTTTGGAAAACCTATCACAAATCACCCAGATAACGGTCATTCTCTGAGAAACAGGGAGGTCGGAAATGAAATCCATAGAGATATGGGTCCATGGTCTCTTGGGCACAGGCAATGGCATCAACAAACCACTAGAGCGAGAGCAAGGCTTGGAGCGAGAGCAAGTCCCGCAGGACTGCACAAATTCCCTGACATCACGAGACAAAGTAGGCCACCAAAAGGACCGACTAACCAAGTCTCTGGTACCAAAAATTCCGGGATGACCGCCAACGCGGAACAATGAATCTCAGACATCACACTCTTTTTCCACCGGTCTGGGACAAACAATTTCCCAATAGGGCAGCGCTCGGGTTTATCCTCCTGACACCCTTCCAGAGCCAGTCTCAAATTGGGCGAGATGGCGGAAAGAAATACACCCTCTTTCAAAATAACAGCAGGATCAGATAACTCAGGAGAGTCCGCAAGGAAACTCCTCGAGAGGGCATCCGCTTTAACATTCTTAGTGCCAGGAAGAAAGGAAACCACAAAATTAAAACATGTGAAAAACAAGGCCTACCTGGCCTGTCTAGGATTAAGTCGCTTGGCTGATTCCAGATAAACCAGATTCTTATGGTCCGTGAGGACCACCACCTGATGTTTGGCTCCCTCCAGCCAATGTCTCCACTCTTCAAAAGCCCACTTCATGGCCAATAACTCCCGATTACCCACGTCATAATTACGTTCAGTTGGAGAAAATTTTCGAGAGAAAAAGGCACAAGGGTTACTTTTAGAGTTCTCTGGATCTCTTTGGGACAAAACGGCGCCTGCCCCAATTTCAGAGGCATCAACCTCCACCTGAAATGGCAGAGAAACATCAGGCTGCCGTAGAACAGGAGCAGAAGTGAATCTCTGCTTAAGTTCCTGAAACGCAGAGACTGCCTCAGGAGGCCAATTCACCACATCAGAACCCTTCTTGGTCAAATCAGTCAATGGTTTAACAATAACAGAGAAATTACCAATAAATTTACGATAAAAATTGGCAAAACCCAAGAATCTCTGAAGAGCCTTTAATGAAGTAGGTTGGACCCAATCACAGATGGCCTGAACCTTGACCGGGTCCATTTCAATAACAGATGGGGACAAAATGAATCCCAGAAATGAGATCCTCTGTACGCCAAAAAGACACTTTGATCCCTTCACATACAGAGCATTCTCTCTCAAAATCTGGAACACAGTCCGAACATGTTTCACATGAGAGTCCCAGTCATTGGAAAAAATCAAGATATCATCCAAATAAACAATCAGAAATTTATCCACAAAATCCCTGAAAATGTCATTCATGAAGGACTGGAAGACGGAAGGAGCATTAGTGAGCCCAAAGGGCATCACTAGGTACTCAAAATGCCCCTCTGGGGTATTAAATGTCGTCTTCCATTCATCCCCGTGCTTAATGCGAATAAGGTTATACGCCCCCCTGAGGTCAAGCTTGGTAAACCAAGTAGCACTTTTCACCCTGGAAAACAGGTCAGAAATCAAGGGTAACGGATATTGATATTTCACAGTGATATTGTTCAAGAGACGATAATCAATACACGGCCTTAATGAACCATCCTTTTTGGCCACAAAGAAAAAACCGGCACCCAAGGGTGAAGAGGATGGTCTGATATGACCCTTCTCAAATGACTCCTTGATATAAGACCGCATAGCGTCATGTTCAGGTACAGACAAGTTAAAAAGGTGACCTTTAGGGAATTTACTACCAGGCACTAATTCAATAGCGCAGTCATAGCTCCTATGGGGGGGCAAGGATGCAGATTTACTTTCGCTAAACACATCAGAAAAATCAGTCAAAAAGTCAGGAACATCCTGAGCCTGGGGAGAGGCAGAAAAAACAGGAGTGTTGGCATTAACACATTGGCAGCCCCAACTGGTTACAGACACAGATTTCCAATCCAAAACAGGATTATGAGACTGTAACCAAGGGAAACCTAGTACAATAATGTCATGCAGATTATACAGCACCAAAAATTTGCAACTCTCCTGATGATCAGGTTCAACCCTCATTATCACCTGAGTAGAGAACTGGGGTTTATTCTCAGCCAAAGGGGTAGAATCAATCCCCAGTAGGGGAATAGACTTCCGTAGGGGTATCAAGGGAAACCCACAACGTTTAGCAAAATCAAAATCCATCAGGTTAATAGCTGCTCCCGAATCAACAAAAGCCTGAGCAGAAAATGTGGACAGGGAGCAAATCAGGGTAACAGTCAACAGAAATTTAGTCTGAACACTACCCAAGACAACTGAGCGTGCAAAACGTCTTCCCCGTTTAGGGCAGACTGAAATAGCATGAGAGGCGTCACCACAGTAGAAACATAACCCATTGCGTTTTCGAAACTCATGACGCTGTGCCCCAGAAGCCACTCTATCACACTGCATGGGTTCAGAAGCTGGTTCACAAGGCAACACTATTCCACGCATACCTGTACGCTCACGCAAACGTCTGTCAATTTAAATCGCCAATTACATAGAATCATTGAGACCAGAGGGAGCAGGAAAACCCACTATGACATCTTTTACATTCTCTGACAGACCCTTCCGAAAGAGGGCTGCCAAAGCATCATCATTCCATTTGGTCAGGACTGCCCACCTGCGGAATCTCTGACAGTACAACTCAGCGTCCTCAAGCCCCTGATTTAATGCCAACAAGGCTTTTTCAGCTTGATCAGTGACATTAGGTTCATCGTACAATAACCCCAGAGCCAGAAAAAATGCATCAACATTACTCAAAACAGGATCCCCAGGTGTCAGGGAAAAAGCCCAATCCTGAGGATCTCCGCGCAGGAGAGAGATGACAATTTGAACCTGCTGTGCTGCGTTCCCTGAGGACTTAGGTTTTAAGGCAAAAAACAACTTACAGTTATTTTTGAAATTCAGAAATTTAGCTCGATCCCCTAAAAACAAATCTGGCATGGGGATCCTAGGTTCCACAACCGGCAACCCTGCAAGATAGGTAGCAATACTCCGAACTTCAGTGGCAAGCTGATCCACACGGCCAGACAACTGTGCAAACTCCATTGGAGAAAAAAAAAATCCTCAGCACCCAGAGAAAAAGAGGGAAAGAAAAAAATATATATATCTCTGACAACTCTGACAACTTCTTTTTTTTTACACTATCTTTCCCTTCTGTGAGTACCGTATAATTTTCAGTTTGGTCCGGTGATACTGTTATGATTTGGTAGCTGAGGAGAGCAGGCAAATAAGTCACTACACCAGAGAGGTTGGAATCTACTGGATTGCAGTACTCTGACTAACCACCACAACTAAAGGCAGCCGTGGAGCGTACCTACGTTGGTCCTAGACGCCTCGTCACAGCCTGAGAAGCTAACTACACCTAAAGATAGAAAGAGGAAAACTATCTGCCCCGGAGCAGATCCCCAAAGAACATAGGAAGCCCCCAAACATGTAATGGCGGTTAGACAAGAGGAAATAAAGACACAGACAGAAAATAGTATGAGCAAACGTTGGGGCCCAATCTTTCTAGAAAGAAAATGATAGGAAGGACACTTACTGCAATCCAAAAAAACCCTAAAAAAATACCAACACATTAATTGCAAAAACACCTGAGATCACACGACCTCTACCAGCTAAATAAGTTCTCTGGTGTAACAAAACTAAGCAGCAGCCACTGAAAAAACTGGAAAAGGCAAATGAACAAATAACAGTGGCTCAGATAAACTGAGAGGAGCACAAGCCCCCGGAGGGGACCTGGCTGACCTCCACAGAAGTGCAGGACAAAATGCAAAAAGCAAGCACAAAAAATAAAAGCAGAAAATATCTTATCTGTTAGCAGAAGATGCAGGCAAGACACAGCAAGCTTCCAAGTGAACCAGGAACCAAAGTTGAGACAAGAACAATTGATCACCGGCAACCCTGATGGGAGGGATCCTTCCTTATATAAGACCAGTCTGTAACACCTGATTGCCAATCTTCACAATCTTCATTGAATAGTTCAGAACTGTTTGTAACCACCAGAGGGAGCTTCTGCTCAGAATTCATTTCTAACACATTCACAACAGGCCTCAGCCTTCACCCTGATTGACCCTGGGCTCCTACCCTGCCAGTTGCTGCTCAGAAGTGCCGCCTGCTCAGAGAAAAACACCAGCTCCTGTGTTAGTGGGGTTCAGTAATATCAGCTGATCCCCAGCTGTGTGTCCGGCAATTTCTCCTGCTCTGTCCACACTCACACAACTACAGATTTTAAACTTGCTCCAATTAGGCCTCTGGCTACACTTTGTTTCTACTGTAATCCCTTGGCTCCAACACCGCCATTTGCTGCTCAGAAGTGTCTTTGGCATGGGTACTCCCTCCTGCCAGCCTGGTTCCAGCACACCAGCTGTTTCCGGGTAGTGTCAACGTCACTTTGCCTCCAATACGTTGTCCTGTCGTGTTGGAGTCGGGTTAGCCGACTATGGTGCCTGCAGTTTAGGTGCTTCCTATGTGGGCTGCGGGATCTGGCAATAAAGGCTGTTTCCATAGTGCCAATAGCAGGGCCGGTGTCAGCACCCGGCAAGTGCTGGGGCCCTGAGCAGGCGGGGGGTCCACTTGCCGTCGGGCACCTCGGCGCCCGTTAGCGGATGAGAGCGGTGCCAGCTCTGCCACTGGCCCCCCCACTTGCTCAGGGCCCCAGCAACCAGCACAATACTTACCTCCCACATGCCTCCGCAGCTCCGGACTCCAGGGGGCGACTGCAGGGTGCCCACGCTTCCTCTCACAGCAGTGCCGCTGGATGACGTCATCATTCAGAGGCCAGCTGTGGCAGAGAGTAAGTGTGGGTGCCAGTGATGCTGCGGGACTGCCTGCGGTGCGAACACCGGACAGGTGAGATGTGGTGTGTGTGTCAGTGTGTGTGTGTGTGTGTCTTCCTGTGTGTGTGTATGTAGTGCGGTGCTTTGTGTGTGTGTATGTGAGAGAGGGCTGCAGTGCTGTCTGTGTGTGGTGCTGTATGTGTGATGGTGGTGGGGGAGGTATTGATGGTGGTGAGGAGGCAGTGATGATGATGGGGAGGCGATGATGATGATGGGGAGGCAATGATAATGATGGGGAGGCAATGATGATGATGGGGAGAAATGATGATGATGATGGGGAGTCAATGATGATAATGGGGAGGCAATGATGATGATGGGGAGTCAATGATAATAATGGGGAGGCAATAATGATGATGGGGAGGTAACGATGATAATGGGGAGGCAATGATGATAATGGGGAGGCAATGATGATGATGGTGAGGAAATGATGATAATGGGGAGGCAATGATGATGATAATGGGGAGGCAAAGATGATGATAATGGGGAGGCAATGATGATGATGGGGAGGCAATGATGATGATAATGGGGAAGCAATGATGATGATAATGGGGAGTGTTTCCACAGCACCCTTTCCTGAGCCATAACAGTGCAGAATGCAGCACAGTGCAGAGGAGAGCTCCATATTTTGTATGGCGCATTATATGGGGTCCAATATTCTTTATGGAGCATTATATTTGGCCCATAATACTGTATGGAGGAATATGTGGTGCCCATAATATTATATGGAGGACTGTACTGTCCAGTCTGTACTGTGCACTGTGGAGATTTGGCGGTTTTTGAGCTATTGTACAATTTATTTGAAATAGCATAGAAAAAAGGGGGAATAAAACTTAACATTTATTCAAAAAACGTTAAAACAAGGACACAACCTCAAACAAACACATCCTCTTTTTATGTAATAAATGAGGATATATGATAAAGAGAGTAAATTTAAGGGACTAATTGTATTTATATAGCAGCAAAAAAAGGTTCTGCACCGCTAGAACCAATATTTATATACAATCAAGCACCGCTAGCATTGCATTGCTGCTTATTATGTCATGAATAGTTGCAAAAAACGCCATTATATAGAAAATGTATGGAACGATCTCACCCGTTCACAAGACGTTTTTACTGAAAACCTATTCATCAATCATGGTCCCAGGTAAATGAAGCCTTTTCCCAACGCGTTTCCTCCCTTAGGATTCATCAGGGGATATGGCATATGTAGATGAACATTGCTTCAATGCGACGCATTGAAGCAATGTTCATCTACATATGCCATATCCCCTGATGAATCCTAAGGGAGGAAACGCGTTGGGAAAAGGCTTCATTTACCTGGGACCATGATTCATGAATAGGTTTTCAGTAAAAACGTCTTGTGAACGGGTGAGATCGTTCCATACATTTTCTATATAATGGCGTTTTTTGCAACTATTCATGACTAGTGTTGAGCGATACGATAATGCAAATATCGGCTATCGGCCGATATTAGCTCTATCGGCCTTTCGATAATTCGTTTCGATATTTTCGTCTTATCGAATACCGGAATCGGAAGTTCCCATAATTCTTTGCGAGGCAATGTGATTTTAGTCAGCCAATGAGGAATCCTAAGAAGTGTGGGCACATCCTGTACTGCTGCGGTCATGTTAACTAATGGCATGGCTGTGATTGGATGCTGAAATGATGTCAGAATGCACTATAAAAGGCGCCGCCGCCATTTTAGCGTCACTGTGCTGTGAATTCAGTAAGGGACAGAACGCTGCTGTGCTGACTCTGAGGGACAGTTAGAGATTGCGATTTAGTGTACTGTGCTGTAGGCAGGCTAGCACCAACCGCTGTGTAAAGCTTCCTTTTGCCTGCAGTGTTGTTTTAACAGCTCTGCAAGGTGTGTGTGAGTGCAGGTGACGCTGCAGTTTGCTCTGCATGCAACGCTGTCTGTAGGCATCTGCACATGTCACTCACAGACTCTTTTTTTTTTCCTTCAGTGTAATTCTTGCAGCTCCATGCAATTTAACTATTAGTGTGACGCGCTTCCATCCGTATCCAATACATTGGTTGCAAACACTATAGAAGTAGACAAAGGAGTAGCCTTTCCCAGATTGTGGACAGTTGTGTTTCAGTGTTCACTTCAGTCTGTGTTTTTTATTTTTTGAGTGCACATCACGCTCCAGTTACTTGTTCAAGCACTGCTGCTTGTACTCTGCTGAGCGTGTCTCAGTGGCTCATCCTTTTCATTTATCTCCAATTGTTTCTGCTCCATTCCATTTAAAATATAATCTATTAGTGTGACGCGCTTCCATCCGTATACAATACATTGGTTGCAAACACTATAGAAGTAGACAAAGGAGTAGCCTTTCACAGATTGTGAACAGTTGTGTTTCAGTGTTCACTTCAGTCTCTGCGTAATAACCACACTTAGGCCTTATAACTTTTCTGACTTTCTTTATCAATCTACCAAGATGAAGAAGTCAGTGAGTAAGGCACGTGGTCGTGGCCGTGGAGTTTCAGCAGGGAGAGGACGTGGGGATTCTGTGGCTGCTGCCGCCCTCAGTGACACAGCATCCACCAGTTTTCCCCGTGAGCGTTCCTTTATGCGCACTTTGGTAGGAGCTCGGCGTGCCCCCCTGCTGCTGGAAGAACAAATTGAAGCCGTTGTTGGCTGGATGGCAGCCAATGCATCGACTTCAATTCCTTCCACCTCCTCTCAGGAACACAACACTGTTGAGCAACCATCTGTCTGTTCACCGCCTGTCAAATTGCCCAGGCAGTCAGAGAGTTCTGTACAGGAGCCAGCTGAGTCTCTGCTTCTGTTCTCAGAATCTGTTGGCTCGCAAACACGGGCACAGGCAAGCAGCATTCTGCAATTTGAAGAAGAGGGAGTATGCAGTGATGTGCAACAGCTGTGTCTCTCTCAATCTGAAGAGGCGGGTGAGCCAGTGCCGATGGACAGCACACCGCAGAACGCATCTTATGATGATGATGAGACTCAGGTGCCAGGTTTTGTGGAGCATGGTGCTGCCCAGACCATCCAACAGCAGCAGGTGTTGGAAGAGGGTAGTGGAGATGATGAAGTCCGAGACCCAACATGGCGTGAGCAACAGGAAGGTGGTGGAGCAGCTCTGAGGAAGAGATTGTCCCAACGGTACAAAGAGGAGGGAGAGGTAGGCTGCAGACTCGCTTGCCTGTAGCCTCCAGTTTGGCACCTGTTGGGAGCAGTTCTCTTAGAACTGTCAAAATTGGCGCTCCCATGACTTGCACTGCGTGGTCCTTTTTTGACAGACTTGTAGATGATATTTGCTATGTTCAATGCAAGCTGTGTAAGCAAAAAGTTAAAAGAGGTAAAAATATCAGGAACCTGAATACCACAAATATGTGGACACATGTACGGACAAAGCACGTAGCTGAGTTCCAAAGACACACTGGAGATGTAGGCCAACCTACAGCAGCACCTACATCTTTAGGTCATGTTCGAGCCTCTACCTCCAGCTCTCACACACCTGTTTCGGCTTCCTCACAGGATCTCCATGGAAGAACCTCGGTCACTGTTGTCCATAGACAAACTGTTATTCCACCCACTGCAGCAAGTTCACAGTCATCGTCACACTCCCAGAACAAAAAACAGCCATCGGTAACACAGGCATGGGATAAAAGACGGCCATACTCGGCAAACCATCCACGAGCACAGGCTCTGAATGCTGGCCTTGCAAAACTCCTGTCCCTTGAAATGCTTTCATTCAGGCTGGTGGAGACTGACAGTTTCAGGAACTTTATGGCATTGGCAGTCCCACAATATAATGTGCCAAGCCGATTTTATTTCAGCAGGCAAGCTGTCCCTGCTCTGCAAAAACATGTAGAGGGAAACATTAAACATGCGCTACTAAACGCCGTCAGTAGCAGGGTCCACCTGACCACCGATGCGTGGACCAGTACCCATGGCCAGGGACGATACCTTTCCCTCACTGCCCATTGGGTCAATGTTGTGGAGCCGGGTACAGATCTTGCCAGTGGCGCTGTACGTGTTCTGCCAACTCCAAGGATTGCAGGAATCCAGTCTGTGCACATTGATTCCTCCTCCTACTCCAGTTCCTCAGAATCATCGCTGCAAAAGCCGTCACGGTATACCTCCACATGGACCCGTGAACGCTTACCTGTTGCGACCGATATGAGCACAGCCGTGGCCAAACGTCAACAGGCCGTACTGAAATTAATTCCCATGGGGAATCAAAGCCACACAGCGCAGGAGCTCTGGGATGCCATCAAGCAGGAGAGCGATGTGTGGTTTTTGTCAGCTAATCTCCAGTCAGGCTTGGTAGTGTGTGACAATGGCCGAAATCTGGTGGCAGCTCTGGGCCTTGGCAACCTCACTCACATACCATGTCTGGCACATGTGCTCAACTTGGTCGTGCAGAGTTTTTTGAGGGACTATCCGGATCTTGATGCACTGCTGCACAAGGTCCGCCTAGAGTGCGCTCACTTGCGATGTTCCAGCATGGCCAGATCGCGCATTGCAGCTCTGCAAGTCAGATTTCGCCTTCCTGAACATCGCATCATATGTGACTTACCCACCAGGTGGAATTCCACGTTACATATGTTGGAGCGGTTGTGTGAGCAGCAGCCAGCAGTAATGGAGTATCAGCTGCAACAGGCGCAATCAACTCGCAATTTGCGCCGTTCACACTTCACCACTACTGAGTGGGCCTCTATGAAGGACATCTGCGACGTTTTGCGTGCGTTTGATGTCTCAATGCGGATGGCGAGTGCAGATGATGCACTAGTCAGCATGACTGTCCCCCTTATCTGCCTGCTTCAGAAATCACTGAAAGCACTAAAGGAAGAGGTTTTGGAAGAGGTGGAGGATGAGGAGTCACAAATTCAATTACCTTCAGGACAGTCATCGCAACGTGGTTCCTCACAATGGGCTGGGCAGGGCTCACTTTGTGAGGAGGATGAGGAGGAGGAGGAGTCAATGGAGGAGGAAGAAATCCCTAGAGAGGGAGGTACACAACGCTCTAGTCAGTATGTAGAGCGAGGGTGGGGTGATGCAGAGGAGGCAGAGATGACGCCTCTTCCAGAGGACAGCCTTTGTTGGCCAGTTGGGAGTCTGCAGCACATGGTTGATTTTATGCTTCAGTGCCTGAGAAACGACCGCCGCATCGCCCACATTCTCAGCACGTCAGATTATTGGGTGTACACCCTCCTAGACCCTCGCTACCGGGACAACTTACAAACCCTCATCACACCGGTGAACCGGGACCGTAAAATGCAGGAGTACCAAGACACACTGGTGCAATCCATACTGTTGTACATTCCAGCCGAGAGAGGTGCTGCTGCTGCTGCTACTGCTTTACAAAGCAGCTCTGTGCGTCGAGGCAGTGTAGACACCTCTACAACAAGAGGGATCAGAAGCAGCGCCTCTGCACAGGGCAAGAACTGTATGTTACAAATGTGGCAAAGTTTTGTGACAGCGCCAGCAAGGTCTACACCATCCGAGAGGGCTCCAGTCACCAGGAAGAAACGTTTCCGTAAGATGGTGACAGACTACTTGGCTTTCCCTCTAAGTGTACTCCCAGATGCCTCTTCCCCTTTCAAATTTTGGGTCTCTAAGTTGGATACATGGCCAGAGCTTAGCCAGTATGCATTGGAGGTGCTGGCTTGCCCTGCTGCCAGTGTATTATCTGAGCGTGTCTTTAGTGCTGCAGGTGGTGTAGTAACAGACCGTCGCATGCGACTATCCTCAGAGAATGTAGACCGGCTTACTTTTCTGAAAATGAACAAGGCATGGATCTCACCTGAATTTGCCTGTCCGTTTTCAGATTAAATAACTGTTTGGCAACGTTTTCCATGTCTCCTGTTATGTTCATCTTACTACCACCTGAACTCTACTCCCTGGGCTACAACACCGCCATTTGTTGCTCGTAAGTAATTGGCAGGGGTACTGACTCCTGGCCAGCCTGGTTACAGCACGACAACTGTTTCCTGGCAGTGTGAACGTCAATTATCCTCCAATAAGTTGTGCTGTCGTGTTGCATTCGGGTTAGCCGACTCTATGGTGCCTGCAGTTTAGGTGATTCCTATGTGTGCTGTGGGATATGTAAATAAAGGCGGTTTCCATTGTGATAATAGGATAAGCACCCACTGTAGGACTGTGTGATTCGTAACTGCGGACGGCTTGCGTCCTGTCAACTTACATTTTCATGGGTGCGTTCTTCTACCCGTCCGGGGTCCAGTACCGTCAAGTGGTTCTCCCCAGTGCCTTTGGCCTAGGTGCCTCCATCTCCGTATCCGAGTTCCAGCAACGTCTGCTGGTCCTTGGTAGTGCTTTGGAGCACAGGTACCTCCTGCTTAGTAACCGTGTCACAGTAACGTCAGCTGGTACTCGGTTGTGACATTGCCTCTTTTCCTTCTGCTACCCGTCCGGGGTCCAGCACAGTCAGCTGGTCCTCGTTACTTCCATTGTCTCTTGCTCCATCTGATACCCGTCAGGGTTCCAGTAACGTCAGCTGTTTCTCGGAAATTAGACGACATTAAAGACCACCCAGAAGAAGATGACGACAACAAGGACGACGAGCATGAAGCCAACCAGCCTGAACACCATCACAAAGAAAAAATAAAAGATTACCCAGAAGAAGATCACCAACAGGACAAAGAAGGTTAAGACAAACTACAAGATACAGAACAAGAGACAGAAGAACAATAAGCAAAAGATCAAAAAGCAGAAGAACATGAAGTATAAGACCAAAATGAAGAGCAAAATATATGCTCTAAATTCTAAGCAGAAGAAGACTAAGCAGTGTATGGGGGTGAGTCCGTTCCTCCTCGTGGTGCCCCTGGAAAATGCCTGCTGCTGCTGCAGGCTAAACTGAACATGGACAAATACTGTTGTAATTTAAATCTTTTGTGACAGCAAGAACGGAAGGATGAACAATTCATACTTTTACAGATTACAAGTACAGGAATCTCTGTCACAAATAAGAATATGATGAAGAAGATGAAGAGGAAGAAGATGAAGAATTTGAATATGAAGAAGATTAATTAGTTTAATAATAACAATATGAGTAATGTAAACAAAAACATGAATAGCAAGAAGTTTAACCCCTTAATGACCAAGCCATTTTGTAGGTTAAAGACCAGGCCAATTTTTACAATTCTGACCACTGTCTCTTTATGAGGTTATAACTCTGGAACGCTTCTACGGATCTTGGCGATTCTGAGATTGTTTTCTCGTGACATATTGTACTTCATGATAGTTGTAAAATTTCTTCAATATAACTTGCGTTTTTTTTATGAAAAAAATGGAAATATGGCAAAAATTTTGAAAATTTTGCAATTTTCAAACTTTTAATTTTTATGCCATTAAATCAGAGAGATATGTCACAAAAATTAGTTAATAAATAACATTTCCCACATGTCTACTTTACATCAGCACAATTTTGGAACCAAAATTTTTTTTTGTTACGAAGTTATAAGTGTTAAAAGTTGACCAGCAATTTCTCATTTTTCCAACAAAATTTACAAAACCATTTTTTTAGGGACCACCTCACATTTGAAGTGAATTTGAGGGGTCAATATGACAGAAAAACCCAAAAGTGACACCATTCTAAAAACTGCACCCCTCAACGTGTTCAAAGCCACATTCAAGAAGTTTATTAACCCTTTAGGTACTTCACAAGAATTGAAGCAATGTGGAAGGAAAAAATGAACATTTAACTTTTTTTCCCAAAATTTTTCTTTCGACACAATTTTTTTAAATTTTGTCAAGGGTATCAGGAGAAAATGAACCACAATATTTGTTGTACAATTTCTCCAGAGTACACCGATATACCATGTGTGGGGGTAAACCACTATTTGGGCGCATGGCAGAGCTCGGAATGGAAGCAGCGCCATTTGACTTTTTTGGCTGGAATTGAGATTGGACGCCATGTCGCATTTGGAGAGTCCCTGTGTGCCTAAACAGTGGAAACCCCCACAAGTGACCCCATTTTGGAAACTGGACCCCTCAAGGAACTCATCTAAATGTGTTGTGAGAGCTTTTAACCCCCAAGGGCTTCACAGAAGGTTATAACGTAGAGCCGTAAAATTAAAAAAATCATATTTTTTCCACAAAAATGATCTTTTCATCCCAATTATTATTTTCCAAAGGATAAAAGGACCCCAAAAGTTATTGGGCAATTAGTCCTGAGTACGCTGATACCCCATATGTGGGGGTAAACCACTATTTGGGCGCATGGCAGAGCTCGGAAGGGAAGCAGCGCCATTTGACTTTTTTGGCTGGAATTGAGATTGGACGCCATGTCGCATTTGGAGAGTCCCTGTGTGCCTAAACAGTGGAAACCCCCCACAAGTGACCCCATTTTGGAAACTGGACCCCTCAAGGAACTCCTCTAAATGTGTTGTGAGAGCTTTTAACCCCCAAGGGCTTCACAGAAGGTTATAACGTAGAGCCGTAAAATTAAAAAATCATATTTTTTCCACAAAAATGATCTTTTCATCCAATTATTATTTTCCAAAGGATAAAAGGACCCCAAAAGTTATTGGGCAATTAGTCCTGAGTACGCTGATACCCCATATGTGGGGGTAAACCACTATTTGGGCGCATGGCAGAGCTCGGAAGGGAAGCAGCGCCATTTGACTTTTTTGGCTGGAATTGAGATTGGACGCCATGTCGCATTTGGAGAGTCCCTGTGTGCCTAAACAGTGGAAACCCCCCACAAGTGACCCCATTTTGGAAACTAGACCCCCCAAGGAACTTATCTAGATGTGTGGTGAGAGCTTTGAACCCCCAAGGGCTTCACAGAAGGTTATAACGTAGAGCAGTAAAATTAAAAAATCATATCTTTTCCACAAAAATGATCTTTCCACCCCCAATTGTTATTTTCCAAAGGGTAACAGGACCCCAAAAGTTATTGTGCAATTTGTCCTGAGTACGCTGATACCCCATATGTGGGGGGAAACCACTATTTTGACGCATGGCAGAGCTCGAAAGGGAAGTAGCGCCTTTTTCAAATGCAGACTTTGATGGAATGGTCTGTGGGTGTCATGTCACGTTTGGATAGCCCCTGATGTGCCTAAACAGTAGAAACCCCCCACAAGTGACTCCATTTTGGAAACTAGACCCCCCAAGGAACTTTTCTAGATGTGTGGTGAGCACTTTGAACCCCCAAGTGCTTCACAGAAGTTTATAACGTAGAGCCGTGAAAATAAAAAAATCATATTTTTTTCCACAAAAATAATCTTTTTGCCCCAAATTTTTATTTTTATAATGGTAACAGGAGAAATAGGACCCCAAAAGCTATTGTGCAATTTGTCCTGAGTGCGCTGATATCCCATATGTGGGGGGACCACTATTTTGACGCATGGCAGAGCTCGAAAGGGAAGTAGCGCCTTTTTCAAATGCAGACTTTGATGGAATGGTCTGCGGGTGTCATGTCACGTTTGGATAGCCCCTGATGTGCCTAAACAGTAGAAACCCCCCACAAGTGACTCCATTTTGGAAACTAGACCCCCCAAGGAACTTTTCTAGATGTGTGGTGAGCACTTTGAACCCCCAAGTGCTTCACAGAAGTTTATAACGTAGAGCCGTGAAAATAAAAAAATCATATTTTTTTCCACAAAAATAATCTTTTTGCCCCAAATTTTTATTTTTATAATGGTAACATGAGAAATAGGACCCCAAAAGCTATTGTGCAATTTGTCCTGAGTACGCTGATATCCCATATGTGGGGGGGAACCACTATTTTGACGCATGGCAGAGATCGGAAGGGAAGGAGCACCGTTTTTAAATGCAGACTTTGATGGAATGGTCTGCGGGTGTCATGTCGCGCTTGGAGAGCCCCTGATGTGCCTAAACAGTAGAAACCCCCCACAAATGACCCCATTTTGCAACCTAGACCCCCCAAGGAACTTATCTAGATGTGTGGTCAGCACTTTGAACCCCCAAGGGCTTCACAGAAGTTTATAACGTAGAGCCGTGAAAATAAAAAAAATCATATTTTTTTCCACAAAAATGACCTTTTTGCCCCCAAATTTTTATTTTTATAAGGGTAACAGGAGAAATAGGACCCCAAAAGCTATTGTGCATTTTGTCCTGAGTACGCTGATACCCCATATGCGGGGGGGAACCACTGTGATCGCCTTACTGCGATCTTTGGGAGGCACAATGAACAAATCTACCAAAGGTGAAGAATTGGTTTTCTTTTTTACGCCGTTCCTCGTGCGATATTAGTGATTAGGCGACTTTATTCCTCGGATCGGTGCGATTACAGCGATACCAGATTTACACCCTTTTTTCATGTTTAGCTTCTGTCACACACTAAAAGATGCTTTTTTTTGGAATAATTTTTTGTAAGAATTTTTTGCATCGCCGTATTTTGAGCGCTATAATTTTTTCATATTTCGGCCGACAGAGTTATCTGTGGGCTTATTTTTTGCGGGACGAGCTGACGTTTTTATTGGTACCATATTCGGGCACATAACGTTTTTTGATCGCTTCCTATTCTGATTTTTGTGGAAGCAGAATGAACGAAAACCAGCAATTCAGGAATTGTTTTTTTTTTTATTTTTTTTCCCCCGTTCCGCGTGTGGTAAAATTGATAAAGCAGCTTTATTCTTCGGGTCACTACGATTACAGCGATACCTCATTTATATATTTTTTTTATGTTTTGGCGTTTTTTACACAATAAAGAATTTTATAGAAAAAATAATTATTTTTGCATCAGTTTATTCCGCGAGCTATAACTTTTTTATTTTTTCGCTGATGATGCTGTATAGCGGCTTGTTTTTTGCGGGACAAGATGACGTTTTCAGCGGTACCATGATTATTTATATCTGACTTTTTGATCGCGTGTTATTGCACTTTTTCCAAGCGGTATAATGATACCGCTTGGAAAAAGTATAATTTACTACTTTTTTGTGTTTTTTTTTTACGGCTTTCACTGAAGGGGTTAACTAGGGTTACGCTTTTATAGATGGGATTTTTACGGACGTGGCGATACCTAACATGTGTATTTTTTTGTTTTTTATTTTTTTTATTACATAAAAATGTGTATTTTTTAGGGGATTTTTTTTTAATTATTTTTTAATATTTTTTTTACAATTTTTTTAAAAAAATGATTTTTTTCAACTTGTCCCTTTATGGGACTTTCACTTTTTTTACTTTTGATTGCAGTTACAATGCATTGCAATGCTCTGGCATTGCAATGCATTGTACCTATGGGGAAAGCTGCTGTGACATGATCACAGCAGCTTCCCGTAGCTAGATGACCCGGAGGTTGTCATGACAATCCCCGGGTCATCAAGGCAGAGATCAGGCCCTGCGATTACATCGCTGGGACGCTGATCTGAGGCAGAGGGAGCACCCGACCCTCTGCCTCCCCCCCTGAGCTCTGCGATCGCGCTCGATCGCAGCAGTCAGGGGGTTAACAGCCAGGGGCGGTGGGGGCTCCGCTCCTGGCTGTCAGTGCAGGAAGCCTGGCCACTGCAGCGCTGGCTCCTGCACTGATCGCGCTGGGGAAGCTGAAATTTCAGCTTCTCCTGCGCGATCGCTGCTGTGTTTGGTCAGTCAGATTGACTGACCAACCACAGCGCTGTGAGTGCGGGGACCGACGGCAAAGGTCCCCGCACCGCTTGCCGTGCCTGTCAGCTGTCTGTGACAGCTGTCGGCACTGATCTACCACAGCGTGTTTACACGCTGTGGTAGATCAAAGGCATGACGTGCAGAGTCCGTCCTGGTGCCGGAACTGGCACCTTGTCATGACGGACTCTGCACGTCATTGGACATTAAGGGGTTAAGAAGAAGATTAAGAAGGTGAAGATGAAGAATAATTTGATGAGAAAGATGATGCTGCTGAAGATTATGAAGGAGAAAGTGTGGCACTGGCAAAAGTTAAAAAGGTGAAGAGCATGGAAGTTGTGAAACATACATATTTGCCAAAATAGAAAAAAGGTTAACAACATTGTCAATTTGTTAGTCAATCCAAACGTATT
This sequence comes from Oophaga sylvatica, assembly GCA_033576555.1. Taxonomy (NCBI): domain Eukaryota; kingdom Metazoa; phylum Chordata; class Amphibia; order Anura; family Dendrobatidae; genus Oophaga; species Oophaga sylvatica. Next base: position 679,376,469 of record JARQOD010000001.1, read on the forward strand.
TCCAAAAAAATATATATTAATGCTATTCCAATGCATTGAGTTAAACATGTATGCCTTTATTGTCTCCTCAACCTCCCCCAATACATTCTACATTAGTCTTTGTTGTTTTCCTTCATGTACAATTAACCAACAAGGCAAGAATGGTTTTTTTTAATGTTGATATTTTGTTCCCATAGACTTACATTGGACTTCCGCAATCGGAATCGGATATCGACGATATTTAGTGCTATCGGCGATACAATTTCGATACGATATTTTTAGATATCGAGCATTATCGCTCAACACTATTCATGACATAATAAGCAGCAATGCAATGCTAGCGGTGCTTGATTGTATATAAATATTGGTTCTAGCGGTGCAGAACCTTTTTTTGCTGCTATATAAATACAATTAGTCCCTTAAATTTACTCTCTTTATCATATATCCTCATTTATTACATAAAAAGAGGATGTGTTTGTTTGAGGTTGTGTCCTTGTTTTAACGTTTTTTGAATAAATGTTAAGTTTTATTCCCCCTTTTTTCTATGCTATTTCAAATAATTGATCCATAAGGGGCTTTCCAATTTTTTCTAAGTAATTTGCTACTTATTGTACAATTTACAATAGATATCAGAAGTGAAGTGTTTGGCATTTTACTATACCTATATTTCTCTGCAGTATCTGTGCATCATGAATCGTAGTCTGTGTGAAAGGGGCCCACTGAGACTCACCCGGGGCCCATAAAAACCTGGAGCCGACCCTGGCCAATAGGACAAGCACCCCCTGTAGGACTGTGGGTTTTGGTAAATGCAGCTGGCTCGCGGCCTTGCAACTTTGTTTTTCATGGGTACCTTCTGATACCCATCTGGGTTCCAGTACCGTCAGCTGGTCATCGGTAGTGCCACTGGCTCTTGTTCCTTCTGCTGCCCCTCCGGGATCCAGCACCGTCAGCTGGTTCTCGGCAGTGTCTTGGGCATGGGTACTCCCACCTGCCCAGCCTGGTTCCAGCAGGCCAGCTGTTTCCGGGTAGTGTCAACGTCACTTTGCCTCCAATACCTTGTCCTGTCGTGTTGCGGTCGGGTTAGCCGACTCTATGGTGCCTGCAGTTTAGGTGCTTTCTATGTGGGCTGCGGGATCTGGCAATAAAGGCTGTTTCCATAGTGTCAATAGGACAAGCACCCCCTGTAGGACTGTGGTTTTCGGTAACTGCGGCCGGCTAGCGGCCTTGCAACTTTGTTTTTCATGGGTACCTTCTGATACCCATCCGGGTTCCAGTACCGTCAGCTGGTCCTCGGTAGTGCCATTGGCTCTTGTTTCTTCTGCTGCCTCTCCAGGTTCCAGCATTGTCAGCTGGTCCTCGGTAGTTCCATTGGCTCTTGTAGCTTCTGCTACCCATCCGGGTTCCAGTACCGTCAGCTGGTTCTTGGCAGTGCCTTTGGCTTAGGTGCCTCCATCTCGGTATCTGAGTTCCAGCAACGTCTGCTGGTCCTTGTTAGTGCTTTCTAGCACAGGTACCTCCTGCTTAGTAACCGGGTTCCAGTACCGTCAGCTGGTCCTCGGTAGTGCCATTGGCTCTTGTTCCTTCTGCTGCCCCTCTGGGTTCCAGCACCGTCAGCTGGTCCTCGGTAGTTCCATTGGCTCTTGTAGCTTCTGCTACCCATCTGGGTTCAAGTACTGTCAGCTGGTTCTCGGCAGTGCCTTTTGCTTAGCTGCCTCCATCTCGGTATCCGAGTTCCAGCAACGTCTGCTGGTCCTTGGTAGTGCTTTCTAGCACAGGTACCTTCTGCTTAGTAACCGGGTTCCAGTACCGTCAGCTGGTCCTCGTTAGTGCCATTGGCTCTTGTTCCTTCTGCTGTCCCTCCGGGTTCCAGCACCGTCAGCTGGTTCTCGGCAGTGTCTTTTGCACGGGCACTCCCTCCTGCCCAGCCTGGTTCCAGCACGCCAGCTGTTTCCGGGAAGTGTCAACGTCACTTTGCTTCCAATACCTTGTCCTGTCGTGTTGCGGTCGGGTTAGCCGACTCTATGGTGCCTGCAGTTTAGGTGCTTTCAATGTGGGCTGTGAGATCTGGCAATAAAGGCTGTTTCTGTAGTGCCAATAGGACAAGCACCCTCTGTAGGACTGTGGGTTTCGGTAACTGCGGCCGGCTCATGGCCTTGCAACTTTGTTTTTCATGGGTATCTTCTGATATCCATCCGGGTTCCATTACCGTCAGCTGGTCCTCGGTAGTTCCATTGGCTCTTGTAGCTTCTGCTACCCATCAGGGTTCCAGTACCGTCAGCTGGTTCTCGGCAGTGCCTTTGGCTTAGGTGCCTCCATCTCGGTATCTGAGTTCCAGCAACGTCTGCTGGTCCTTGGTAGTGCTTTCTAGCACAGGTACCTCCTGCCTAGTAACCGGGTTCCAGTACCGTCAGCTGGTCCTCGCTAGTGCCATTGGCTCTTGTTCCTTCTGCTGCCCCTCCGAGTTCCAGCACCTTCAGCTGGTCCTCGGTAGTTCCATTGGCTCTTGTAGCTTCTGCTACCCATCCAAGTTCCAGTACTGTCAGCTGTCCTCGGTAGTGCCATTGGCTCTTGCTCCTTCTGCTGCCCCTCTGGTTCCAGCACCATCAGCTGGTTCTCGGCAGTGTCTTTAGCATGGGTACTCCCTCCTGCCCAGCTGGTTCCAGCACGCCAGATGTTTCCGGTAGTGTCAACGTCACTTTGCCTCCAATACCTTGTCCTGTCGTGTTGCGGTCGGGTTAGCCGATTCTATGGTGCCTGCAGTTTAGGTGCTTCCTATGTGGGCTGCGGGATCTGGCAATAAAGGCTGTTTCCGTAGTCCCAATAGGACAAGCACCCCTGTAGGACTGTGGGTTTCGGTAACTGCAGCCGGCTCGCGGCCTTGCAACTTTGTTTTTCATGGGTACCTTTTGATAACCATCCGGGTTACAGTATCGTCAGCTGGTCCTCTGGTAGTGCCATTGGCTCTTGATCCTTCTGCAGCCCTCCGGGTTCCAGCACCGTCAGCTGGTCCTCGGTAGTTCCATTGGCTCTTGTAGTTTCTGCTACCCATCCAGGTTCCAGTACCGTCAGCTGGTTCTCGGCAGTGCCTTTGGCTTAGGTGCCCCCATCTCGGTATCCGACTTCCAGCAACGTCTGCTGGTCCTTGGTAGTGCTTTCTAGCACAGGTACCTCCTGCTTTACCGTAGTACATCAGCTGGTCCTCGGTAGTGCCATTAGCTCTTGTTCCTTCTGCGCCTCCAGGTTCCAGCACCGTCAGCTGGTCCTCGGTAGTTCCATTGGCTCTTGTAGCTTCTGCTACCCATCCGGGTTCAGTACCGTCAGCTGGTTCTCGCAGTGCCTTGCTTAGGTGCCTCCATCTCGGTATCCGAGTTCCAGCAACGTCTGCTGGTCCTTGGTAGTGCTTTAGCACAGGTACCTCCTGCTTAGTAACCGTGTCCAGTACTCAGCTGGTCCTCGGTTGTGCCATTGCTCTTTTCCTTCTGCTGCCCTCCGGTTCCAGCACAGTCAGCTGGTCTCGTTACTCATTGGCTCTTGTACTTCTGCTACCCTCGGTTCAGTACCGTCACTGTTCTCGGCAGTGCCTTTGACTAGGTGCCTCCATCTCGGTATCCAAGTTCCAGCAACGTCTGCTGGTCCTTGGCAGTGCTTTCTAGCACAGGTACCTGTCTGCTTAGTAACTGTGTCCCAGTACCGTCAGCTGGTCTCCTTCCGTTAGTGCGCCATTGGCTCTTGTTCCTTCTGCTACCCATCCGGTGTTCCCACAGTACAGTCAGCTGGTTCTCGGCAGTTCCTCAGCCTTCTTGCACCTTCTGCTACATTTCCAAGTTCAAGCTTTTTGAAATGGTTTTTGGTAATCACTCTGGATCTCCCTGACGACGAACCTGAATACGACGACTCTGAAGACGACGACCTTGAAGACCACCCCGAAGAAGATGACGACCCCAAAGACGATGACCATGAAGACTATGAGCCTGAAGACCACCCCAAAGAAGACCAAAAAGATGACCCAGAAGAAGATGACCAAGAGGACAAAGAACATGAAGACAACCACCAAGATACAGAACAACAAGAGACAGAAGACCAAGAAGCAGAAGAACAAAAAGCAGAAGAACATTAAGCATAAGACAAAAAATCAGAGCAAAAGATATGATCTAAATTATAAGCAGAAGAAGACTAAGGAGTTTTTGGGGATGAGTCCATTCCTCCTCGTGGTGCCCCTGGAAAATGCCTGCTGCTGCAGGCCAAACTGAACGCAGACAAATCCTGTTGTAAATCTTTTGTGACAGGCAGAACGGAAGGTGTAATCTTCAAACTTTTATAGATAGCAACTACAGGAATGCCTGTCACAAATAAGAATATGATGAAGAACATGAATAGGAAGAAGATGAAGAAGTATAATATAAAGAAGAATAATAGTTGAATAAGAAGAATATGAAGAATGTAAAAAAAAAGAATAATACGAAGAAGGTGAAGAAGAAGAAGATAAATAAGGTGAAGAAGAAATTGATGAAAAAGAAACTGCTGCTGAGGATCATGAAGGAGAAAGTGTGGGAGAAGTAAAAAAGAAGGTGAAGAGCATGGAAGTAGTAAAACATACATATCTGACAAAATATAAAAAAGGTTAACATAGTCAATATCTTTGTAACTCCGAACGTCTTAAAAAAATAATTTATTCCTGCTATTCCATTTGATTGGGCTAAACCTCTATGCCTTTAATGTCTTCTCCACCTCCCCCAATACATTCTACATTATTCTTAGTTGTTTTCCTTCATGTAGAATTAACCTACAAGGAAAGAAAGGGTTTATTTTAATTCCGATATTTCTGTCCCATTGACTTGCATTGGTTTCTGGTATCGGAATCGGCGATATCCGATTCTTTTTGGGTATCGGTCCGATCCAATCTGATCCGATATTTCCCGATATTGGAAAGTATCGCTCAACACTAGTAGCTAGCTCTCTGACAGTGCCGAGGCGTCTAGGTCACCGTAGGTACGTCCCACGGCTGCTTCTAGTTGTGCGGTTAGTTTAGGAATCTTCAACCCATTAGTTCCCAACCTCTCTGGTGTTCTACTGCCTTGGCTGTTTTTTGCTCCTGTCCTCCTCAGCTACCAATTCATAACAGTACCCCCTCACCCTCCCAATCCTGGTATGCGTGGCCCCCTCACCCCCAAATCCTGGTATGCATGGTCCACCCCCATTTCTTCCTATTGTAGGATGTATGGTACCCCTTCACCCCCCAATCCTGGTATGCATGGTCCCCTCACCCCCCAATTCTGGTATGTATGGTCCCCCTCATCCCTATCGTAGGATGTATGGTAACCCTCACACCCCAATCCTGGTATGCATGGCACCGCTTACCTCCCAATTCTTGTATGCATAGCCCCCTCACCCTCAATCCTGGTATGCATGGTCCTCTCACCCCCTAACCTGGTATGCATGGTCCCCTCACCCCCATTCGTGATATGCATGGTCCCATCACCCCCTATCCTGATATGCATGGTCCTCTCACCCCTCAATCCTGATATGCATGGTCCCCTCACCCCCCAATCCTGATATGCATGGTTGTCACGCTGTCTCTGCGTACCGGAGGTTAGGGGCCTAAGCTGACCCTAAGCTGGGGCCCTGACTAATCCCTCTACCTGGAGGTACTGTTAAAGGTACAGAGGTCCAGGCCGCCAGCGTAATCCCTACCTCCTGAGGATCCCTGAACCTCAGTGATCTAGTCCTGAGAAGGACCCCGATCACAACAACCGGGAACGGGATAATATAAGCCCACACACAGTACTAGACGAACGAGACAGTACAAGGGGAAAATCAACAACCACCTTGCATACAAAACTACATCACAACAACAGAGGGAACAGGAGATAAATGATAAAGCGAGGAAGGGAAAAAACCACACACAAAGTACACTTCACTCCAAACTCCAAAATACCACAAGCCGCTCTGTTTGTCTGCCAGGAATGCTTTCACCGACACTTCCCTAGCAGACTGGCAGGTATTTGAAGGAATCCCATTACAGCAACATTAATTGCAGCTGGGCGAGGCTGGCCTCGTCTAGCACAGAGAGAGGGAGAATTAACTCCCTCACTGCCAAAAAACACCCAGCACCAGAAACTCAGCTGTGAGAAGTCAGGCTGTGCAATCGCGACGATCTTTGTAGCGACACACCCGTGACAGTACCCCCCCTTCTACGAGGGCCTCCGGACCCTCAGGGCCGGGTTTATCTGGGTGAGTAGTGTGGAAGGCCCGAATTAATCGGTCTGCGTTAATATCCGACGCAGGAACCCACGTCCTCTCCTCAGGACCATACCCCCTCCAATGAACCAGGTACTGAAGGGACCGGCGATTCAGACGTGAATCGATGATTCTCGACACCTGAAACTCCAAGTTACCATTGACCACCACAGGAGGAGGAGGTAAAGGTGACGGTATCACCGGCGCCACATACCTCTTAAGCAACGATCTGTGGAACACATTGTGAATTTTAAATGTAGGAGGGAGGTCAAGACGGAATGCCACCGGATTAATTATAGAACTGATCTTGTATGGCCCGATGAACCTGGGACCCAGTTTCCAGGAGGGAACCTTAAGTTTTATATTCTTGGTAGACAACCATACCAGATCGTTCACACTTAGGTCCGGACCAGACACTCTCCTTCTATCAGCCATACGTTTGTATCGGTTCCCCATAGTACTCAGATTATTCAGCACTCCTCTCCACACTGAAGCAAGTGACGACGAAAATCGTTCCTCCTCAGGAACCCCAGAAGAGCCCCCCCTATTGAAAGTACAAAACTGGGGGTGAAAACCATATGCCCTAAAAAACGGGGACTTACCAGTGGACTCGCTCCGCCTATTATTAAGAGCAAACTCCGCCAGAGGCAAGAAAGAAGCCCAGTCCTCCTGGTTCTCTGACACAAAACACCGGAGATATGTCTCCAAGCTCTGGTTCAGACGCTCTGTCTGACCATTGGTCTGCGGATGAAAAGCCGATGAAAATGACAACTGCATCCCCCGCCGTGTACAAAATGCCTTCCAGAATTTGGACACAAACTGAGACCCCCGATCCGACACCACATCGGAGGGTACCTCGTGAAGCCTTACAATCTCCCCAATGAACACCTGCGCAAGAGTTTTAGCATTAGGAAGAGCAGGAAGAGCGATGAAATGTGCCATCTTGCTGAACCTGTCCACTACAACGAGTATGACTGTTTTACCCAAAGATGGCGGGAGGTCCGTAATGAAGTCCATAGACAGATGAGTCCACGGACGCTCCGGGATCTTCAAAGGTAAGAGGGCCTCAGATGGACGGGTATGTGGGGTCTTAGAGCGCGCACAAACCTCGCAGGACGCGACAAAAGTTACCACCTCCCTATGTAAGTTAGGCCACCAAAACCGACGCAAGAGGAGATCCTCAGTTGCTTTACTCCCTGGGTGTCCTGCTAAAGCTGAATTATGGTGTGCCTCGATCACCTTTTGTCGCAACTGATTTGGAACAAACAGTCTCCCTGGAGGTCCTACAGGGGCGTCCCCCTGAGCCTCCAATACCTCCTCCTCAAGCTCAGAGCATACTGCCGACACCACCACCCCCTCCTGAAGGATAGGAACCGGGTCTTCCGTATTCCCGGCCCCAGGGAAACTACGAGTTAAGGCATCCGCCTTTACATTTTTTGACCCACGACGATATGTGACGACAAAATTAAACCTGGTAAAAAATAATGACCACCTAGCTTGTCTGGGATTCAGACGTTTTGCAGACTCCAGATATAGCAGGTTCTTATGATCGGTGATGACAGTGACCGGATGGACTGCCCCCTCCAAAAAATGGCGCCACTCCTCAAAAGCCAACTTAATGGCCAAGAGTTCCCTATTGCCGACATCGTAATTCCTCTCAGCGGACGACAGTTTTTTAGAGAAAAATGCGCACGGATGCCACTTACCAGGGGACGAACCTTGTGACAATACTGCTCCCACCCCTACCTCGGAAGCGTCTACCTCTACAATGAACGGCTGTGACGCATCAGGTTGAATAAGTATGGGTGCCGAGGCAAAGCATTTTTCAAGGAGGAGAATGCTTGACAAGCCTTGTCAGACCACCTAGAAAAATCCGTCCCCTTTTTTGTCATGTCTGTGAGAGGTTTAATCATGGACGAGAAATTACGAATAAATTTCCGGTAATAATTAGCAAACCCCAGGAAACGTTGTACAGTAGAGCCTTAAGATTCTCTGGCAGATCCCACTCAAGAACTGCCCGTACTTTCCCAGGGTCCATACGAAAACCGGACGCTGAAACCAGAAAGCCTAAAAACTGGAGTTCCTGTACAGCGAATACACACTTTCCCATTTGGCGTACAGTTTATTATCCCGCAAGATCTGTAACACCTGCCTAACATGCTCCTGATGAGACACAAGATCCGGCGAGTAAATTAAGATATCATCCAGATATATGACCACAAACTGTCCCACCAGGTGGCGAAAAATGTCATTTACAAAGTGTTGGAACACCGCCGGGGCATTAGTCAGACCGAATGGCATGACAAGGTTCTCATAATGCCCCTCTGGAGTGTTAAACGCCGTCTTCCACTCATCCCCCTCCTTCATCCTAATCAGATTGTACGCCCCCCTGAGATCCAACTTAGAGAACCATTTGGCACCCACGATCTGATTGAAGAGATCGGGAATAAGTGGGAGCGGATACAGATCTCGGACCGTAATCCGATTAAGTTCACGGAAATCCAGGCAAGGGCGTAGGCCTCCATCTTTCTTCTTCACAAAGAAGAACCCCGCGGCCACCGGGGAAGATGAAGGTCTAATATGCCCCTTTGCCAGACTTTCAGCAATATAATCCTTCATGGCCTGCCTCTCAGGACCAGATAGGTTATACAACCTAGATTTAGGTAACTTGGCCTCAGGGAGCAGTTTTACAGAACAGTCATACACGCAATGAGGAGGTAGTTCCTGACACCCTTTCTCCGAGAATACATCCTCAAAGTCCGCCAGAAATGGAGGTAAGACCCTAGGAGTGACCTCACCGATGACCGTATTCATGCAGTTTTTATTACAGAATTCACTCCATTGGCTTATCTCTCTGGATTGCCAATCAATAACTGGGTTATGCTTAGTTAACCAAGGAAGGCCCAACACTATGGGAGTGGGAAGACCCTCCAACACGTAACAAGACAACAGTTCTTTATGTATCGCCCCCACTTGAAGTTTTACGTTATGCACAGCTTGCAAAAAACTTCCCTGACCGAGAGGTCTGGCGTCGATCGAGAATATGGGGATGGGTTTAGCTAACACACTCAATTGCATACCTTGAACCCGGCAAACCGAGCGTCCACCAGATTAGTCCCGGCCCCACTATCCAGAAGAACAGATATCCTCTCAGTTCTCGTACCCACCACCACCTCCGCCGGTACGAGAAACTGAGACGAACTTAGGGACGAAATACTTACTCCCAGATTGCCGTCCACCACACAACCTGGGATCAATAGTTTTCCGACGACCCTTTACTCTGCAAAGGACGGGATGTACACCCCCCAATTAAATGTCCCTTTTTCCCACAGAAGAAACAACTTCCTGTTTTGTGGCGCCCCGCCGGTCCCCTCCCCCGAAATGATGTCCCTCCTAATTGCATAGGCTCCTCTGGACTGACCAGGGGAATCTCCATATAAGGGACCCTTGAAGAAGGTGGAGTCATCACAGGGGGCGGAGTTACCCCGCACCTCTCCCGAAGCCGTCTGTCAATACGAATAGCAAGGGCCATAGCGGCTTCCAGTGACGCGGGAGGGTCATACTGTGCCAATATATCCTTTAATTTGTCAGATAAACCTTGACAAAACTGGCTCCTAAGAGCCGGGTCATTCCACTGGGTGTCCGTGGCCCACCTACGGAACTCCGAACAGAATTCCTCCGCCGGGCGATCTCCCTGCTGGATCCTACGTAACTTAGATTCAGCAAGGGAGATCCGATCCGGGTCATCATATACAAGACCCAGAGCTGCAAAAAACCTATCCACTGACTGAAGAGCCGGGGAGCCCGGGGGAAGGGAGAACGCCCATGATTGTGGGTCCCCTTGTAGGAGCGAGATGACAATTCCCACCCTTTGCTTATCACTCCCCGATGACTGTGGCCGCAGCCGAAAGTACAATTTACATGCCTCCCGGAAAACAAAAAACTTGTCCCGCCCCCCAGTGAACCTGTCAGGGAGAGCTACTTTAGGTTCTGGTCCGGCTTGCTCCGGGGGGTACAAAACCTTGGACTTAACGTCCGCCAGCTCCATGGACAAACTCTGCAACTGCCGAGCAAGACTGGCTACTGGATCCATGGTAGCTGGAGAGAATCTTTTGTCGGTCGGTGAAAATGTCACGCTGTCTCTGCGTACCGGAGGTTAGGGGCCTAAGCTGACCCTAAGCTGGGGCCCTGACTAATCCCTCTACCTGGAGGTACTGTTAAAGGTACAGAGGTCCAGGCCGCCAGCGTAATCCCTACCTCCTGAGGATCCCTGAACCTCAGTGATCTAGTTCTGAGAAGGACCCCAATCACATCAACCGGGAACGGGATAATATAAGCCCACACACAGTACTAGACGAACGAGACAGTACAAGGGGAAAATCAACAACCACCTTGCATACAAAACTACATCACAACAACAGAGGGAACACCAACGGGTAAGGAGATAAATGATAAAGCGAGGAAAGGAAAAAACCACACACAAAGTACACTTCACTCCAAACTCCAAAATACCACAAGCCGCTCTGTTTGTCTGCCAGGAATGCTTTCACCGACACTTCCCTAGCAGACTGGCAGGTATTTGAAGGAATCCCATTACAGCAACATTAATTGCAGCTGGGCGAGGCTGGCCTCGTCTAGCACAGAGAGAGGGAGAATTAACTCCCTCACTGCCGAAAAACACCCAGCACCAGAAACTCAGATGTGAGAAGTCAGGCTGTGCAATCGCGACGATCTTTGTAGCGACACACCCGTGACAATGGTCCCCTCACCCCCAATCCTGGTATGCATGGTCCCCTCAGCCCCTATCCTGATATGCATGATCCCCTCACCCCCCCTTCCTGGCATGCATGGTCCCCTCACCCCCCAATCCTGGTATACATGCTACCTCTCACCCCCTATCCTGATATGTATGGTCCCCCTAACCGCTATTAAACAGCACACATACCAAAAAAACATTTATACTCATCTTTCTTCCCTGTGCTCCAGCACTGTCCCGTTCTGCTGGAGGCAGGGGGAGAAGAGCGGCGCCGGAGTACGCGCATGCCCATACCGTGCTGTCCGGCGCCATATTGATGAAGATACACTGCAAATGTGTCTTCAGTAAAATGGCACCGGATAGTGCTATGCGCGATTCCGATGCGCACCCCTTGTCTCTTGCCCCGGTCTCCGGCGAGAAGAGAAGCGCCGCGGCAACGCTCCTCTCGTTCAGGTAAGTATGTAAGTATGGCGCTAGAGGTCGCGGTATGCATCCAGTGTCTACGCGTACCGCTATCTCTGGCACCATACACAATCCTCACCACTGGATGCCGTCTTCTGTCTGGAGCCAGACTGCGCAGGCGTGCCGCGCTTGCGCAGTCTATAAAGGCTTCGACAGAGTTAAATTTAAATTTTAAAAAAGGCCGGTTTTTCTCAGGAAATTTCTGCAAAGATTCATGAACGTGTGCACATAGCCTTAGAGGAAAAAATTATTAGGACAGACATCAAAAGCGCTGAACACACTGACCTTACATCATGCTGATGGCAGGATACCGTGGTGAGCTGGGGGAAACCCAGAGCAGCGCGGTTATATGTGAAATTTGGAGCCAGAGTGAGGCTTGGTAGAGGGAGTGTCATAGAGCACCAGCGTGGTGGTGCCTAGACTGAGGCTAGAAACCCATACAATGTACTATGCTTTTAGTGGGCTGCGCATTCGCAGAGAGCAATCATTGTTTAGAGTGGAGGAATAGAAAAGAGGTTTGGATGCAGGGGCGCCGTAGGGCGCATACGGTGTGGTGCCTTACACTGAAACTTAGAGTGCACACTGAAAATGTTATGCTGGAAATAAGTAACGCCTGCGCAGTATACGGTCATTGTCTTAAAAAAGGGGGGGTTGCATATGCAAAGTACGATCAAGGTTAACGTGCTTAATGGTAAATCTATAGCTTGGATGTTACATGTGAGAAGAGTTAAAGAGTCAAAAAGGCAAAGTAAGAACTGTAACCATGGGCTAGAGGCAAAATTAAAAGGAGTTTTTTCTGTGAAGAAGTAAACCAACATGGGAAATGGAAATGGAAAATAAAAATAAAAAATAAAAAAATGAAAAATAATTAAAATAAAAAATAAAAACAATAAAAATAAAAATGAAGATAAAAATGAGAAGAGATTGTATTTCCTTTCTAAATAGGAAGGGGTTATTTTGTAGAGTTGGAGGGAAATAACTGGAAAAAAAGAGTGATGTGAAAAATAATAGAGGGAAAAAATAAAGAAAAATAAAAAATGAAAATAAAAATAATAGTAATAATAACAAAAAAATTAAAAAGTAGAATGAAAAAAATAAAATAAAATAAAAGAATGAAAATAAAAATAAAAATAATGGCAAATCAGGGGTACTCACCCATGGACGGAAATGGACGGGGGACTAGCGTCTGTAAAATAAAGGATCAGTTAATAGGAGAACAATAGAAACAGTGTGTCCACCACCCTGAAATATGGCCTGATAGTTTAGGAATTTTTAAACCAGATGCATGAACCTATAGCATATGAACACAATATACATGACAATACTTGATGCCAAAAATAGAGATTGATAATAATAAAAGACATTCTACCTAATAAGCAAATCCAACTCCCGATTGAGGCCCTTAGGAGCCAGTGTTTGTAATTTGTAGATCCACTATGACTCCCTTTGTTTTAGAAGCATGATGTGATTACTGCCCCTGCGTGGCCTATCAACTTGTTCTATTATTTGCAATTTAAGTTATGCAACAGAGTGGTTGGCATTCACGAAGTGGCGAGGCATCGGAAGCCAGGTTTTCTTACAGCGGATGGTGGATTTATGACTGGCAATTCTATCGCTGGCATGTTGGGTGGTCTCGCCTACATACAGTAGGCCACACGGACATTTTATCAGATACACTGCGTAGTTGGTATTGCATGTGTAGAATCCCCTAATGCAATAGCGTTTACCAGTGTATGGATGTGTTATGTCGCTCCCCTTAATCATATTTGAACAACAGGAACATCCGAGAAAAGGAAAGGTACCTTTGCGCGCGGTACCAATAAAGGTTTGTTTTGGTAATTTGGAGAGGCTGCCAATATAAGCTCTGACTAACTCATCCCTAATGTTTTTAGGATGCCGTTTGCACATGAGTGCTGGTGTCTTAAAAGCCTTAATGTTAGGGTAAGATTTTTGTAAGAGGGGCCAGTCTTTCTGGATAATGTGGTATATGTTAGCCATTATGGAGTGATGTGTGTGAATGAAGGTGACTCTTTCTCTTTTAGGTTGGATCAATTGTGGAGGGCGGGGCTCAAGGGCCCTTCTACTTTCTTTTTGAAGAAGATGTGCAGGTTATTGTCTGTCTATGAATTTATTGGCCATTTCTTTCAGGCAAGAGGGGACTAGGTTAGGGTCTGACACTATTCTGGTTGCATGTGTAAATTGTGAACGGGGTAGACTGTTTTTGGTGGAAGCAGGGTGGCAACTGGTGTAATGGAGAAGGTTATTGGTATCGGTTGGTTTAGCATAGATATCTGTGGAAAGTTTACCCATGTTGGTCTTAAACATCAAAGTGTCTAGGAAGGAGATTTGGGAAAGACTCCAGTTTAGAGTGAATTGTAGCTCTGGTCTAATTGAATTTAGATGTTTTGTAAAAGAGTGTAAGTCCTCGGGAGTGCCCATCCATAGACAAAAAATGTCGTCGATGTATCTTAGCCAACATTTACTGTATGATGTGAAGAGTATCAGTATAGATGTGGGAACATTCAAAATCATTCATGTATGAGTTAGCATAAGCGGGTGCTACATTGGCACCCATTGCAGTACCACGTAGCTGCAAGTAGAACTGATCCCCGAACAGGAAAAAATTCTCTAATAAGACAATAGAGAGGAGGTCCAGGCACAACTGAATCGAATTGTGGGAAATATCGGCAGAGTGGAGAAGCTTTTTAGTTGCTTCAATGACTAAATAATGGTCAATGGAGGTGTATAGGCCCTGGATATCGAGAGTGGCTAGAATGCATTCAGGGGGATATTAGAGAGTTGACTTATAATGTTAAGGAAATTACTTGTATCCAAAACAAAAGACTGGGTTTTTTTGGTAAGTGGAGTTAGAATTTTCTCAAGAAAAATGGAGACTGGGGATAGGATGGAATCTGTGGAGGCAACTACGGGACGGCTTAGTGGCTTGTGCAAGGATTTATGAATTTTAGGTAATGTGTAAAATACTGGAGTGACTGGGTTTGGGTTAGTTAAGAATTTTGCAGTTTTAGAGTCAATGGTGTTAAGAGCCAGATGTCTGGTGAGGACCTCATCAATTTTTTGTTTTATTTGTGGAGTAGGATCACGAGGGATTTTTTTATAAGTAGTAGTGTCAGAGTTGTCAAATGATTTCGTCGATATAGTCAGTGTAATTTTGTACAACAACGGCTCCGCCCAGCAGGGTTAATTATAATGGTTTTGTTGCTCTTAAGGGAGTCTACTGCCTATTTTTCTATTGTTTTTCCATGTCATATTTCAGGGTGGTGGACACACTTTCTATTGTTCTCCTATTAACTGATCTTTTATTTTACAGACACACTAGTCCCCCGTCCATTTCCGTCCATGGGTGCATACCCCTGCTTTGCCATTATTTTTATTTTTCATTTTTTAATTTTATTTTCATTCTTTTCTTTTCTTTTATTATTTTTTTCATTCTACATTTTCATTTTTTATTTTTATTATATATTTTTTTTTTCATTTTTATTTTCCTTTTTATTATTTTGTATTTTGTATTTTTCTTTATTTTTCCCTCTATTTTTCCACACCACTCTCCTTTTTTTCCAGTTATTTCCCTCCAATTCTACAAAATAACCCCTTCCTATTTAGAAAATAAATATAATCTCTTCTAATTTTTATCTTTATTTTTATCATTATTTTTTATTTATTTTCATTATCTTTCATTTTTTAATTTTTTCATTTTTATTTTCCATTTCCATTTCTCATGTTGGTTTACTTCTTCACAGAAAAAACTCCCTTTAATTTTGCCTCTAGCCCATGGTTACAGTTTTTACTCCTTCTTTGCCTCTTTAACTCTTCTCATATGCAACATCCCAGCTATAGATTAACCGTTAAGCATGTTAACCCTGCATCTACCATCCCACTAATGATAAGTCATGAATTTGGTTTATATCCTAGCCGAACTTCTCTCTGACAGTTAAGCCTATATGGATTTCTATATAAATCCCATTGTTCTGAATTTATAGATTTCTCGTGATCCTTATATTGTCGCTATTATATCTGTACAGCACTTAAAGGATTTTTTTGCATTTATGACTTTTTTGTTTACAAATTCCTTGTATGTATAATTTTGTGTATATACTCTTGCCCTATTGTATGATTATTTATATCTTTGTATATTTTTGTACATTTATTCCAGTATGGTTTGAGAAAGACCTGTTGCTAGGTCGAAACATAACCTCATAGTTTCCTCATGCTTCTGGAATCTCTCAACTTTCTTCAACTGCGGTGAAATATTATTTTTGGTGATTGAAATAAATACAAATATTTTTCTATGCAATGATATGCATTTGTGAGTGCGACTGCTTATCTTTGTGAATGGATTGTGACTGACGGCAAAAACTGATATGTGAAAGGAGCCTAAGATTCACAAGAATTGCACTATTGCACATCAATTTTTAATCAGATGAATCACACCATATGTAATGCTATAAACGAATCAAAGAATACATGCTTTACTCTTTTATTGTGAACAGTTAAGATGAAATCATCCCTAAAAGGCCTACATTTAAAGAAGACACATTTCCTTTGTATTTTAGGCAAACAATATATATATATTTTTTCCATCTTTTATATTTTAAAAATTACAAAAAGGAAAATGGACCAATGCAAAAGTTTTGCCACCTTCAATGGTTAGTACTTAGTAGCTCCCTATTTTGCAAGTACAACAACTTGTAATGCTTTTTGTACCCAGCCAAGAGTCTTTCATTTCCCCTAATGAAGAGGTGGCTTCATCAGGTGGAGGTATTGAGCATTGAGGTATTGAGGTATTCACAATGCCTCCTCTGATGAAGCCAACTCTTTGAGTGGTAATACGTTTGATAATTGCAGGTACGTGGGATGCAGTGACGAGTCTGAGACGGAGCAAGCTTTAACTATAAATTTATAAGGGGAGTTTTTCTATGGAAAACAGGCAGGGAAACTGTACACAAACACAATAGAGCAAACTGACGAATACTCAGCGAGTGTCAGGACCTATGGGGCCGCAATATGGCCATCCAATGCCCTCACAAACAAGGGTAAAAGAGTGTCACTTAGCTTCTCGGACGTTCTGTGGAGTTGAGATCCGGTCGTTGTTCTTCTGTTGTCGCAGCCGCTGGCCCAGCCGATGAGGAGCCGATGAAAGCCTTGAGCGTTCCCACGCTCAGGCGCAGATGGGACACAACAGGCCCTGGAGAAATCCTCCGGCGTAGAGTTCGCCCCTCCAAGAGGAGGGATGGCGGCAGCTGTCGGGTAGGCTGCAGCTGCGGACTGGAGAGGGACCCTAGCGTCCTCAGGAGATGGGACACAGGCCACAGCCACGGGATCAGGTGAGACAGTGGCAGTTGCAGCTGCGGGTGAGCAGGCCGCAACCGCAGGCTCAAGTGTGGCAGTGGCGGCCGCAGCTGACAGAACTCTCCAGCCTCTACAGTCCTTGTCAGAAACGTCCCACCTTTTTCTCCTCAGTCTCTCTGTCCTGTCTCTCCTGCGTCTCTCTGACTCCTCTTCCAGTCACCCCACCCCCTTTTCTTCTAGAAACATCTCTCAGGCATCCTGCCATTTCTTCCCCGGGAACCGTTCCCCTGGGAACCTAAATGGCAGCCCCCTTGGTTCTGGTCAGGGCACATTGCAGGGGCTCACTCCTCTACATACACATGGGGCCTTATTTGTTTACTGGTAAGGGTCATTTACGATTCCTGATGTCTTTTATCATTCTCTCCATATTGTGCCAGCAAAATAGGGTAAGGCAGGTTATGTTGCAAACTGTTATGTGATATATGACATGCATTGTACTTTGCATACTTCATTTACTGTACATGCACTTTATTGTCCTTCCTTATACATGTTATTCAGCGTGCCTTTAGCCCCTTCCCGACCTTTGACACAGCGTATGCGTCATGAAAGTCGGTGCCAATCCGACCTATGACGCACACCCTGTGTCATGAAAGGATCGCGTTCCTGCGGGTCGGGTGACCGGGGTCACTGAAATTTCACCGACCTGCAGGCACAAGACCCTTTGTGCTTCACCACAGGGGGGTTGGCTTAACCCCCACGTGGCTACGATCGCTCTGATTGGCTCTTAAAAGTGAAACAGCCAATCAAAGCAATCTAATATTTCACCAATGAAATTTGGTGAAATATTACAATCCAGCCATGGCTGATGCTGCAATAGCATCGGCCATGGCTGGAGACTGAGATCCGATCCCCCACACCGAGTGACGGCGGCGATCGGCCGCCGCCACCGATTGATGGCGGCGATCGGTCACCGCTGTCACTATCTGCTCCCCTCCTCCTTGCCTCCGTTCCCCCAACTTCCGATCCCCCCTCACCTTCCAACCCCCCCTACTCACCTCTCCCGGTCCTTCGATTTCCTTGGGTCCGTCCGGGAATCTTCAAGGGCGCCGCCATCTTTCCAAGATGGCGGGCGCATGCGCAGTGCGCCCTCCAGAGTCCATAAATTTATTTTGATCACTGTGATAAACTCTCACAGTGATCAAAATAAAAAAGTAAATAAACGCCCCCTTTATCACCACCATAGGTAGGGACAAATAGTAAAATAAAGAAAATATATATATTTTTTTCCTGTTAGGGTTAGAATTAGGCTGGGTTCATACTGCGTTATGGCAGTCCATTAGATGCGGTATAACGCCGTGTAACGCAGTCCATTAATGCTGCCATTCACCCCCATTTGTGTGCGCATCGCGACGCATGCCGTTTTACGCGATGTGCCTTCATTCAGTGACGGAGCCTCGGACGCGGGCTGCAGCGTCTAGGCTCCGTCACCGCTAGCACAGATGAATCATCTGCTGATTCTTCTGCGCTAGCGGGTATAGCATACCGTTATGCTATACCGTTACCAGCTCGTCAACGCTATGTGTTGAACGGGCTGGTAAAACGTAATATGAACCCAGCCTTAGGGTTAGGGTTAGAACTAGGGTTAGGGTTAGAACTAGGGTTAGGGTTAGCCTTAGGGTTAGGGTTAGCATTAGGGTTAGGGTTAGCATTAGGGTTAGAATTAGGGTTAGGTTTAGAATTAGGGTTACGGTTAGTATTTGTGTTAGGGTTGGAATTTTGGTTAGTGTTAGAATTAGGGTTAGGGTTGGAATTAGGGTTAGGATTGGGATTAGGGTTAGGTTTGTGGTTAGGGTTAGAGTTAGGATAAGTGATAGGGGTGTTTTTGAGGTTAGGGTTGTGATAAGGGTTAGGCTTGTGGTTAGGGTTATGGTTAGAGTTGGGATTATGTGATGAACTTGGAGATTCAAAGTGCTCGCCACACATCTAGAGGAGTTCCTTGGGAGATCTAGTTTCCAAAATGGGGTCACTTGGGGGGAGTTTCTACTGTTTAGGCATATCAGGGGCTCTGCAAACGTAACATGACGCCCGCAGACCATTCCATCAAGTCGGCATTTCAAAACGTCACTACTTCCCTTCCGAGCCCCGACGTGTGCCCATACAGTAGTTTTCTCCCACATATGGGATATCAAAGTACTCAGGACAAATTGGACAACAACTTTTGGGGTCTAATTTCCCCTGTTACCCTTGGGAAAATAAAAAAAATTGGGGACCAAAAGATCATGTTTGTGGAAAAAATATGATTTTTTTTATTTTCATAAACTTCTGTGTAGAACTTGGGGGTTCAAAGTGCTCACCACACATCTAGATAAGTTCCTTGCGGGGTCTAGTTTCCAAAATGGGGTCACTTGTGGGAGTTTCTACTGTTTAGGCACATCAGGGGCTCTGCAAACGTAACAAGATGCCCGCAGACCATTCCATCAAAGTCGACCTTTTAAAACGTCACTACTTCCCTTCCGAGCCCCAACGTGTGCCAGAACAATGGTTCCCCCCCACATATGGGGTACCAGTGTACTCAGGACAAACTGTACAACAACTTTTGGGTCCAATTTCTCTTGTTACCCTTGTGAAAATAAAAAATTGCGGGTTAAAAAAAATCAGTTTTTGAGGAAAAAAATGATTTTTTATTTTCATGGCTCTGCATTATAAACTTCTGTGAAGCACATGGGGGTTCAAGGTGCTCACCACACATCTGGATAAGTTCCTTGGGGGTCTAGTTTCCAAAATGGGGTCACTTGGGGGGGATTTCTACTGTTTAGGCACATCAGGGGCTCCGTAAACGTAACAAGATGCCAGCAGACCATTCCATCAAGTCGGCATTTCAAAGCGTCACTACATCCCTTCTGAGCCCTGACGTGTGCCCAAACAGTGGTTCCCCCCATATATGGGGTACCAGCGTACTCAGGACAAACTGGACAACATCTTTTGGGGTCCAATTTTTCCTGTAACCATTGTGAAAATAAAAAATAGGTCGCCTAAACTCATTTTTCGAGAAAAAAAATGATTTTTTATTTTCACGTCTCTGCGTTATAAACTTCTGTGAGGCACCTGGGGGTTCAAAGTGCTCACTGTGCATCTAGATAAGTTCCTTAGGGGAGTCTAGTTTTCGAAATGGGTCATTTGTGGGGGAGCTCCAAAGTTTAGGCACACAGTGGCTCTCCAAACACGACATGGTGTCCGCTAACGATTAGAGCTAATTTTACATTAAAAAAGTCAAATGGCGCTCCTTCCCTTCTGAGCCCTGCCGTGTGCCCAAACAGTGGTTCTCCCCCACATATGGGGCACCAGTATACTCAGGAAAAACTTGATAACAACTTTTGGGGTCCAATTTATCCTGTTACCCTTGGGAAAATAAAAAATAGCGGGCTAAAAAATTATTTTTGAGAAACCAAAATGATTTTTTTATTTTCACTGCTCTGCGTTTATAAACTTCTGTAAAGCACTTGGGGGTTCAAAGTGCTCACTATACATCTGGATAATCTCCTTGCGGGGTCTAGTTTCCAAAATGGGGTCACTTGTGGGGGGTTTCTACTGTTTAGGCACATCAGGTGCTCTGCAAACGCAACATGACGCCCGCAGAACATTCCATCAAGTCTGCATTCCAAAATGGCGCTCCTTCCCTTCTGAGCTCTCCCATGCCCCAAAACAGTGGTTCCCCCCCACATATGAGGTATTGGTGTACTCAGGAAAAATTGAACAACTTTTGTGGTCCAATTTCTCCTGTTACCCTTGTGAAACTAAAAAATAGCGGGCTAAAAAATAATTATATTAATTAAATAACTACTCTGCGTTATAAACTTCTGTGAAGCACTTGGGGGTTCAGAGTGATCACAACACATCTAGATAAGTTCCATAAGGGGTCTAGTTTCCAAAATGGTGTCACATGTGTTTTTTTTCACTGTTTAGGCAAACACAGGGGCTCTCCAAACGCGTCATGGTGTCCGCTAACGATTGGAGCTAATTTTCCATTCAAAAAGTCAAATGGTGCTCCTTCCCTTCTGGGCCCTGCCGTGCGCCCAAACAGTGGTTTATGACCACATATGAGGTATCTGTGTACTCAGGATAAATTGCTCAAAAAATTTTAGGATCCATTTTATCCTGTTGCCCATGTGAAAATGAAAAAACTGAGGATAAAAGAAAATTTTTGTATAAAAAAAGTACTTTCTTTTTTTTACGGATCAATTTGTGAAGCACCTCGGGGTTCAAAGTGTTCACTATGCATCTAGGTAAGTTCCTTTGGGGGGGTCTAGTTTCCAAAATGGGGCCACTTGTGGGGGAGCTCCAATGTTTAGGCACACAGGGACTCTCCAAATGCGACATGGCAACCGCTAAATATTCCAGCATATTTTCCATTCAAAAAGTCAAATGGCGCTCCTTCCCTTCTGAGCCCTGCCGTGCGCCCAAAGAGTGGTTTATGACCACAAATGAGGTATCTTTGTACTCAGGAGAAATTGCCCAACAAATTTTAGGATCCATTTTATCGTGTTGTCCATGTAAAAATGAAAAAAATTGATGCTAAAAGAAAATTTTTGTTGGAAAAATTAAAATGTCAATTTTTTCCTTCCACGTTGCTTTAGTTCCTGTGAAGCACCTGAAGGGTTAATAATCTTCTTGATTGTAGTTTTGTGTATCTTGAGGGGTGCAGTTTTTATAATGGTGTCACTTTTGGGTATTTTCTGCCATATAGACCCCTCAAAGTGACTTCAAATGTGAGGTGGTCCGTAAAAAAAAATGGTTTTGTAAATTTTGTTGTAAAAATGAGAAATCGCTGGTCAACTTTTAACCCTTATAACTTCCTAACAAAAAAAATTTTGTTTCCAAAATTGTGCTGATGTAAAGTAGACATGTGGATAATGTTATTTATTAACTACTTTGTGTCACATAACTCTCTGGTTTAACAGAATAAAAATTCAAAATTTGAAAATTGCAAAATTTTCAAAATTTTCGCCAAATTTCCATTTTTTTTCACAAATAAATGCAAAAATTATCGACCTAAATTTACCACTAACATGAAGCCCAATATGCCATGAAAAAACAATCTCAGAATCGCTAGGATCCGCTGAAGCGTTCCTGAGTTATTACCTCATAAAGGGACACTGGTCGGAATTGCAAAAAATGGCAAGGTCTTTAAGGTCAAAATAGGCTGGGTCATGAAGGGGTTAAAAAATGGTTGGACACTTGTGACATATGTTTAATGTATTACATATGCACTTTAAAAAATGGTAATATCCTTTTTTGTCTGTAAAAAAGAAATATTATTTTTCTCTTGTTTTATATACTACTCTTTTGCTTATTTAGCTTGTACCATTGGGATGTATCTCTCTTGACTTGCTTGGTGGCATATCCAGAAATTCATTACATTGTTTACTGTGACCCATGTTTCTAACAGATTTAGGATTCGACTCATAATATTACGACGTTGTCGTCTGGTATATTTGCAAAGTGAATTGTGCTTTTTAATTGTTTTTAATTTTCTTTTTTGGCTTATTGTTAATAAATATTTTTCTTTCTATTTTGGTGATCATTGTCGTTTCATACTGCCTTTTTCTCTACATATATGTTTAGCAGAAATTATTAGACACATTTTGCTGCTAGTTTTACTCATTTTCCCAAGTGAAAATTTAAAACTTGGGGCTAAAACTATTTTTTTTTACAAAAATGTAATCATTTTTTCTTTTTTTGCCCAATTTCGAGCTGGCGGAACGCACAAAAAATTCACTGAAAAATAGTTTCCGAACAAAAGGAGAAAAAGAAGTATGCAAATACTGAGCGAATATCTTGTACAAATATCAATTTATTTATATATATGGAACAGTAACAAACCAGAACAATATACAAAATGTTAGAAACAATAACAAAGGAAATAAGCCCAGATAGTAATCCACATAGGTGAAAGGACTCAACAAAACTAACACCTATCTTCATTAGCCAAGCAAATGTTAATAATAACACACAAGGTATCCATAGGTCATAAAGGTAAGCAATACAACAATATGCAAAACACTGCAATAATCGCAATGTAAGAGATACAAAAACATTTTCTATATGTGACTGAAAAGGAACGTAATATTCTTTGACGCAAAATAAACAAAGTACCTAAAAAAATATACCGGTATGCAAAAGGAAAAAAGTATACCAGATGTTTAAGGCAAATTAATAAGGGCCCTTGGATAAGGGAAAAGATAAGAATGATTGAAGACCCAAAGTAGTTTCCGATTACTTGTAGGGTATTGATGCATGCAGAAGGTATTGCACAACAAAGTGTGGGGTCCACTTTTTCCTATTAGTCCTTATAAAAATTAAAAACTTGGGGGTGAAACAATATTTGAGTGGTACAAATGTAATGATTTTTTCATTACTTCCCAATCGTATAAAATTTTGTGAGGCACACATATTGGTGTCAACATGCTCACTGCAGCCTTAAATTAATTTATTGAGAGGTGTAGTTTGTAAAATTGGGTCACTTATGGGGAGTTCTGCTGTTCTGGCACCTCAGAGGCTCTGCCAATGTGACCAGTCTAGCAAATTCTGAACTCTAATATGGTGCTCAATCACTTCTGAGCTTTCCACTGTGCCTTAAAAGTTGCTTTTAACCACATATGAGGTATTGGCATACTCAGGAGAAATTGTGTAGCAAATTGTATGGTTCATTTTGTCTCATTATCCATTTTGAAAATGAAAAACTAGGGTTAAAGCAATGTTTTAATGGAAAAAATAGTAATTTTCCATTAACCCCTTTATTCCATCAGACGTACTATTCCGTCCATGTGACCCTGGACCTAATTCCCATGGACGGAATAGTACATCATGGGCGATCACAGCTGACACCCAGCACTATGTGTCAGGAGCGGTCACGGACCGCTCCCGGCACATTAACCCCTGGCACACCGCGATCAAACATGATCGCGGTGTACCGGGGCACAGGGGAGAATCGCACAGGGAGGGGGCTCCCTGCGCGCTCCCCTGAAACCCTCAGAGCAGCGCGATGTGTCGCGCTGTTCCGAGGGTCCGTCCTCCCTCCAGGACCCTGGATCCAAGATGGCGCCGGGGTCCTGCAGGGAGGCGGCTTCCTCAGTGCCTGCTGAAAGCAGGCACTGAGGAAGCCTGCAGCGATGCCAGAGCGATCGCTGGTGTGACAGAGTGCTGTGCACACTGTCACACCAGCGATCTGCTAAAATACAGTGATGTCCCACCCTGGGACAAAGTAAAAAAGTAAAAAAATAAAAATAAAAAGTGGTAAAAAAAAATCAAAAAAAAAAAAAAATATTCCCCAATAAATTCATTTCTTCCTGTAAATAAAAAAAAAAAAAACAATAAAAGTACACATATTTGGTATCGCCGCGTCTGTAACGACCCCCCCTATAAAACTGTCCCACTAGTTAACCCCTTTAGTGAACCCCTTAAAAAAAAAACAACTAAGCAAAAAATCAATGCTTTATCATCATACCGCCGAACAAAAAGTGGAATAATACGCGATTAAAAAGACCGATATAAATAATCATGGTACGGCTGAAAACATCATCTTGTCCCTCAAAAAACGAGCCGTCATACAGCATCATCAGCGAAAAAATAAAAAAGTTATAGCTCGCAGAATAAAGCGATGCAAAAATAATAATTTTTTATATAAAATTGTTTTTATTCTATAAAAGCGCCAAAACATAAAAAAATGATATAAATGAGGAATCACCATAATCGTACTGACCCGAAGAATAAAACTGCTTTATCAATTTTACCACACGCGGAACGGTATAAATGCCCCACCCAAAAGAAATTCATGAATTGCTGATTTTTGTTCATTCTAACCTCCCAAAAATCTAAATAAAAAGCGATCAAAAAATGTCACGTGGTCATAAATGGTACCAATAAAAACGTCACCTCGTCCCGCAAAAAATAAGACCTCACATGACTCTGTGGGCCAAAATATGCAAAAATTATAGCTCTCAAAATGTGATGATGTAAAAAACGACTTTTTGCAATAAAAAGCGTCTTTTAGCGTGACAGCTGCCAATCACAAAAACCCGCTATAAATAGTAAATCAAACCCCTCATTATCACCCCCTTAGTTAGGGAAAAATAATAAAATTAAAAAAATGTATTTATTTCCATTTTCCCATTAGGGTTAGGGTGAGGGTTGCGGCTAAAGTTAGGGTTAGGGTTGGCGCTAACGTTAGGATTAGGGTTAGGGTTGGGATTAGAGTTAGGGATGTGTTAGGGTTAGGTTTGCGGTTAGGGTTGGGACTAGGGTTAGGGGTGTGTTGAGGTTAGGGTTGGAGTTAGAATTGGGGGCTTCTGCTGTTTAGGCACATCAGGGGCTCTCCAAATGTGACATGGCATCTGATCTCAATTCCAGCCAATTCTGCGTTGAAAAAGTCAAACTTCTGAGCTCTGCCATGCGCCCAAACAGTAGTTTACCCCCGCATATGGGGTATCAGCGTACTCTGGACCACAAGAGTTATTGTGCAATTTGTCCTATTTCTTCTGTTACCCTTGGGAAAATAAAAAACTGGGGGCGACAAAATCATTTTTGTAAAAAAAAAATTATTTTTTTTTTTTACGGCTGTATGTTATAAATTTTCTGTGAAGCACTTGGGGCTTCATAGCGCTCACCACACTTCTAGATAAGTTCCTTGTGGGGTCTATTTTCCAAAATGGGGTCACTTGTGGGGGGTTTCCACTGTTTAGGCGCATCAGGGGCTCTCCAAATGCGACATGATGCCCCCAGACCATTCCATCAAAGTCTGCAATCCAAAACGTCACTACTTCCCTTCCGAGCCCAGACGTGCACCCATACAGTCGTTTTCTCACACATATTGGGTATCAGCGTACTCAGGACAAATTGGACAACAAATTTTGGGGTCCAATTTCTCCTGTTACCCTTGTGAAAATAAAATATTGGGGGCGAAAAAATCATTTTTGTAAAAAAAAAAAAGATTTTTTATTTTTACAGCTGTACGTTATAAACTTCTGTGAAGCACTTCGGAGTTCAAAGTGCTCAACACACATCTAGATAAGTTCCTTGTGGGGTCTATTTTCCAAAATGGGGTCACTTGTGGGGGGTTTCCACTGTTTAGGCGCATCAGGGGCTCTCCAAATGCGACATGACGCCCCCAGACCATTCCATCAAAGTCTGCAATCCAAAACGTCACTACTTCCCTTCCGAGCCCAGACATGCACCCATACAGTAGTTTTCTCCCACATATTGGGTATCAGCGTACTCAGGACGAAATGGACAACAAATTTTGGGGTCCAATTTCTCCTGTTACCCTTGTGAAAATAAAATATTGGGGGCGAAAAAAATCATTTTTGTAAAAAAAAAAAAGGATTTTTTTTTTTACGGAGGTACGTTATAAACTTCTGTGAAGCACTTCGGGGTTCAAAGTGCTCACCACACATCTAGATAAGTTCCTTGTGGGGTCTATTTTCCAAAATGGGGTCACTTGTGGGGGGTTTCCACTGTTTAGGCGCATCAGGGGCTCTCCAAATGCGACTTGACGCCCCTAGACCATTCCATCAAAGTCTGCAATCCAAAACGTCACTACTTCCCTTCCGAGCCCCGACGTGCGCCCATACAGTAGTTTACTCCCACATATTGGGTATCAGCGTACTCAGGACAAATTGGACAACAACTTTTGGGGTCCAATTTCTCCTGTTACCCTTGTGAAAATAAAATATTGGGGGCGAAAAAATCATTTTTGTAAAAAAAAAAAAAGATTTTTTATTTTACGGCTGTACGTTATAAACTTCTGTGAAGCACTTTGGGGTTCAAAGTGCTCACCACACATCTAGATAAGTTCATCGAGGGGTCTAGTTTCCAAAATGGTGTCATTTGTGGGGGGTTTCCACTGTTTAGGCAGATCAGGAGCTCTCCAAACACGGCATGGCATCCAGCCAATTCTGCGTTGAAAAAGTCAAACGGCGCTCCTTCCCTTCCAAACTCTGCCATGCACCCAAACAGTGGTTTACTCCCACATATGGAGTATTAGCGTACTCAGGACAAATTGCACAATAACTTTTGGAGTCTTGTTACCCTTGGGAAAATAAAAATTGGGGTGAAAAGATCAATTTTGTGGAAAAAATATGATTTTTTAATTTTACGGCTCTACGTTATAAACTTTTGTGAAGCACTTGGGGGTTCAAATTGCTCACCAAATATCTAGATAAGTTCCTTAGGGGGTCTAGTTTCCCAAATGGGGTCACTTGTGGGGGTTTCCACTGTTTAGGCACATCAGTGACTCTCCAAATTCAGCATGGCGTCCAATCTCAATTCCAGCCAATTTTGGTTAGAAAAAGTCAAATGGTGCTCCTTCCATTCCGAGCTCTGCCATGCGCCCAAACAGTGGTTCCCCCCCACATATGGGGTATCACAGTACTCAGGACAAATTGGACAACAACTTTTGATGTCCAATTTCTCCTGTTACCTATGGGAAAATAAAAAATTAGTGACTAAGAGATAATTTTTGTGGGAAAAAATAGGATTTTTTTATTTCATGCCCGGGCATTATAAACTTGTGTGAAGCACTTGGGGGTTCAAAGTGCTCACCAAAGATCTAGATAAGTTCCTTAGGGGGTCTAGCTTCCAAAATGGGGTCACTTGTGGTGGGTATCCACTGTTTAGGCTCATCTGGGGCACTACAAACGGAACATGACCCCTATCAATGTTTGCATTCCAAAACGTTACTGCTTTCTTTCCAAGCCCTGCCGTGCGCCCAAAGTTTCCCCCCCCCCCCACATATGGGGTTTCAGCGTACTCAGGACAAATTGGACAACAACTTTTGGGGTCCAATTTCCTTGGGAAAAATCAATAATTTGGGACTAAAAAATCATTTTTGTGGAAAATTGTTTTTTTTTTTCCCACACCCAGGCATTATAAACTTTTGTGAAACACTTTGGGGTTCAAAGTGCTCACAACAGATCTAGATAAGTTCCTTAGGGGGTCTAGTTTCCAAAATGGTGTCACTTGTGGGGGTTTCCACTGTTTAGGCGCATCAGGGGCTCTCCAAACACGACATGGTGTCCAATCTCAACTCCAGCCAATTTTAGTTTGAAAAAGTCAAACGGCGCTCCTTCCCTTACGAGCTCTGCCGTGTGCCCAAACAGTGGTTTTCCCCCACATATAGGGTATTGGCGTACTCAGGAGAAATTGCACAACAACTTTATCTGCCCATTTTCTCCTTTTACCCTTGTGAAAATAAAAAAAAGTTTGTAAAAGATCATTTTTGTGGCTAAAAAGTTAAATATTAATTTTTTCCTTCCACGTTGCTTCAGCTTCTGTGAAGCACCTGAAGGGTTATTAAACTTCTTGAATGTGATTTTGAGTACCTTGAGGGGTGCAGTTTTTAGAATGGTGTCACTTTTGGGTATTTTCTGCTATATAGACCCGTCAAAGTGACTTCAAATATGAGGTGGTCCCTAAAAAAATGGCTTTGTAAATTTTGTTGTAAAAATGAGAAATCACTGGTCAATTTTTAACCCTTATAATTTCCTAACAAAAAAAAATTTTGGTTCCAAAATTGTGCTGATGTAAAGTAGACATGTGGGAAATGTTATTTCTTAACTATTTTGTGTGACATATTTCTCTGTTTTAAGGGAAAAAAAATTCAAAGTTTGAAAATTGCAAAATTTTCAAAATTTTCGCCATATTTGCGTTTTTTTTCAAAAATAAACGCAAGGTATATCGAAGAAATTTTACCATTAACGTGAAGTACAATATGTCACGAGAAAACGTTCTCAGAATCGCGAAGATCCGTTGAAGCGTTCCAGAGTTATAACCTCATAAAGAGACAGTGGTCAGAATTGTAAAAATTGGCCCGGTCATTAACGTGCAAACCACCCTTGGGGGTGAAGGGGTTAACAATGTTATACAATTCTATGAAGCACCTAAGAGTTAACAGTGCTCACCACACCTCTTGATAAGTTCCTTGAGGGGTCTAGCTTCCAAAATGTGGTCACGTGTGAGGGGTTTCCACTGTTTAGGCACATTAGAAGCTCTGCAAATGCGACATGGCATTCACTATCTATTACAACCAATTTTGCCTTCCAAAAGTCATATGGTGCTCCTTCCCTTCCAAGCCCTGCTGTAAGCCCAAACAAAATATTTCCCCCACATATTATTATTATTATTATTATTATTATTATTAATATTTATTTATATAGCTCCATTGATTCTATGGTGCTGTAAATGAGAAGGGGTTACATACAGATTACAGATATCACTTACAGTAAACAAACTAACAATCACAGACTGATAAAGAGGGGAGAGAGGGCCCTGCCCTTGCGGGCTTACATTCTTCAGGATGGTGGGGAAGGAGACAGTACGTTGGGGGGTTGCAGAAGCTCCAGTGATGGTGAGGCAGTAACTCCAGTAGTGGTGAGGAGGCAGCGGGGATCATTGCAGGCTGTAGGCTTTCCTGAAGAGATACGTTTTCAGGTTCTGTCTGAAGGATCCGAGTGTGGTTGATAGCCAGACGGGTTGGGGCAAAGAATTCCAGAGGATGGGGGCTATTCGGGAGAAGTCTTGGAGGCGGTTGGGTGAGGAGCGAATAAGTGTGGAAGAGAGAAGGAGGTCTTGGGAGGATCGGAGATTACGTGAGGGAAGATATCAGGAGATTAGTTCAGAGATGGGGTATTAGTGTAGTCTGGAGTAATTGCAAAGGAAATTGTATAGACAATTTTCTCCTGTTAACTTTGTGGAAATGAATAATTTGGGGTTAAAGCTACATTTTTGTGGGAAATAGTAAAATTTTCATTTTTTCTTTCACACTGCTTTAATTCTGGTGATGCACCTAAAGGGTTGATAAACTTCTTGAATTTGGGTTTGAGCACTTTGAGGGGTGTGGTTTTTAAAATAGTGTCACTTTGGAGTATTTTAACGCCATCAAGATCACGTCAAAAGGGTTGTGGCCCCTAAAATAATGGTTTTGCAAATTTTCTTGGAAAAATAAGAAATTTCTGATAAAATTTTAACCCTTCTGACTTTCTAACAAAACAAAGTTTAAAAAATGATGTTGGTGTAAAGTAGACATGTGGTACATGTCATTTGTTATATTCTGGTACATGGGTCTGACCAGACATGTCTGACCATGCATCTTTCATATTCCATCTTTCAAATTACAGATTTCTAATTACT
Source organism: Oophaga sylvatica (assembly GCA_033576555.1). NCBI lineage: Eukaryota > Metazoa > Chordata > Amphibia > Anura > Dendrobatidae > Oophaga > Oophaga sylvatica. Next base: position 679,406,395 of record JARQOD010000001.1, read on the forward strand.
ATACTCTGAATTAGACTAGAATTTCATGATGCATTTAGCCATTCATCACTGCTGTAATATCATCATTATCTGTATCTTAACCGAGTTGTCCTCTCTATCCACAGTTATGCTATCATCTACCCAGCTTTTCCACCGCTTTTGAGTGTCTATGAAGTGCATATAATCTCTCTCTGGTATGCTATCATCTACCTAGCTTTTCCACCGCTTTTGACTGTCTATGAAGTGCATATAATCTCCAGCATTTCACTACTTACCCATCTTTCTGTTTCCACAATGTATCCATTCCCTTGTGTCTTCCATGCATACCTGAGTAGTCAGGCCCTCCCCCCTTTTTTATCACCTCTGCTTAAATGTGAACATGTGGTCTGGGTAATCACGCCCACAACCCCCCTCACAGCTGATCCCTCTCAACTGCACATATGTTCTGGGACATGGGTCTGACCAGACGTGTCTGACCAAGCATCTTTCATATTCCATCTTTCAAATTACAGATTTCTAATTACTATACTCTGAATTAGACTAGAATTGGACTGAAATTTGACTGTAAGTTGACCGAATATATAACCACTATCATGCTTTCTTTTCTTTTCACTTTCACCCCCATACTACTTACTTTCTTCCTATCCCCTGTAATCCCCCCACTTAGTAAGGAAGTAGTCATTTCCCCTCCATCCTCCCCAGCCATCTCACCTTTTCCTAAGAACTGTTCCTCCATGTACAATCCTTCTTCTCCAGACACACACGGCCACACCATGTCTTATCCTGCTCCCACCTTCTAACGCTCTGTCTGTTACTCCTCATTGCTGGTGACATATCCCCAAAATCCTGGCCCTCCTCAACACATCCCCACACTCACTACTAACGCCCTGCCACGATCCTGTACACGTTTTTGCAACCATGATAACCTCATACCCATTCACCCAGCCCCCACTCGCCCAGGACCACTACCTGGAGCATTATGGAACGCACGCTCTGTCTGCAATAAACTGTCATTTATCCATGACTTGTTCATCACCAACAAACTCTCCTTCCTTGGCATCACCGAAACCTGGCTCACCCCCTCTGACTCACCAGCTGCACTCTCATACAGTGGATTCCACCTATCTCACAACCTCCGCCCCAGCAACAAACGTTGTGGAGGAGTTGGTTTGCTCCTGTCTGATACCTGCTCCTTTACCCCAATTCCACTACCCCCCTCCGCTACTATTCCCTCATTTGAGGTGCACTCCGTCCGCATCAACTCCCCCTCCAACCTCCAACTGGCTGTCATCTACCACCCCCCAGAACTAGCCATCCCACCTTTCTCGACCACTTCACCACCTGGCTACTGCATTTCCTCTCTGCTTACATCCCCACTATCATCATGGGTGACTTCAACATCCCCATTGACGCTTCCACCCCAGCTGCCTCTAAACTTTTATCGCTCACTGCCTCCTTTGGCCTCACTCAATGGTCCTTTGCGGCCATTCACAAAGATGACCACACACTGGACTTATCTCCACTCGTCTCTGCTCCCTTACTTATCTCACTAACTCGCCCCTGCCCCTGTCTGACCACAACCTACTGACATTTTCTTCCCTTCGCCTCTTCTAGTGCACAACCCCCACTCCACAAACTCACTCACCCTCGCAGAAATCTCAAACACCTCAATTTACCATTACTCTCTGAGTCCCTCCTCCCTCTTACAGACATATCTTCACTTCATGACACAGATTCTGTTGCCACCTTTCATAACACTACAATAACAGCAGCACTTGATTCGGCCGCCCCCCTCACACATAGAAAAACTTGTACAATAAACAGGCAGCCCTGGCTGACCAGCCTGACCAAAGAACTGAGACGGGCTTCCAGGGTTGCTGAGCGGAGATGGAAAAAATCCCGCTCTGCCGAGCATTTTAACCGCATACAAGCAGTCCCTCATCAGCTTCAAGTCCACGCTCACTGCCGCAAAACAAACTTACTTCTCATCTCTCATATCCTCCCTGTCTCACAACCCTAAACAGCTCTTCAACACTTTCAATTCTCTACTCCGTCCCCCAGAACCTCCTCCTTCTCCTCTCATTTCTGCTGAAGACTTTGCCTCTTTCTTTAAGCAAAAGATTGATACGATCATAGAAAGCTTTGGCCCACAGCCCCATTGCCCCTCTTATCTGCTCAGCCCTGTTCCTCCAAAACCAACTTCTCCACCATGACAGAAGATCAGCTCCCACCCTCCTATCAAGATCACACCTCACCACTTGCATGCTTGACCCACTCCCATCCCACCTCATCCCTAGCCTCGCCACAGTCTTCACCCCTACTCTAACACACCTCTTCAACCTCTCACTTACAAATGGTGTCTTCCCCTCATCTTTCAAACATGTCTCAATCACACCCATTCTCAAAAAGACCTCCCTTGACCCATCGTCTGTGTCTAGCTATCGCCCGATATCTCTTCTCCCTTATGCCTCAAAACTACTGGAACAGCATGTCCATCTTGAACTGTCCTCCCACCTCTCCTCCTGCTCCCTCTTTGACCACTTACAATCAGGCTTCCGACTGCATCACTCAACTGAAACTGCCCTAACTAAAATCACCAATGACCTATTAACCGCCAAGAGCAAGCGACACTACTCTGTCCTCCTTCTCCTGGATCAGTCTTCTGCCTTCGACACTGTGGACCATTCCCTCCTGCTATGGATTCTCTCATCTCTTGGCATCATAGGCTTGGCCCTATCCTGGATCTCATCATATCTAACAAACCGAACATTCAGTGTCTCCCTCTCCCACAGTACCTCCTCACCTCGCCCCCTGTCTGTCGGTGTTCCTCAAGGCTTTAGTTCTAGGACCCCTACTCTTCTCCATCTACACCCTCGGCCTGGGACAGCTCATAGAATCCCATGGTTTGCAGTATCATCCCTACGCCGATGACATGTAGATCTACCTATCTGGACCTGACATCACCTCCTTACTGACCAAAATCCCACAATGTCTGTCTGCTATTTCCGCTTTCTTCTCTGCTCGCTTTCTAAAACTGAACATGGACAAAACAGAATTCATCATCTTTCCCTCATCTCACTCTACCCCCCCACCAGACCTATCCATTAATGTCAATGGCTGCTCACTTTCCCCAGTCCCGCATGCTCGGTGCCTCGGGGTGATTCTCGACTCTGCCCTCTCTTTCAAGCCACATGTCCAAACCCTTGCCTCCTCCTGCCATCTCAAACTCAAAAATATTTCCCGGATCCGTGCATTCCTTGACCATGAAACTACAAAAACACTAGTGCATGCCCTCATCATCTCCCGCCTTGACTACTGCAACCTCCTACTCTACCTTATCTTCACTCGTCTCTGCTCCCTTACTTATCTCACTAACTCGCCCCTGCCCCTGTCTGACCACAACCTACTGACATTTTCTTCCCTTCGCCTCTTGTAGTGCACAACCCCCACTCCACAAACTCACTCACCCTCGCAGAAATCTCAAACACCTCAATTTACCATTACTCTCTGAATCCCTCCTCCCTCTTACAGACATATCTTCACTTCATGACACAGATTCTGTTGCCACCTTTCATAACACTACAATAACAGCAGCACTTGATTCGGCCGCCCCCCTCACACATAGAAAAACTTGTACAATAAACAGGCAGCCCTGGCTGACCAGCCTGACCAAAGAACTGAGACGGGCTTCCAGGGTTGCTGAGCGGAGATGGAAAAAATCCCGCTCTGCCGAGCATTTTAACCGCATACAAGCAGTCCCTCACCAGCTTCAAGTCCACGCTCACTGCCGCAAAACAAACTTACTTCTCATCTCTCATATCCTCCCTGTCTCACAACCCTAAACAGCTCTTCAACACTTTCAATTCTCTACTACGTCCCCCAGAACCTCCTCCTTCTCCTCTCATTTCTGCTGAAGACTTTGCCTCTTTCTTTAAGCAAAAGATTGATACGATCATAGAAAGCTTTGGCCCACAGCCCCATTGCCCCTCTTATCTGCTCAGCCCTGTTCCTCCAAAACCAACTTCTCCACCATGACAGAGAATCAGCTCTCCACCCTCCTATCAAGATCACACCTCACCACTTGCATGCTTGACCCACTCCCATCCCACCTCATCCCTAGCCTCGCCACAGTCTTCACCCCTACTCTAACACACCTCTTCAACCTCTCACTTACAAATGGTGTCTTCCCCTCATCTTTCAAACATGTCTCAATCACACCCATTCTCAAAAAGACCTCCCTTGACCCATCGTCTGTGTCTAGCTATCTCCCGATATCTCTTCTCCCTTATGCCTCAAAACTACTGGAACAGCATGTCCATCTTGAACTGTCCTCCCACCTCTCCTCCTGCTCTCTCTTTGACCACTTACAATCAGGCTTCCGACTGCATCACTCAACTGAAACTGCCCTAACTAAAGTCACCAATGACCTATTAACCGCCAAGAGCAAGCGACACTACTCTGTCCTCCTTCTCCTGGATCAGTCTTCTGCCTTCGACACTGTGGACCATTCCCTCCTGCTACAGATTCTCTCATCTCTTGGCATCATAGGCTTGGCCCTATCCTGGATCTCATCATATCTAACAAACCGAACATTCAGTGTCTCCCTCTCCCACAGTACCTCCTCACCTCGCCCCCTGTCTGTCGGTGTTCCTCAAGGCTCAGTTCTAGGACCCCTACTCTTCTCCATCTACACCCTCGGCCTGGGACAGCTCATAGAATCCCATGGTTTGCAGTATCATCCCTACACCGATGACATGTAGATCTACCTATCTGGACCTGACATCACCTCCTTACTGACCAAAATCCCACAATGTCTGTCTGCTATTTCCGCTTTCTTCTCTGCTCGCTTTCTAAAACTGAACATGGACAAAACAGAATTCATCATCTTTCCCCCATCTCACTCTACCCCCCCACCAGACCTATCCATTAATGTCAATGGCTGCTCACTTTCCCCAGTCCCGCATGCTCGGTGCCTCGGGGTGATTCTCGACTCTGTCCTCTCTTTCAAGCCACATGTCCAAACCCTTGCCTCCTCCTGCCATCTCAAACTCAAAAATATTTCCCGGATCCGTGCATTCCTTGACCATGAAACTACAAAAACACTAGTGCATGCCCTCATCATCTCCCGCCTTGACTACTGCAACCTCCTACTCTCTGGCCTCCCCTCTAGCACTCTGGCACCACTCCAATCCATCCTGCACTCTGCTGCCCGACTAATCCACCTGTCTCCCCGTTATTCCCCAGCCTCTCCTCTCTGCCAAGCCCTTCATTGGCTTCCTATCATCCATAGGCTCCAGTTCAAAACCCTAACTATGACATACAAAGCCATCCACAATCTGTCTCCTCCATACATCTGTGACATGGTCTCCCGTACATACCCACACGCAACCTTCGATCCTCTCAAGATCTCCTCCTCTACTCCTCTCTTATCTCTTCTTCCCACAACCGCATACAAGACTTCTCTCTTGCCTCCCCCATACTCTGGAACTCTCTACCCCAACACATCAGACTCGTGCCTACCATGGAAACTTTCAAAAAGAACCTGAAGACCCACCTCTGCCAGCAAGACTACAACCTGCAGTGATCCTCAGTCTACTGAACCACCGCACGACCAGCTCTACCCTCTCCTAGTGTATCCTCACCCATCCCTGTAGACTGTGAGCCCTTGCGGGCAGGGTCCTCTCTCCTTCTGTACTTGTGTGTGCCTTGTATTGCTCACGTTTATTGTACTTGTCTATATTTGCCCCTTTTCACATGTAAAGCGCCAAGGAACAAATGGTGCTATAAAAATGTATAATAATAATAATAATAATAATAATTTGTTAACTATTTTGTGCGATATAACTATCTGACTTAAGGTCATACAAACTTAAAGTTGGAAAATTGCAACATTTTTAAATTTGTCAAATTTTTGGTATTTTTGTAAATACCGTATATACTCGTGTATAAGCCGAGATTTTCAGCCCATTTTTTAGGGCTGAAAGTCCCCCTCTCGGCTTATACGCGGGTCATATACGGGGGACGGCGGGGAGGGGGAGCGGGGATGTTGGATTATACTCACCTCTCCGCCGCCGCGGTCTCTGCAGGCCCCCTGCTTCTCTCACGATCTCCGGCTCCTTCCTGCAGCGGTCACATGGCACCGCTCATTAAAGTCATGAATATGCACATATTCATGACTATAATGAGCGGTACCATGTGACCGCTGTAGGAAGGAAGCGCTGCAGAGATCGCCGGAGAAGAGGAGAGGCTGCAGGGACGCGCGGCAGAGGGGTGAGTACAGCGATATTTACCTGTTTTCTCTCCACCGCTGTGCTGCATCCTCGTCTGACTCCTCTGGCTGTGAATGATCAGCAGAGGGCGCGATGACGTCATTAGTGAATGCCCCCTGCCAGATCATTCACTGCCGAGGACCAGGAAGAGGACGCAGCGCTGCGGTGCAGAGAGGACAGGTAAATATCTCAGGTGCCGGGGTCCTGAGCGAGCGGTGACGCCGGCACCTGTCCCCCATAGCGCGCCGGTATCCCCGCCTGCTCAGGACCCCGGGACCTGGCCCCCAGCGACGAGAGGTGAGTATGTCATTTTTTTTATTTTTTTTGCAGCAGCATATGGGGCATAATCTGGAACATATGGGGGCATAATATGGAGCATATGGGGGCATAATATGGAGCATATGGGGGCATAAGCTGTGGAACATATGGGGGCATAATATGGAGCATATGGGGGCATAATATGGAGCATATGGGGGCATAAGCTGTGGAACATATGGGGGCATAATCTGGAGCATATGGGGCAAAATATGGAGCATATGGGGGCATAATATGGAGCATATGGGGGCATAAGCTGTTGAACATATGGGGGCATAATATGGAGCATATGGGGGCATAAGCTGTGGAACATATGGGGGCATAATCTGGAGCATATGGGGGCATAATATGGAGCATCATATGGGGGCATAAGCTGTGGAACATATGGGGGCATAATATGGAGCATATGGGGGCATAAGCTGTGGAACATATGGGGCATAATCTGGAGCATATGGGGCATAATCTGGAGCATATGGGGCATAATCTGTGGATCATACGGGGGCATAATCTGTGGAATATATGGGGGCATAATCTGGATCATACGGGGGCATAATATGTGGAATATATGGGGGCATAATCTGGAGCATATGGGGGCATAATCTGGAGCATATAGGGGCATAATCTGTGCAGCATATGGGGGCATAATCTGTGGAACATATGGGGGCATAATTTGGAGCATATGGGGGCATAATCTGTGGATCATACGGGGGCATAATCTGTGGAATATATGGGGGCATAATCTGGAACATATGGGGGCATAATCTGGAGCATATAGGGGCATAATCTGTGCAGCATATGGGGGCATAATCTGTGGAGCATCATATGGGGGCATAATCATTTTTCACCCTAGGCTTATACGCGAGTCAATAAGTTTTCCCAGTTTTTTGTGGCAAAATTAAGGGGGTCGGCTTATACACGGGTCGGCTTATACATGAGTATATACGGTAAATGCAAAAATTATGGACTAAAATTTACCACTACTCCATGACATGAAGTACAACATGTCATGGAAAAAAAAACAATTTAAAAATCACTGAGAAATGTTGACGCTGTTCAGAGTTATTACTACATGAAGTGACACTGGTGAGAATTGAAAAATTTGTCCTGGTCAAACAAGTGAAACCAAACCAAAATAGTGGAAGGCAGCATAATTATTGAAAATATTCTGTAATGTGAAACATTGTAACATAAATTTTTGCAGAATTATTTTTAGAATAATATATATTATATATATATATTTTACTTGTATTTTGCTGCATTAAACATTATTAATTTACAGCACTATAGCTTTATTGTTATAGAATTCATTTGTTCATATTTCTTGAGTAAAAAGAGTAATAGAGAAAATTATTTTATAATTGTCCTATATTATTATTAAATCACTGTAAATCGCTAAAATGCAATGCTAACTAGGCAAACATTTGAACCAAGTGAATCGATACCGGCCTAACTTTATTGAAAGGTAATTTAAAATAAATTAAAAAAGAGTTTTTCTTACATTGTGTATTTCTATATACCCCAATGTTCATGTAGGAGATCTTAAATTACGCTATTTAAATGTGTTATCATTCCTTGACCCTTACTTCTTGGTATGGTTTTCCAATAACATACTGCATTCTGGTCTCTAATGAGAGACCCAGCTTGTCATAAGGTCATTTTACAGAAACCAATTATGCACTTCCATGTGCAAGTGTGTAATATTTGTAATAAAAGTCTACCATTCCAGAGTTAAAAACGGCAGGCATTTGACATGTGTACATGACTTTAGATTTGCTTCCCACCTGCTCTATGCTACAGATTTATCCACAGGGGAATAAGATCAGAGTTATCACAATCCAAGGTTTTTTTTTAAAGTCTGTTCCACTGCATCATTACCTGGAACTGATCACATTATATTCTTTATCATAAAGCATCTGAATTTCTTAATTACGGTACTTACAGATGTAAATTCTGCAATGCACCTGACTCATCTTAAAGTAGCCTGACAGCTGATACATGCTGCCCAATCCATGGCAGTACGAACCATGCACTGGTTGTATGATCTCAGCCAGGTATGTTTAACTCTGAAACGCGGCAGTGCATACCTTAAAAACCGCCTAGGACTGAGCAGCTCTGGAGACTAGTTGGACAGGCGGGTCCTCAATGGCTTTTAAGATAGATAGATAGATAGATAGATAGATAGATAGATAGATAGATAGATGGATCTCTGCTTGTTTGCAGAGCCTATCAACCTAAAGCAAAAAAGTTTTGTAATTTTTCATCAGTGGAGCTGTAAGACATTTTTCCTAGATGCCGGAATGAGACCAGACGCCTGATCCGGCAGAAAACTGACGAAACGCAGGTACATGCGCGCGATTCGGTGCTATATTTAGTCAATGTTAAAAAACTGGATCCGGCAATTCAGTTCACCGGATCCGGTGTTTAAAAAAAAGGCCGGATACCGGTAGATAGAAAAAGATAGATAGATAGATAGAAAATACATAGATAGATAGATATAATAGATAGTTAGAAAGATATATAGAAAGATAGATATATAGATGGATAATAGATAGAAAGATATATAGGTAGATAGATGATAGATAAAATGGTACATAAATAGCTAAAGAGACACACATACACAAAATCTTAATATAGTTAATAAAAAAAAATGGGAAAAAAAGTGGCGTGGGCTCCCGCGCAATTTTCTGTGCCAGAGGGGGAAAGCCGACAGCCGGGGCCAATATTTCTAGCCTGGGAAGGGGTTAATACCCATGGAGCTTCCCAGGCTATGAATATTAGCCCGCAGCTAGCCTTTACTGGCTATTAAAATAGGGGGACCTTAAATAAAAATGACGTAGGGTCCCCCTATAATATATAGCCAGAAAGGCTAGGCAGAAAACTGCGGGCTGATATTCATAGCCTAGGAAGGGGCCATGGATATTGGCACACCCCCTTGGCTAAAAATACCAGCACCCAGATGCCCCAGAATTGGCGTATCTGTATGATGCGCCATTTCCGGCACTTAGCCCCTCTCTTCCCACTCCCTGTAGCGGTGAAATATGGGGTAATAAGGGGTAAATGTCACCTAGCTATTGTTAGGGGACATTAAGCCAGGTTAATAATGGACCGGCGTCAATAAGACGCCGCTCCATTATTAATCTTATGGTTTGAAAGGGTTAAAAAAAACACACACATAAGAATAAAGTATTTTAATGAAATAAAACACAACACGGTTTTTCATATTTTTATTACACGCTCAGATCCAAGCGACGCCCTCGGTTTCTTTAATAAAAAGTAAAAAAATAAAACAACCGTATACTTCCTGTCCGACGCAGTCCAATTAATAACGAGTGTCCCACGATGATTTCCTCTTTAGAACAGTGACATCAGGTGATGCCACTGCTCTTTAGGGCCTCCCAGTGATGAACTGACAGGAGACAATGGTTCCTGCAGTGCATCACAGAGGTTACCTGAGTTCATTCTCTCACTTTATGGCAATGCTGCATGGGAATTTTCTCACCCAGCATTGAGAGAATGAACTGTAGTGACATCATTCTCTCCCGGCGGAGCGATACAAAGTAGTGTATTGCAGGAGCGGTTGTTAGGGTTCGATTTCCCGCTGCTGCACAAGGAGAGTCTCGAACCCGTCCCGCTGCGGTCTCCCATTCATCTCCGGCCGCAGTGGAGCCTGCTCAGCAGAGACGTCGGTCCAGGCGTCTTGCCCACTCCTCTACAGTCATGGCCAAAAGTTTTGAGAATGACAGAAATATTATATTTTCACATGATCTGCTGCCCTCTGGTTTTTATGTGTGTGTTTGACAGATGTTTTTATCACAGACAGAAATATAATTGCAAACATATGAGTAACAAAAGCTTATATTGACAGTTAGAATGGTTAATGCAGCAAGTCAATATTTGCAGTGTTGACCCTTCTTCTTCAGGACCTCTGCAATTCTCCCTGGCATGCTCTCAATCAACTTCTGGACCAAATCCTGACTGATAGCAGTCCATTCTTGCACAATCAATGCTTTCATTTTGTCAGAATTTTTAGGTTTTTGTTTGTCCACCCATCTCTTGATGATTGACCACAAGTTCTCAATGGGATTAAGATCTGGGGAGTTTCCAGGCCATGGATCCAAAATCTCTATGTTTTGTTCCCTGAGCCATTTAATTATCACCTTTGCTTTATGGCAAGGTGCTCCATCATGCTGGAAAAGGCATTGTTGATCGCCAAACTGCTCTTGGAGGGTTGGGAGAAGTTGCTCTTGGAGGACATTCTGGTAGAATTCTTTATTCATGGCTGTGTTTTTAGGCAAGACTGTGAGAGAGCCGATTCCCTTGGCTGAGAAGCAACCCCACACATGAATGGTTTTCAGGATGCTTAACAGTTGGCATGAGACAAGGCTGGTGGTAGCGCTCACCTTGTCTTCTCCGAATGAGGCGTTTTCCTGATGTCCCAAACAATCGAAAAGGGGTTCATCAGAGAAAATAACTTTACCCCAGTCCTCAGCAGTCCACTGCCTGTACCTTTTGCAGAATATCAGTCTGTCCATGATGTTTTTTCTGGAGAGAAGTGGCTTCTTTGCTGCCCTCCTTGAGACCAGGCCTTGCTCCAAAAGTCTCCGTCTCACAGTGAGTGCAGATGCACTCACACCTGCCTGCTGCCATTCCTGAGCAAGCTCTGCACTGCTGGTAGCCCGATCCCACAGCTGAAACACTTTTAAGAGACGGTCCTGGCGCTTGCTGGTCTTTCTTGGGCGCCCTGGAGCCTTTTTGGCAACAATGGAACCTCTCTCCTTGAAGTTCTTGATGATGCGATAGATTGTTGACTGAGGTGCAATCTTTCTAGCTGCGATACTCTTCCCTGTTAGGCCATTTTTAGGCATTGCAATGATGACTGCACGAGTTTCTTTAGAGATAACCATGGTTAACAGAAGAGAAACAATGATGCCCAAACACCAGCCTCCTTTTTTAAAAAGTCCAGTGGTGTCATTCTTACTTAATCATGACAAATTGATCTCCAGCCATGTCCTCATGAACACCCCACCCTGTGGTTAATGGAGCAATCACCCGAAAAGAGGTTAGCAGGTCCTTTTTAAGGCAGGGCTGCAATGATGTTGAAATGTGTTTTGGGGGATAAAGTTCATTTTCTAGCCAAATATTGACTTTGCAAGTAATTGCTGTTATGCTGATCACTCTTTATAACATTCTGGGAGTATTGCAAATTGCCATTAGAAAAAGTGAAGCAGTAGACTTTGTAAAAATTAATATTTGTGTCATTCTCAAAACTTTTGGCCATGTACTGTACTGTGCCCGTGGGCTTGCTGCTGCCTTTCCTGGATCTGCTATTATAGCCAGTGCTGGAGCAGTCGTCTTTGGAACAAAGTCCTGCGTTTTCCCATCTGAGCGTGCCCAGGGTGGAATCTTCATTGGAGATCAGGGGTCACGTGTTCAGGTGCTGCAGCGGCTCCTATAGGTCCGCCAGGAAGGTCATGTAGCTACGTGTGTTTGTAACAGCTTCTCATTGGTCCTTGTTCCTGGAAGGTCCTGTAGCTGTTGCTATAAAAGGGTAGCATGGCTGGGCCGCCATGCGCTAATATCAATCATTGTATGCTAAAGCGCCAGTGTGGTCATGTGTATGTGTGGATAGGGACCCGGCTGAAATAAGCCACTAGAATACCGACTTAATCGGTGAGGAGTTTGGT